>CM055116.1:474737562-475288914 GCA_029206835.1 Rana muscosa | reverse complement strand
CTACAGCGCAGACCTAGAATGCCGGGAGGACGTCAATTGACGTCCGCCCCTTTCCTCGTTCTCGCGCTCCTGAGCGCGCAACGGGGAACTTACGTGCCCGCCACGTTACGCAGGTGCCGATGCGCGTGCCTGGCGGCCGCGATGTCCGCCAGGTACCCGCGATCGGCATTTACAGAGACAGGGACGTGAATCTCTGTGTGTAAACACAGAGATCCATGTCCTGTCATGGAGAGGAGACCGATGGTGTGTCCCTTGTACATAGGGACAACCATCGGTCACCTCCCCCAGTCAGTCCCCACCCCCCACAGTAGTAATCACTCCCTTAGGTACACTTAACCCCTTCAGCGCCCCTAGTGTTAACCCCTTTACTGCCAGTGTCATTTTTACAGTAACCAGTGCATTTTTTATAGCACTGATCGCTGTAATAATAACAATGGTCCCAAAATGGTGTCAAAAGTGTCCGATGTGTCTGCCATAATGTCGCAGTCACAATAAAAATCGCTGATCGCCGCCATTACTAGTAAAAAAAAAATATTAATAAAAATGCTATAAAACTATGCCCTATTTTGTAGATGCTATAACTTTTGCGCAAACCAATCAATAAACGCTTATTGCAATTTTTTTTTTTACCAAAAATATGTAGAAGAATACGTATCGGCCTAAACTGAGGAAAACATTTTTTTTTTAAAAATTGTCGCTCTTTTTTTGTGTATAGCGCAAAAAATATAAAACGCAGAGGTGATCAAATACCACCAAAAGAAAGCTCTATTTGTAAGAAAAAAAAGACATCAATTTTGTTTGGGAGCCACGTCGCACGACCGCGCAATTGTCATTCAAAGCGTGACAGTGCTGAAAGCTGAAAATTGGCCTGGGCAGGAAGGGGGTTTAAGTGCCCAGTAAGCAAGTGGTTAATGGAATAAAGGTTTTTAATAGTATTACACTATTGGGTGTCCTTTTCTCCTTCACATGATAAACGTTTGAATTATCAAAACATCTCGGATTGGCCATCTTCCAGGGAGCTACACAGTGGCAAATACTGGGAATGCCATATACCCCAGGCGGGAAAGAAACATCTGGTGAGTGCAGTCACAATAGGAGCACGGATAAGCCACATATATTGTGATCACTCTTCGAAGAGGCCATGGAAAAGTGATTTTGTTCACAAGCACCAACCACTTTAACAATAGGACTAAGACTTTATTTAATTAATTTGTTCATTTTGCGCGTGTGTTTTTATATTTATTTATTTGTATATTTTTTTGCACATTATAAGAATTTTAATTGTATGAATGTTTCCATAAGTTCTATCTCTTAGCTTCTCTATTTTGAGACTCAAACACAGAGTTTTTTCAGTACCACCACCCATATGTGAATGAGGATACACCTGCTATAGATACAGGGGGTGTATCTAGTGCAGAGTAACACAGGATAATGCATCGGAGCTCCGGGAGACAGCGTCTCTGTGTCTCTCACATGCAAAGCCCAGCCACTACTTTATCAAGGATAGACTTGACACTAGGCACGGAATCAATTCTTCAGTGGGTGTCAAACATACAATACTTGACCAGGGGTTTATCAGATCACTCTCCCATTTAAGTTACACTAGAAAAAATAAAACCTAGGAAGAAACCTAACTGGCGTGTCCCTAGCTTCTGGTTAAAAGAGCTGTCTCAGGGAGACTCAACGAGTCGGGCTATTAGAGAATTTTTTTATAATAATGAGAAATTAGCCTCATCTTAGGTAGTATGGGACACCATGAAAGCTTTTTTAAGAGGGGTTCTTTTGGAGGCAATAATCGCTCCTAAAAAAAATCGGATCTAGAATGGGTGTCTGCATTAGCAGCGGAGGTGCAGCAAAGGGAAGCTCAGTTCATACAGGATCCCTCCCCCTCTAACCGATGCACCTGGAGAGATATACAAATACTATATAGACAAACAGTCCTTGATAAGGCGGATCAGGCTTGTTTTCTATCCTGATGTCACGGTTTTGAGGAGGGTGAGAGACCAGGTCATATGCTAGCAGTAGTAGCAAAATCTCAAGAAAATAGAAATTATATATCTGCTATACGCACAGTAGGGGGCAAGGTCACACATGATCAAAATGAAATAATTAACTGTTTCTTCTCCTTTTACGGTAACCTGTATCAGAGTAAAGCAGACGTTCCCATGGTACGTCTTAGATCATTTCTAGATCCTTTGCCGCTACCATCCCTGTCCACCATGGAGAGAGGGGAACTTAATGCCCCTCTGACTATGGAGGAATTAGAATGGGCGGTGGCAGAATCTGTGAATAATAAAGCCCCAGGTTTAAATTGTTTACCGTCAAAAATATACAAACAATATGGAGATGTTTTGCTATCGGAATTATCGAAGGTATTAAACCAGGCGTGGTAATCTTTTAAACACCCAGATTCTATGAATGATGCCTGCATCATTGTACTGCCAAAGCCGGATAAGGATCTTCTGTCCCCAGAATCTTACCACCCGATATCTTTGTTGAATTCGGACATTAAGATTCTGGCAAGGATTTTGGCAAGGAGACTGTCCCTGTAGGGTTATACAGGGACCGATTCATCCGGATCAGTCCGGATTTATTCATACCAGGTCTACAGCGATGAATTTAACCACTTCCCTACCCGCCCATAATAATATGACGTCCACAGATTGGATCTCCCATCCTGGGTGGACATCATATGACGTCCTGAGCTTTGTGGGGGGATATCTGAATGATGCCTGCAGCTAGAGGCATCATTCAGATATCCTTGTCTTCTGCCGGCGATTCTGCGCACCATAAGAATGATCATAGTGGCGGTTCCACTGCTTGATCGTTCTTATAGGCGGCGGGAGGGGACATCTGCCCCTCCCGCCGCCATCCGGTGCTTCTCTGGGCTCTCCCGTGCCATCTGGGCCCGGAGAAGGAATCGTCCGGCGCGGGAGGTGAAGCATAGAGATGACTGGTGACCAGATGGTCACCAGTCATCTCTATGACCGTCGGAGGCCCGGGCGCGATGTGATGACGTCTCGCCCCGGGTCCTCAGAAGTAAACAAAGCCGCCATTGCGGCTAGTAAGCATGGGATCGGTGAAATTTTTTTCACGATCTCATGCTTTCCAGCCTGGAGGAGAGATGTGTGGTCTTCTTGACCCCGCATCTCTCCATAAAGAAGATCTGTCACACACCATTCCTATTACAAGGGATGTTTACATTCCTTGTAATAGGAATAAAAGTGATCAAAAAAGAAAAAATGTAAAAAAAGTGTAAAAATTAAATAAATTAAGTAAAAAAAAATAATTATTTTTTTTTAAAACGTCCCTGTCCCTGGTACCTCACGATCAGAAGCGAACGCACACATAAGTCCCACCCACATATGTAAACGCAGTTCAAACCACATATGTGAGGTATCGCCGCGTGCATTAGAGCGCGTGCAACAATTCTAGCACTAGACCTCCTCTGTAACTCTAACCTGGTAACCTGTAAACATTTTCAAAGCGTCGCCTATGGAGATTGTTAAGTACCGAAGTTTGGCGCCATTCCATGAGTGTGTGCAATTTTAAAGCATGACATGTTAGGTATCTAATTACTCGGCGTAACATCATCTTTCATATTTTACAAAAAAATTGGGCTAACTTTACTGTTTTGTTATTTTTTAATTCATGAAACCATTTTTTTCCAAAAAAAGGCGTTTAAAAAATTATTGTGCAAATACCGTGCAAGAAAAAAGTTGCAATGACCGTCATTTTATTCCCTAGGGTGTCTGCTAAAAAAACATATATAATGTTTGGGGGTTCTGAGTAATTTTCTAGCAAAAGAATGATGATTTGTACATGTAGGAGAGAAGTGTCAGAATAGGCCCAGTATTGAGGTGGTAAAAAAAGTCCGGTGTTGAAGTGGTTAAGGAGGCTAAATTTGAATATGAAGTTACCAACAGACAACATGGGGAAGGGAGCGATTTTATCTCTCGACGCTGCGAAAGCATTCGACAGCGTCGAGTGGACATATTTGTGGGAGGTTCTAGGTAGATTTGGCCTGGGAAATAGATTTATACACTGGGTTAAACTGCTATACTCTGCTCCAAGGGCTTATATACGAATCAATGGGCATGCAACAGAATTGTTTACATTATTAAGGGGTAAACGACAGGGGTGTCCCCTATCCCCTTTATTATTTGCATTAGCTGTAGAACCGCTAGCAGAAGCGAATCGACAGTCCAAGGATATTTGCGGGTTTATTAGAGGAGTACAAAATAAGAAAATTTCATTATATACGGACGATGCCTTAATGTTTCTTGGTGATACGGGTAACTCTTTGATCTCTGTAATGACCCTTATAAAGAGCTTTGGTTCATTTTCAGGATTTCTCATTAATTGGGACAAATCAGTCCTATTTCCTATAGATTAACCTAATTTAAGTATATCAAGGGAGGCTCAGCAAATTAAAGTTGTGACATCCTTTAAATACCTAGGAATATGGATATCTTTAACCACTTAACGACCGCCCACTGTAAATATACGTCGGCAGAATGGCACGACCGTCAGAATCATGTATATCTACGTGACTGCCTTTGTATAGTTGGGGGGTCCGATCGGACCCCCCTTCTTTACAGTGAGCGGTGGTTAACTGATCGGGAGCGATCAGGCATGAGGGGACGGCCGTTCGATTCCGGCCACCCCCTCTCGATCGCTCCCGGCGAATGAGAGAGCTTCCCCTGCCTGTGTAATGTTTACACAGGCAGAGGAAGTGATGTCATCTCTCCTGCGGCGCTCACATATACCGAGCGCCGTACAGGAGAAGATGCCAGGTTAGTGCACAAAACACTACACTGACACCAGGACACATAGGTACATAAATCGCCCCCCCCCAGGCCCCCCCCAGACACCCCAGATCACCCCCCAGATCACCCCCCAGCCCCAACCACAGTGTCACTGATTGCAGTGACCATTTATTTACTGATCACTGCAATCAGTGACATTTGTGACTGTAAATGTGTCACCAAAGTTTAGTTTTAGGTCCAGTGTAGCCCCCTAACCCCCCCTAATAAAGGTTTAACCCCCTGATTGCCCCCCAGATAACCCTTTCACCCCCTATCACCACTGTCGCTAAGCGATCATTTTTCTGATCGCTGTCTTAGCGTCGGTGATGCAGATCGGTAGCCAGTAATTTTTTTTAGGTTCGCCGCAGGTTTTTATAGCGTCGAGTACCCCCATATATTACCTAATAAAGGTTTAACCCCCTTGATCGCCCCCCCAGGTAACCCTTTCATCCCCTAGCACCGCTGTCACTAAGCGATCGTTTTTCTGATCGCTGTTTTATTGTCGGTGATGCCGATCGGTAGCCAGTTTTTTTTAGGTTTGCCGCAGGTTTTTATAGCGTCGGGTACCCCCATATATTACCTAATAAAGGTTTAACCCCCTTGATCGCCCCACAGGTAACCCTTTCACACCCTATCACCACTGTCGCTAAGCGATCGTTTTTCTGATCGCTGTCTTATTGTCGGTGATGCAGATCGGTAGCCAGTTATTTTTTTTAGGTTCGCCGCAGGTTTTTATAGCGTCAGGTACCCCAATATATTACCTAATAAAGGTTTAACCCCTTGATCGCCCCCCAGGTAACCCTTTCACCCCCTATCACCACTGTCGCTAAGCGATCGTTTTTCTGATCGCTGTCTTATTGTCGGTGATGCAGATCGGTAGCCAGTAATTTTTTTTAGGTTCGCCGCAGGTTTTTATAGCGTCAGGTACCCCCATAAATTATCTAATAAAGGTTTAACCCCCTTGATCGCCCCCCAGGTAACCCTTTCACCCCCTATCACCACTGTCGCTAAGCGATCATTTTTCTGATCGCTGTCTTAGCGACGGTGATGCAGATCGGTAGCCAGTAATTTTTTTTAGGTTCGCCGCAGGTTTTAATAGCGTCAGGTACCCCCCATATATTATCTAATAAAGGTTTTAACCCCCTAATTGCCCCTAGTTAACCCTTTCACCAGTGATCACCATATAAGTGTTACGGGTGACGCTGGTTAGTTAGTTTGCTTTTTATAGTGTCAGGGCACCCGCCGTATATAACCCAATAAAGGTTTAACCCCCTGATCGCCCGGCGGGTTATATCAATTAGGTTTTAGTGTCAGAGAGGGTCTGCGTCACACCCCAGGCAGCGTCAGGTTAGTGCCAGTAACGCTAACACCCACGCGTGAAGCATACACCTCCCTTAGTGGTATAGTATCTGAACAGATCAATATCTGATCTGATCAGATCTATACTAGCGTCCCCAGCAATTTAGGGTTCCCAAAAACGCAGTGTTAGCGGGATCAGCCCAGATACCTGCTAGCACCTGCGTTTTGCCCCTCCGTCCAGCCCAGGCCACCCAAGTGCAGTATCGATTGATCACTGTCACTTACAAAACACAACACACATAACTGCAGCGTTCGCAGAGACAGGCCTGATCCCTGCGACTCCAGTGCTGTAGGAGGTGATTTCACCACCACAGTTAAAAAAAAAAAGCATATATGCCGAAGCATTGGGGCAGCAGGGGCGGAGGAGCGATTTTGCTCCTAATGCCGCGTACATACGGTCGAAATTCCGACGGAGGCTTGCCCGTGGAAAAGTCCGACCATGTGTGCGGCATAACTTTTTTGCGGGAGGATGCCCCCATGCTTCAGCATATATAAATGGTGCATGTATGCCCATCATTAGAAGTGGTTGGATGAAGGGCGGTATTCTAATGGTGGGCATACCCACCGATCAATCTCTTTTTTCGTTCAGCCAACTGGCTGCATGAAAAAAAAAGATTACAATACATGTCCAACAAGGACCAGCAACGTACTGGTATGTTGCTGGACTTTGAATGTTTATACCAGAATGATACCTGCGGGTTTAGGTATCATCTTGGTATCATTCTTTTCAGCCAGCGGCCGGCTTTCATGTAAAAGCAATCCTAGTGGCTAATTAGCCTCTGGACTGCTTTTACAAGCAGTGGGAGGGAATGACCCCCCCCCAGAAATATAAAGAGCGCCATTGGGAAATTGGGAAAGCATTTTATCACACCGATCTTGGTGTGGTCAGATGCTTTGAGGGCAGAGGAAAGATCTAGGGTCTAGAAGACCCCAGTTTTTTCAAAAAAGAGTACCTGTCACTACCTATTGCTATCATGGGGGATATTTACATTCCCTGAGATAACAATAAAAATTATAAAAAAAAAAAAATATGGAAGGAACAATTTAAAAATAAAATAAAAAAGCAAAATTAATAATAAAAAAAAAAAAAGCACCCCTGTCCTGCCCTGCTCTTGCCCAATGGCGAACGCAAGCGTCGGTCTGGCGTCATATGTAAACAGCAATTGCACCATGCATGTGAGGTATCACCACGAAGGTCAGATCGAGGGCAGTAATTTTAGCAGTAGACCTCCTCTGTAAATCTAACGGGGTAACCTGTAAAGGCTTTTAAAAATGTATGTAGTTTGTCGCCAATGCGCGTTTGTGCGAAATTTTAAAGCATGTCGTGTTTGGTATCTATGTACTCGGCCTAAGATCATCTTTTTTATTTCATCAAACATTTGGGCAATATAGTGTGTTTTAGTGCATTAAAATTTAAAAAAGTGTATTTTTCCCCAAAAAATGCGTTTGAAAAATCGCTGCGCAAATACTGTGTAGAAAAAAAAATGCAACACCCACCATTTTAATCTGTAGGGCCTTTGCTTTAAAAATATATATAATATTTGGTGGTTCAACATAATTTTCTTGCAAAAAAAAATATGTTTTCATGTAAACAAAAAGTGTCAAAAAGGGCTTTGTCTTCAAGTGGTTAGAAGAGTGGATTCCTAATGTTGTGTATAAAATGCCAGAACAGTTCAAAACCCCCCCCCAAATGACCCCATTTTGGACAGTAGACACCCCAAGCTATATACTGAGAGGCATGTCGAGTCCATGGAATATTTTATATGTTGACACAAGTTGCGGAAAAAAGACAATTTATTTTTATTTTTTTATTTTTTTTGCACAAAGTTGTCACTAAATGATATATTGCTCAAACATGCCATGGGTATATGTGGACTTCTCCTGAGTACGGGGATACCACATGTGTGAGACTTTTTGGGAGCCTAGCCGCATACGGGACCCCAAAAACCAAGCACCGCCTTCAGGCTTTCTAAGGGTGTAAATTTTTGATTTCACTTCTCACTGCCTATCACAGTTTCGGAGGCCATGGAATGCCCAGATGGCACAAACACCCCCCCCCCAAATGACCCCGTTTTGGAAAGTAGACACCCCAAGCTATTTGCTGAGAGGTATTGTGAGTATTTTGCAGATCTCGCTTTTTGTCACAAAGTTTTGAAAATTGAAAAAAAATAAATTTTTCTTTCTTCATTTTCAAAAACAAATGAGAGCTGTAAAATACTCACCATGCCTCTCAGCAAATAGCTTGGGGTGTCTACTTTCCAAAATGGGTTCATTTGGGGGGGTTTTGTGCTATTTTGGCATTTTATGGCCTTCGAAACTGTGATAGGTAGTGAGGAGTGAAATCAAAAATTTGTGCCTAGAAATCCTGAAGGCGGTGCTTGGTTTTCGGGGTCCCGTACGCAGCTAGGCTCCTAAAAAGTCCCACACATGTGGTATCCCCGTACTCAGGAGAAGCAGCAAAATGTATTTTGGGGTGTAATTCCACATATAACCATGGCATGTGTAAGCAATATGTCATTTAGTGACAACTTTTTGTAATTTTTTTTTTTTTTTTATTTTGTCATTATTCAATCACTTGGGACAAAAAAAAAATATTCAATGGGCTCAAAAGGCCTCTCAGCAATTTCCTTGGGGTGTCTACTTTCTAAAATGGGGTCATTTGGGGGGGTTTTGTGCTATTTTGGCATTTTATGGCCTTCAAAACTGTGATAGGTAGTGAGGAGTGAAATCAAAAATTTGCGCCCTTAGAAATCCTGAAGGCGGTGCTTGGTTTCCGGGGGCCCGTACGCGGCTAGGCTCCCAAAAAGTCCCACACATGTGGTATCCCCGTACTCAGGAGAAGCAGCAAAATTTATTTTGGGGTGCAATTCCACATATAACCATGGCATGTGTGAGCAATATATCATTTAGTGACAACTTTTTGTAATTTTTTTTTTTTTTAGTCATTATTCAATCACTTAAGACAAAAAAAAAATATTCAATGGGCTCAACATGCCTCTCAGCAATTTCCTTGGGATGTCTACTTTCCAAAATGGGGTCATTTGGGGGGGTTTGTACTGCCCTGCCATTTTAGCACCTCAAGAAATGAGATAGGCAGTCATAAACGAAAAGCTGTGTAAATTCAAGAAAATGTACCCTAGTTTGTAGACGCTATAACTTTTGCGCAAACCAATAAATATACGCTTATTGACATTTTTTTTACTAAAGACATGTGGCTGAATACATTTTGGCCTAAATGTATGACTAAAATTGAGTTTATTCGATTTTTCTTATAACAAAAAGTAGAAAATATCATTTATTTTCAAAATTTTCGGTCTATTTCCGTTTATATCGCAAAAAATAAAAATCGCAGAGGCAATCAAATACCATTAAAAGAAAGCTCTATTTGTGAGAAGAAAAGGACGCAAATTTCGTTTGGGTACAACATTGCATGTCCGCACAATTTACAGTTAAAGCAGCGCAGTGCAAAATTCTGAAATCACCTCTGGTCCTCTAGCTACCAAATGGTCCGGGGCTTAAGTGGTTGTCTGTTTGTTAGTTTGTTTGTCTCTTTGTTTGATTGTTTGTTTTCTTAGGAGTGATATAATGGTAATCTGGAGATTATTTGAAATTAGAGAAAGTTATTGTAAAGAAATAACATGCTTAATCTGCAGAAAAAGAATTGCAATATGGTGACTTGTTGTAATGTTTGAAGGGACTTTAATGGGGGGATGAAGTTTAAAAAAATAAATAAAATAGATACGAATATTCCCAGAACATTTATTAGGGGATAAGGATTAGGTCTTTTTAGACCACGCACCAAGCACTACTCACCTTACTATATTCAAGCCAGTCAGGCATATATCAATTAACAGAACAGCGCCACATCTACTTCACTTTCTTATTCATACACACATGTATGTTTGTGCTTTGCGGTTCACACTAGACATGTGCACTTTGTTTCGTTCAGAATTAATATTCAGACAATTTTTTCGTTATTCAGAGATTCGGATATATCCAAATACCCGAATTACAAACAAATTTTACAGAATGCTCCAAATAACGTAATGAAATTCATCCGAATTTCAGAAATTTGGACTGAAATTCAAATCGAATTTTACAATGAACTCCAGTAGAATTCTAACTACACATTGCTGAAATCAAAGACTGTGTGTGTTATTAGAGTACCATTTCAAAATAATGCTGTTTTTGTTAAGCCATAGGTGATTTAAAGAGTCATTGTAATCATTTGACGAAGATTTTTCTTTTGTTTGTTCACTTTGCTGCTTTCAAACAATATAATATAACAATATAACATTATAACAATATAACATTTTCGTTTTGACCGATTTGAAAACATTTATAGATTTGAACGTTTCAAATCGAAAGATCTGTAAATTTGAAGAAAATTCTAAAATTCCGAATACAAATTCCGAATACGAATTGAACGAATCAACCGAATAGAACTAAACAAAATAACTAGATCAACTAATCGGAACTAAACAAAACAATTTTTTTTTTCGTCCTGCACATGTCTAGTGCACACCCTAATGCAATAAGCTGCGCACACCAATGCCTATGGTTGCTTCAAGTATCCAAATCAGATTTAAGAAATATACCTGTTTTAAATTTCCCCGGAACGTACCTGTGAGTTAAAGTTACTGAACACAAGCTGGGGTAAAATTTCTTATACATAAATTAATCTTGGAGTGTATATACAGCAAATATAAATATTTTTTTTAAGAAAATTGGATATAAGTTCAGTGATAATTGTATTTTTTTGTTACGTAGATAATTCTGTATGCTGCTCATAAATCATCTGTAGCATAATATAAAGTTCAGTAACTTTATATTTAAATAAGTACCGTATATACTCGAGTATAAGCAGAGTTTTTCAGCAGTGCTGAAAATGCCCCCTCGGCTTATACTCGAGTCACCTTTTTGTGCCTGATCTCCCGGACTTTGGGGACCCAGTACCGGCCGGCTGTAAGTCCTCTGGACCCCAAACTTGGCACACATGTAGCCTTTCACTACAAGTGTGCAAAGTTTATTGTCCGGGGGACCTACGGCCGGGGAGCACTGATTTTTCAAAGCCGGGCACCCCTTCCACAGAATCCCATGTTAAGCGGTCATTTCTCTGGTGACTTTGGGGACCCAGTACCGGCTGGTCGTAGGTCCTCTGGACCTGAAACTTGGCACACATGTAGCCCAATTTTCCTCTACAAGTGTGCAAAGTTTGTTGTCTAGCGGACCTACGGCTAAGGAGCAACAATTTTTCAAAGCCGGGCACCCCTTCCATAGACTCCTATGTTAAACGTCAGTCTAGTCATGGACACAGTGAGGCATGGGCACAGTGAGACATGCACATGGACACAGTGAGGCAAAGTGAGGCACAGTGCGGCATGCAGATGGACACCCTAGGCTTATACTCAATTTAATACGTTTTCCCAGTTTTTGTGGTAAAATTAGGTGCCTCGGCTTATATTCGGGTCGGCTTATACTCGAGTATATATGGTAACAGTAAAAAAAATGTATGTTTAGTGCAAACTAAGTTCAACATTAATGTAAGAACTGGCATTATGATTACAGGTTTAGATGAAACACTACTTAAATGCTGTACAACAAATATGACAGATGCTGTATCATAAGAACAGAACAATGTTCAAGTACCAGGACGTCATTCCCATATAAACTGGATTAAATTAAGATTTTCGTGTAGCAATTGAATCGTTTTCTAAAACAAAACATTTTCATTGTTTAAACTAAAACTTTAAAAACTTTCAACTTACTTTGTAGATTAGTGGTTTTATAATTTATATTTTCCAGATATTTGTCCAAGTAAAACGATTTCAGGCTCAGCAGAAATACAACAGAGATACACATAAGAAGCATTAGAGGTTTCCGATAATCTATCCTGCAATATCTTTGCAATGTTTAACGCTTTACCACATGTGAAATGAATATGTATAGTGCACCTCTTATGTATACTGCCATACCCTTCACATTTGTAACACATAACAATAAACACGCCCTATTTTAACTTGTCATTCTGCATCCCATCCCATGTAGTAAACCAAGAGTATTAACTCTTGGTTTACTACACAACTGGGAATATTTAATTCTAATTCGAATTAAACAATTGTTTTAACCGCTTCAGCCCCGGAAGATTTTACCCCCTTCCTAACCAGAGTACTTTTTACAATTTGGTACTGCGTCGCTTTAAATGACAATTGCGCGGTCGTTCGATGTTGTACCCAAACAAAATTTGCGTCCTTTTTTTCCCACAAATTGAGCTTTCTTTTGGTGGTATTTGATCACCTCTACGGTTTTAATTTTTTGCGCTATAAACAAAAAAATGTGAAAATTTTGAAGAAAAAAAACAATATTTTTTACATTTTGCTATAATAAATATCCCCAAAAGTAAAAAAAAAACAAAGTTCTTCATCAGTTTAGGCCAATATATATTCTTCTACATATTTTTGGTAAAGAAAATCACAATAAGCGTATATTGATTGGTTTGCGCAAAAGTTATAGCCTCTGAAAACTATGGGAAAGATTTATGCCATTTTTATGGCATTTTTGAGGCATTTTTATTATTTAATTTTTTTACTAGTAATGGCGGTGATCTGTGCTTTTTAGCGGTACTGCGACATTGCAACGGACAGATCGGAGACTTTTGACACTTTTTTGGGACTATTGGCAGTTATACAGCGATCAGTGCTAAAAAATTGCACTGATTACTGTGTAAATGTCACTGGCAGGGAAGGGGTTTACACTAGAGGGCGATCAAGGGGTTAAATGTGTGTTCCCTCAGCATGTTATAACTGTGTGGGGATGGGAGTGACTAGGAGAGGAGCCATATAGTTTTTCCTACTTAGTGCAGCAGGCCGTGCAGCAAGCGCGCACGTGCCGTCTGGTGGCCGAAAACGGGTATGACGTACCCGTACGGGATTTCACCAAGGAGAGCCATTGTGCTGCAGTATATCTGCGTGACACAGTCGGCAAGTGGGTAATCAAATCTTTTTAGGTTGAACTTAAGTTTAAAGCATTTCTAAACCTAAGAATAAAATATAACTATTTTGCAGTTTACCAGTCCTTAGACTTGGAGCCGGCATTAGTTTTCAAGTGTCAGTTTTTTTCTTATTCTTCTTATTTTTTTTCTAATTTTCACCTGGTGATACTTTCTGTAACACACTTCCTGTTCGTGGGGAACAACATTCATTCACTGTGCTGTATCTATGTGTAGCGGGTATTTGAATTTAGGGGAAGCATCTGGGTGGTAGTGTAACCCAGATGCACTGATTGCTAGGGGATCTGAGGCCCTTTTATGGTTCTTGGAGGACTCTGGTGGTGTGAGGTTCCCTGGGCCTATAGGTGGCGTTGTTGCCGGGGGCCGAAGGTGAACTCACACCGCAAGACTGTGCCTTTTTGTCCTCCCCTGGAGCTGGTACAGCGGGGCGGGGAACCCGCTGTGACGCAAAGGGAGAGGAGATAAAAGGGGGGGACGCCCTTACCACGGAGTTCAAAGTGCAGAGTCGGAGGACGCGGCCGCACCCAGGCACCTTCAGCTTGGGTGCTGGCATTCCGGTGTGCCGGGCCCAGGTGCCTTTGACCTGGCCGGAGCGGAGATGGAGTCCATCTCAGGCACCTTAAGCCTGGGGTGAGGTACTATGGCGGATGCCTGGGGCTCAGTACCTTCGACTGAGTTCCGCGAGGGTGGAGGAATCCGAGGGGGCCCTAACTCCTTGGGTGACTGTGTCTGAGTTCCTGAGGTCTGGTGTGCAGAACTTCTCTGGAGAGTCCGGCGCAGCATCGCTGGTGACAGAGAGGCCTCTGGTATCTCCCTTGGACGAATATCCTTCCCCTGACAGGGGCCGTGCTGGCGAAGGTAATTCAGGTTCTACTTCACATAGTCAGTGGCAGTGACTATTCGCCACTGGTGATACCACAGTGGTTGGCAAGAGAAGGGAAAGGATTGTGCCTCGACCTATTCCCATTACTACTAAGTTGTTGCAAAAGAATCCAACTTAACCGTGCTGTGTGTTTATTCGCTGAGAAGACTAAAACTGTGTTGGACCTATTCACTGTGTGGAACTCTGGTTACTAGGAGCAAAGGAGTCAGGGACGAAGGACAGGACTTGACTCTAGGACACCTACACAAAGCCTGATCTTTCTGGCCTTCACCTCTTCACTAGTGATGAGCCGAACACCCCCGGGTTCGGTTCGCACCAGAACCCGCGAACGGACCTAAAGTTCGCACGAACTTTAGAACCCTATTAAATACAATGGATGCGAACGTTCCAAATCTAAAGTGCTATTTATAACGACTAATATGCATGTTATTGTCCTAAAAAGGGTTTGGGAATCCGGGTTCTGCACCAGGGGACATGTATCAATCCAAAAAAAAGTTTTAAAAACGGCCGTTTTTCAGGAGCAGTCATTTTAATGATGCATAAAGTGAAAAAAAAAGTCAAATATTCCTTTAAATATCGTACCTGGGGGGTGTCTAAAGTATGCCTGTGAAGTGCCACGTGTTTCCCGTGTTTAGAACTGTCCCTGCACAAAATTACATTTCTAAAGGAAAAAAAGCCATTTAAAACTGCTTGCGGCTTTAATGTAATGTCTGGTCCCAGTAATATGGATGAAAATCTTTAAGAAAAATGACATAGCTACCCCATCACAGCCCCCCCCCCCCCCTACCCCAGCCCATTACCAGCCCCTTTGGGTCTTGTATGGATATTAAGGGGAACCCCGCACACAAAATAAAAAAGGCCCTATATACTCTGAACAGCCGTATACAGGCGGTGCATTCAGGACAGGGACTGTAGGTTTGTTCTTATGTAGAATCTGTTTGTAATTTTGAACAGGTACATTGTTTAAGTGTAGCTCCAGCCAAAAAATCTATTTTTAAGCTTTTTGGAAAACATAGGGAAGGGTTATCACCCCTGTAACATTTGTTTTGCTGTCTGTGCAGTGTGCACCTGTTCAGAACAGTTCACCTCACTTTCCGTCCTAATGACAAATGTTTTTTGAAAATTTGGGGTTTTTATTGAAACAAGAATTGGTGATAAAGCATCAGTGGAGAGGAGACACTTTTTTTCCCATATTAACTCTTACAGGAGAGAATTTGCCTTCCTAGGGGTAGATTTCCTCTCACTTCCTGTTGTATCCTTCCGTTTGCAAGGAGGAGTCGTTTGTAAGTTGGATGTTTGAAAGTAGGGGCCTGCCGTATATACTCAGCTGAAATTTGCCCCTTACATGTTGGTGTTGCCACAACATTGTGAGCCCTCACAGTTACTATTGGTGGGCGCATGAATGGGCCCTGCTGTGAATTATTAGATCAAGAATTGTAATTGCATGCCCCTGTTGAACAGGGGCTGAAAAATTGGGCCTTTGGTGGTGGTGGTGGTGGTGGTGGTGTTGACACAACACTGTAAGGCCTCACAGTTAGTCTTGGTGGGCGCAGGAATGGGCCCTGCTGTGAATTATTAGATCAAGAATTGTAATTGCATGCCCCTGTTGAACAGGGGCTAAAAAATTGGGCCTTTGGTGGTGGTGGTGGTGTTGACACAACACTGTAAGGCCTCACAGTTAGTCTTGGTGGGCGCAGGAATGGGCCCTGCTGTGAATTATTAGATCAAGAATTGTAATTACATGCCCCTGTTAAACAGGAGCAGAAAAATTGGGCCTTAGGCACTGGTGCCACAACACTGCAACCCCTCACAGATACTGTACTTGGAGCACAGCAATGAGCCCTGTTGCAAAGTATTGCATCAAAAATTGTAATTACACGCCCCTGTTAAACAGGGGCTGAAAAATTGGGCCTTAGCCACTGGTGCTGGTGCCACGACACTGCAACCTCTCCCAGATACTCTAGTTGGAGTGCAGGAATGAGCCCTGCTGCAAAGCATTGCATAAAAAATTGTAATTACATGCCCCTGTTAAACAGGGGCATAAAAATTGGGCCTTAGGCACTGGTGCCACAACACTGCAACCCCTCACAGATACTGTACTTGGAGCACAGCAATGAGCCCTGTTGCAAAGTATTGCATCAAAAATTGTAATTACACGCCCCTGTTAAACAGGGGCTGAAAAATTGGGCCTTAGCCACTTGTGCTGGTGCCACGACACTGCAACCTCTCCCAGATACTCTAGTTGGAGTGCAGGAATGAGCCCTGCTGCAAAGCATTGCATAAAAAATTGTAATTACATGCCCCTGTTAAACAGGGGCATAAAAATTGGGCCTTAGGCACTGGTGCCACAACACTGCAACCCCTCACAGATACTGTACTTGGAGCACAGCAATGAGCCCTGTTGCAAAGTATTGCATCAAAAATTTTAATTACACGCCCCTGTTAAACAGGGGCTGAAAAATTGGGCCTTAGCCACTGGTGCTGGTGCCATGACACTGCAACCTCTCCCAGATACTCTAGTTGGAGTGCAGGAATGAGCCCTGCTGCAAAGCATTGCATAAAAAATTGTAATTACATGCCCCTGTTAAACAGGGGCATAAAATTGGGCCTTAGGCACTGGTGCCACAACACTGCAACCCCTCACAGATACTGTACTTGGAGCACAGCAATGAGCCCTGTTGCAAAGTATTGCATCAAAAATTGTAATTACACGCCCCTGTTAAACAGGGGCTGAAAAATTGGGCCTTAGCCACTGGTTCTGGTGCCACGACACTGCAACCACTCCCAGATACTCTAGTTGGAGTGCAGGAATGAGCCCTGCTGCAAAGCATTGCATAAAAAATTGTAATAACACGCCCCTGTTAAACAGGGGCTGAAAAATTGGGCCTTAGCCACTGGTGGCGGCACCCAGAAACAAAAATGTTCTTCCAAGCTATCATCATCAATCGGATGATTGAGGAGGAGGAGGATAGTCAGTCAACATAACAGGACAGTCTCTCAGCATCAGCATCAGTCTTGAAGGGATGTGACATTTGAAAATAAATTAGTCTGTTATATCAGCTTCAGGTGTTTGGTAGCTGGTGGTGATCCAAGACTGGTTCATCTTTGTAATGTATTTAAGTTCATGTGTACTTATGTTGTAAACATAGGCCACTATGCCTGGTGACACACAATTATTGTTGTTTCCGTTTGTTTTACAGCATTTTGTAATCAATAAATTATATATATTTTTGTACATATATGGGTGAACATGTGCAAATTTCTATCACCTCATTCAAAGTCCCAAGGGCGACCCTTCCTTTCTGTTTCTATAGGGATGGAGATGATAGAATGGTTGCATCAGACCTTATCCCCTTTTGTTTTGTTTATCCGGGTGGCAGACACCCATTTAGCCCATCATTTGGTCTGTTGTATACCCCTGGTCACTGTTCACCTACACATCCAGTGTATTATGATCTCCCTGGGCCATATGTGCATGCACACTGTCACTCTGGGGCCTTGCTCTGGCTACACATGTTCCCCTCTCCCGGTCATTTCCTGATGGTGGCCTTACCATCCAGTTCGGGGGCTGCGATGCGCTAAAGGGAGGTTTTCCAGACCTCCTGCTGTCCCCGCCTGTCCCCTTTCGGATGGGCGTGGCCACCAGCGCATCGGCGCCATGTTCTCCACGCCCATACACTGACGTCGTCCGACGCCTTATGTACTGGTGCTGTGAGGAAACATCTCCGGTGGGTGGGTGACTGCCGCGCAGGCACACCTTCCCCTGACGGCTGACGTGAACCACGTCTGTGCGTCATCAGCCGCACATGGCGTGGGGGGCGGGGCTATCGGATCCCCCGGAGACATATCCGGATGTCGGGCGCAGTAGGAACTCGCAGTTGCGGTTCAGCAGTTTGGTGGGGTGGACCAGCCATGAAGGTGTCACAACAGCAGTTACAGCCCTTTTACTTTGATCCAGGTATTTCTCTTGTTCAGTAGGCAGCTGCATTATACTTATCTTATTTAGGTCATTCACCTTAAAAATGCAGGTCTGCACCATCTCCTAATACACACTGGAGTGGATTTATTACCCCATGGTATACATATATACCTTACACTGTTACAATCCATCATCCCATACCTGTTTTATCTCACAATGGCTATACATTTTTCCATCCCCATACTGCCCCGCAGCCCTGGGGCCTACACTAACCTGGGGCCCCTGTTTGATCTCTTTATATGCACAATACAGCTAGTCAGTCCAACTCTTTTTGTTTTTTATGCACTTCATGTATTAGATTTACATCAAGTTTACATTGTTACTAAGATGCTGTCTGACATTTGTGCATTGCCATATATATACATTTTTTCTAGACACATCTTTTATGAGCCCCAGTTGGTCGTCGGTTTTTTCGAGTACCCCCATACAGACTGCGCTGCACATCCGAGTGTCTTTTTCCATGGTGGTGTCCATGTGCCTTGCCCCCTCAGCTCCCGAACTGGTTGATTAATTGCTACCACCCAGGTATTCCGTGATTGGTAACTTAGGCCTGAGCAGTGGTGAGTATAGGGTCTCCTTCCCCTTTTGACCTTTTTTACTTACCACTTTACCTGCCCCCCCCACCCTCTTTTTTCTTTTTTCATTAGTACTACATTTTTTACTGTTTTACTACAGATACAACGATACGCACTTGCCCCTGATGAGCGAGCAGAGCCTCGTGAAACGCGTAGGCCACCACTAATGCGTTTATGTACCTGTGAGGATCTATGCTATCTGCTAGAAGCCTACCAATCGGTTGTACATCATAATTTTTTTTTATAAAGTATTTTACTGGTTGTGCAATTATGTCCATTGGCCCAGCAACCTTCATCACCATCACTGTGTTCTTATATGGATGTAACATATTTGTAATGTATTTAAGTTCATGTGTACTTATGTTATAAACATAGGCCACTATGCCTGGTGACACACAATTATTGTTGTTTCCGTTTGTTTTACAGCATTTTGTAATCAATAAATTATATATATTTTTGTACATATATGGGTGAACATGTGCAAATTTCTATCACCTCATTCAAAGTCCCAAGGGCGACCCTTCCTTTCTGTTTCTATAGGGATGGAGATGATAGAATGGTTGCATCAGACCTTATCCCCTTTTGTTTTGTTTATCCGGGTGGCAGACACCCATTTAGCCCATCATTTGGTCTGTTGTATACCCCTGGTCACTGTTCACCTACACATCCAGTGTATTATGATCTCCCTGGGCCATATGTGCATGCACACTGTCACTCTGGGGCCTTGCTCTGGCTACACATGTTCCCCTCTCCCGGTCATTTCCTGATGGTGGCCTTACCATCCAGTTCGGGGGCTGCGATGCGCTAAAGGGAGGTTTTCCAGACCTCCTGCTGTCCCCGCATGTCCCCTTTCGGATGGGCGTGGCCACCAGCGCATCGGCGCCATGTTCTCCACGCCCATACACTGACGTCGTCCGACGCCTTATGTACTGGTGCTGTGAGGAAACATCTCCGGTGGGTGGGTGACTGCCGTGCAGGCACACCTTCCCCTGACGGCTGACGTGAACCATGTCTGTGCGTCATCAGCCGCACATGGCGTGGGGGGCGGGGCTATCGGATCCCCCGGAGACATATCCGGATGTCGGGCGCAGTAGGAACTCGCAGTTGCGGTTCAGCAGTTTGGTGGGGTGGACCAGCCATGAAGGTGTCACAACAGCAGTTACAGCCCTTTTACTTTGATCCAGGTATTTCTCTTGTTCAGTAGGCAGCTGCATTATACTTATCTTATTTAGGTCATTCACCTTAAAAATGCAGGTCTGCACCATCTCCTAATACACACTGGAGTGGATTTATTACCCCATGGTATACATATATACCTTACACTGTTACAATCCATCATCCCATACCTGTTTTATCTCACAATGGCTATACATTTTTCCATCCCCATACTGCCCCGCAGCCCTGGGGCCTACACTAACCTGGGGCCCCTGTTTGATCTCTTTATATGCACAATACAGCTAGTCAGTCCAACTCTTTTTGTTTTTTATGCACTTCATGTATTAGATTTACATCAAGTTTACATTGTTACTAAGATGCTGTCTGACATTTGTGCATTGCCATATATATACATTTTTTCTAGACACATCTTTTATGAGCCCCAGTTGGTCGTCGGTTTTTTCGAGTACCCCCATACAGACTGCGCTGCACATCCGAGTGTCTTTTTCCGTGGTGGTGTCCATGTGCCTTGCCCCCTCAGCTCCCGAACTGGTTGATTAATTGCTACCACCCAGGTATTCCGTGATTGGTAACTTAGGCCTGAGCAGTGGTGAGTATAGGGTCTCCTTCCCCTTTTGACCTTTTTTACTTACCACTTTACCTGCCCCCCCACCCTCTTTTTTCTTTTTTCATTAGCACTACATTTTTTACTGTTTTACTACAGATACAACGATACGCACTTGCCCCTGATGAGCGAGCAGAGCCTCGTGAAACGCGTAGGGCACCACTAATGCGTTTATGTACCTGTGAGGATCTATGCTATCTGCTAGAAGCCTACCAATCGGTTGTACATCATAATTTTTTTTTATAAAGTATTTTACTGGTTGTGCAATTATGTCCATTGGCCCAGCAACCTTCATCACCATCACTGTGTTCTTATATGGATGTAACATATTTGTAATGTATTTAAGTTCATGTGTACTTATGTTGTAAACATAGGCCACTATGCCTGGTGACACACAATTATTGTTGTTTCCGTTTGTTTTACAGCATTTTGTAATCAATAAATTATATATATTTTTGTACATATATGGGTGAACATGTGCAAATTTCTATCACCTCATTCAAAGTCCCAAGGGCGACCCTTCCTTTCTATCTTTATGAAGGTCAGTCGATCAACAGAGTCGGTGGACAGGCGCACCCTGTGATCCGTGACAAATCCTCCAGCAGCACTGAATGTGCGTTCTGAAAGAACGCTGGATGCAGGACAGGCCAGTAGCTCAATTGCATACTGTGCAAGCTCTGGCCAGTGATCCATTCTCAAGACCCAGTAAGCCAGAGGATTTTCGGTGGGGAAGGTGTCCAAGTCTGACCTTGCCCCTAGGTATTCCTGCACCATGTATATCAGACGCTGGCGATGGTTGCTGGAACCGATCATACCTTGGGGCTGCGGACTAAAGAATTGTCTGAACGCATCGGTCAGACGGCCACCTTCCCCACCGCTCCTTCTTTGACTGACCGAAGCCTCAGCAACTCGTTGTCCAGGACCAGGAGTTTGTAACCTCCCAGTCTCTGGGAACGCGTTGCACAGACCTTTCTGCAAGGCCTCCCGGAGTTGTCTCATCCTCTGCTCCCTCTGCGACGGTAAGATAAGGTCTGCAACTAGGGATGAGCTTCGTGTTCGAGTCGAACATACGTTCGACTCGAACATCGGCTGTTCGATCGTTCGACGAAGATCGAACGATTTGGGCCGTTCGCGCCAAATTCGAGTGACGCGAACGGCCCACAATGCACTACGCCATCGCAGTGTCATCCAGGCGCTGTGATTGGCCAAGCATGCACTGTGACCCCGCATGCTTGGCCAATCACAGCGCCGGCAGCGAGGAGAGCAATGATTGGCCACAGGCAGGATGCCTGTGGCCAATTATTGCTGAGGGTGTTTAGTACACGCCCCACACTATAAAAGGCCGCCAGCACGGCGGCCTAGTGTAGTGTGTTCCGGAGCAGGGATAGAGCAGCATAGGCAGGGACAGTGACTTTTATTTCTTTCTTTCTTGCTTAACCTGGATTCCTTTAGTTTAGGGAAAGAGAAGGATAGGTAGGGAGAGTGTCAGTGTGTTTTGTGCTTGTGCTATATTGTGCTTAAAAAAAACATTTTTTCTAGGGACAGAAAACTGTAGGTAGGGAGAGTGTGTCAGTTTCTTTCACTGTCAAAGTCCTTGTTTCCAGGGACCTGGAAGGACAGTGAGTGAATTCTCCTTGTGCTAAATTGTGCTTAAAAAAAACATTTTTTCTAGGGACAGAAAACTGTAGGTAGGGAGAGTGTGTCAGTTTCTTTCACTGTCAAAGTCCTTGTTTCCAGGGACCTGGAAGGACAGTGAGTGAATTCTCCTTGTGCTAAATTGTGCTCAAAAAAAACATTTTTTCTAGGGACAGAAAACTGTAGGTAGGGAGAGTGTGTCAGTTTCTTTCACTGTCAAAGTCCTTGTTTCCAGGGACCTGGAAGGACAGTGAGTGAATTCTCCTTGTGCTAAATTGTGCTTAAAAAAAACATTTTTTCTAGGGACAGAAAACTGTAGGTAGGGAGAGTGTGTCAGTTTCTTTCACTGTCAAAGTCCTTGTTTCCAGGGACCTGGAAGGACAGTGAGTGAATTCTCCTTGTGCTAAATTGTGCTTAAAAAAAACATTTTTTCTAGGGACAGAAAACTGTAGGTAGGGAGAGTGTGTCAGTTTCTTTCACTGTCAAAGTCCTTGTTTCCAGGGACCTGGAAGGACAGTGAGTGAATTCTCCTTGTGCTAAATTGTAATTAAAAAAAACATTTTTTCTAGGGACAGAAAACTGTAGGTAGGGAGAGTGTGTCAGTTTCTTTCACTGTCAAAGTCCTTGTTTCCAGGGACCTGGAAGGACAGTGAGTGAATTCTCCTTGTGCTAAATTGTGCTTAAAAAAAACATTTTTTCTAGGGACAGAAAACTGTAGGTAGGGAGAGTGTGTCAGTTTCTTTCACTGTCAAAGTCCTTGTTTCCAGGGACCTGGAAGGATAGTGAGTGAATTCTCCTTGTGCTAAATTGTGCTTAAAAAAAACATTTTTTCTAGGGACAGAAAACTGTAGGTAGGGAGAGTGTGTCAGTTTCTTTCACTGTCAAAGTCCTTGTTTCCAGGGACCTGGAAGGACAGTGAGTGAATTCTCCTTGTGCTAAATTGTGCTTAAAAAAACATTTTTTCTAGGGACAGAAAACTGTAGGTAAGGAGAGTGTGTCAGTTTCTTTCACTGTCAAAGTCCTTGTTTCCAGGGACCTGGAAGGACAGTGAGTGAATTCTCCTTGTGCTAAATTGTGCTTAAAAAAAGCATTTTTTCTAGGGACAGAAAACTGTAGGTAGGGAGAGTGTGTCAGTTTCTTTCACTGTCAAAGTCCTTGTTTCCAGGGACCTGGAAGGACAGTGAGTGAATTCTCCTTGTGCTAAATTGTGCTTAAAAAAAACATTTTTTCTAGGGACAGAAAACTGTAGGTAGGGAGAGTGTGTCAGTTTCTTTCACTGTCAAAGTCCTTGTTTCCAGGGACCTGGAAGGACAGTGAGTGAATTCTCCTTGTGCTAAATTGTGCTTAAAAAAAACATTTTTTCTAGGGACAGAAAACTGTAGGTAGGGAGAGTGTGTCAGTTTCTTTCACTGTCAAAGTCCTTGTTTCCAGGGACCTGGAAGGACAGTGAGTGAATTCTCCTTGTGCTAAATTGTGCTTAAAAAAAACATTTTTTCTAGGGACAGAAAACTGTAGGTAGGGAGAGTGTGTCAGTTTCTTTCACTGTCAAAGTCCTTGTTTCCAGGGACCTGGAAGGACAGTGAGTGAATTCTCCTTGTGCTAAATTGTGCTTAAAAAAAACATTTTTTCTAGGGACAGAAAACTGTAGGTAGGGAGAGTGTGTCAGTTTCTTTCACTGTCAAAGTCCTTGTTTCCAGGGACCTGGAAGGACAGTGAGTGAATTCTCCTTGTGCTAAATTGTGCTTAAAAAAAACATTTTTTCTAGGGACAGAAAACTGTAGGTAGGGAGAGTGTGTCAGTTTCTTTCACTGTCAAAGTCCTTGTTTCCAGGGACCTGGAAGGACAGTGAGTGAATTCTCCTTGTGCTAAATTGTGCTTAAAAAAAACATTTTTTCTAGGGACAGAAAACTGTAGGTAGGGAGAGTGTGTCAGTTTCTTTCACTGTCAAAGTCCTTGTTTCCAGGGACCTGGAAGGACAGTGAGTGAATTCTCCTTGTGCTAAATTGTGCTTAAAAAAAACATTTTTTCTAGGGACAGAAAACTGTAGGTAGGGAGAGTGTGTCAGTTTCTTTCACTGTCAAAGTCCTTGTTTCCAGGGACCTGGAAGGACAGTGAGTGAATTCTCCTTGTGCTAAATTGTGCTTAAAAAAAACATTTTTTCTAGGGACAGAAAACTGTAGGTAGGGAGAGTGTGTCAGTTTCTTTCACTGTCAAAGTCCTTGTTTCCAGGGACCTGGAAGGACAGTGAGTGAATTCTCCTTGTGCTAAATTGTGCTTAAAAAAAACATTTTTTCTAGGGACAGAAAACTGTAGGTAGGGAGAGTGTGTCAGTTTCTTTCACTGTCAAAGTCCTTGTTTCCAGGGACCTGGAAGGACAGTGAGTGAATTCTCCTTGTGCTAAATTGTGCTTAAAAAAAACATTTTTTCTAGGGACAGAAAACTGTAGGTAGGGAGAGTGTGTCAGTTTCTTTCACTGTCAAAGTCCTTGTTTCCAGGGACCTGGAAGGACAGTGAGTGAATTCTCCTTGTGCTAAATTGTGCTCAAAAAAAACATTTTTTCTAGGGACAGAAAACTGTAGGTAGGGAGAGTGTGTCAGTTTCTTTCACTGTCAAAGTCCTTGTTTCCAGGGACCTGGAAGGACAGTGAGTGAATTCTCCTTGTGCTAAATTGTGCTTAAAAAAAACATTTTTTCTAGGGACAGAAAACTGTAGGTAGGGAGAGTGTGTCAGTTTCTTTCACTGTCAAAGTCCTTGTTTCCAGGGACCTGGAAGGACAGTGAGTGAATTCTCCTTGTGCTAAATTGTGCTTAAAAAAAACATTTTTTCTAGGGACAGAAAACTGTAGGTAGGGAGAGTGTGTCAGTTTCTTTCACTGTCAAAGTCCTTGTTTCCAGGGACCTGGAAGGACAGTGAGTGAATTCTCCTTGTGCTAAATTGTAATTAAAAAAAACATTTTTTCTAGGGACAGAAAACTGTAGGTAGGGAGAGTGTGTCAGTTTCTTTCACTGTCAAAGTCCTTGTTTCCAGGGACCTGGAAGGACAGTGAGTGAATTCTCCTTGTGCTAAATTGTGCTTAAAAAAAACATTTTTTCTAGGGACAGAAAACTGTAGGTAGGGAGAGTGTGTCAGTTTCTTTCACTGTCAAAGTCCTTGTTTCCAGGGACCTGGAAGGACAGTGAGTGAATTCTCCTTGTGCTAAATTGTGCTTAAAAAAAACATTTTTTCTAGGGACAGAAAACTGTAGGTAGGGAGAGTGTGTCAGTTTCTTTCACTGTCAAAGTCCTTGTTTCCAGGGACCTGGAAGGACAGTGAGTGAATTCTCCTTGTGCTAAATTGTGCTTAAAAAAACATTTTTTCTAGGGACAGAAAACTGTAGGTAAGGAGAGTGTGTCAGTTTCTTTCACTGTCAAAGTCCTTGTTTCCAGGGACCTGGAAGGACAGTGAGTGAATTCTCCTTGTGCTAAATTGTGCTTAAAAAAAGCATTTTTTCTAGGGACAGAAAACTGTAGGTAGGGAGAGTGTGTCAGTTTCTTTCACTGTCAAAGTCCTTGTTTCCAGGGACCTGGAAGGACAGTGAGTGAATTCTCCTTGTGCTAAATTGTGCTTAAAAAAAACATTTTTTCTAGGGACAGAAAACTGTAGGTAGGGAGAGTGTGTCAGTTTCTTTCACTGTCAAAGTCCTTGTTTCCAGGGACCTGGAAGGACAGTGAGTGAATTCTCCTTGTGCTAAATTGTGCTTAAAAAAAACATTTTTTCTAGGGACAGAAAACTGTAGGTAGGGAGAGTGTGTCAGTTTCTTTCACTGTCAAAGTCCTTGTTTCCAGGGACCTGGAAGGACAGTGAGTGAATTCTCCTTGTGCTAAATTGTGCTTAAAAAAAACATTTTTTCTAGGGACAGAAAACTGTAGGTAGGGAGAGTGTGTCAGTTTCTTTCACTGTCAAAGTCCTTGTTTCCAGGGACCTGGAAGGACAGTGAGTGAATTCTCCTTGTGCTAAATTGTGCTTAAAAAAAACATTTTTTCTAGGGACAGAAAACTGTAGGTAGGGAGAGTGTGTCAGTTTCTTTCACTGTCAAAGTCCTTGTTTCCAGGGACCTGGAAGGACAGTGAGTGAATTCTCCTTGTGCTAAATTGTGCTTAAAAAAAACATTTTTTCTAGGGACAGAAAACTGTAGGTAGGGAGAGTGTGTCAGTTTCTTTCACTGTCAAAGTCCTTGTTTCCAGGGACCTGGAAGGACAGTGAGTGAATTCTCCTTGTGCTAAATTGTGCTTAAAAAAAACATTTTTTCTAGGGACAGAAAACTGTAGGTAGGGAGAGTGTGTCAGTTTCTTTCACTGTCAAAGTCCTTGTTTCCAGGGACCTGGAAGGACAGTGAGTGAATTCTCCTTGTGCTAAATTGTGCTTAAAAAAAACATTTTTTCTAGGGACAGAAAACTGTAGGTAGGGAGAGTGTGTCAGTTTCTTTCACTGTCAAAGTCCTTGTTTCCAGGGACCTGGAAGGACAGTGAGTGAATTCTCCTTGTGCTAAATTGTGCTTAAAAAAAACATTTTTTCTAGGGACAGAAAACTGTAGGTAGGGAGAGTGTGTCAGTTTCTTTCACTGTCAAAGTCCTTGTTTCCAGGGACCTGGAAGGACAGTGAGTGAATTCTCCTTGTGCTAAATTGTGCTTAAAAAAAACATTTTTTCTAGGGACAGAAAACTGTAGGTAGGGAGAGTGTGTCAGTTTCTTTCACTGTCAAAGTCCTTGTTTCAAGGGACAGAGAAGGACACCTGAAGGTAGCCCTTATTGCTTTTTTCCCATCTCCCTGCAGGCCATCTATTAGAATGTCTGGAAGGCAAACAAGGAGAGGCAGACAGTCAGGAGGCAATAAAAGAGGGCAAGCAGGCTCTGTGTCTGGGGGCAACAGTGCTGGTCGTGGACGCGGTGCATTGTCATCAGCACATGGCCATGGGACACGCTTGTCCTTCTTTTCGGCAGCTGGACATGTTGAGCCACATCATGCCGAAGACTTGGTAGAGTGGATGACCAAGCCCTCCTCCTCCTCCTCATCCTCTCTCACCCAGGCTCAGGGTACTGGAAAAGCAGCTGCCAAAGCGTCCTCTTCCCTGGTATCAATGTCAGACTCATCATCAGTCACTCCTTCCCTAGACCCACCATGTCCTCCTCCTGAGGAGTCCCCCGAACTGTTTCAGCACAGTGTTGGGTACATGCTCCAGGAGGATGCCCAGCGTTTCGAAGGGTCTGATGATGAAACCCAGCTAGAGGAAGGCAGTAGTGTGAGAGCAGACAGAGGGGATGCTCAAGAAGGACACCAATCTGGCAGTCATGTTCCAGCAGCTGCAGCATACTGCCAGATTGGCTCCAGTGATGAGAAGGGAGGTGATGATGAGGTCACTGACTCCACGTGGGTGCCTAATAGGAGAGAGGAGGAGGAGGAGGATGAGGAGGAGGCACATCTCCAACGAGGCAGGATGCCCTTTGGTGGCCAGCGTAAGGGCAGTACACCGACGGAATCACACCGCAGAGCTCCGCCTGTGCAGGGCGCTGCCTCTGCCCGTCATTCAAAAAGTTCTTTGGTGTGGGCCTTTTTTGAGGCTAGTGCATCAGATCGCACAGCTGCTGTTTGCAACATATGTCTCAAGCGTATATCGCGTGGCCAAAACATCAGCCGCTTGGGTACCACATGCCTGAACAGACATATGTTGACCTGCCATGCAGCTCGTTGGCAAGCCTACCTGAAAGACCCACACCAAAGAACAAAGCGGACCTCTCCTTGCACCGCATCAGCTGGGATCTCCAACCCCACTATAACTTCAGTCCTCTCTGAAACATGCACTGAGAGGAATGAAGGTGTAGAATTAGGTGTGTCACAGCCAAGTACTTGCGGCCACTCTGCTAGCAGTACACCGACGTCCGATTCTAGCAGGCAAATTTCCCTGCCCCAGCTGCTGGACCGTCGAAAGAAGTTCACTCCCAGCCATCCACATGCCCAGCGGTTGAATGCTAGCTTGGCTAAATTGCTAGCGCTTCAACTGCTGCCTTTTCAGTTGGTAGACTCGGCCCCCTTCCGTGAGTTTGTGCAATGTGCGGTTCCTCAGTGGCAGGTTCCCAAACGCCACTTTTTCTCACGGAAGGCTATTCCGGCTCTCTACCGGCATGTGGAAGGCAATGTCTTGGCCTCGCTGGACAGGGCGGTCAGCGGTAAGGTGCATATTACCGCTGACTCATGGTCCAGCAGGCATGGACAGGGACGTTACCTTTCTTTCACGGCCCATTGGGTCACTCTTTTGGCAGCTGGGAAGGATGCAGGACAAGGTGCAGTAGTGTTGGAGGTTGTCCCACCGCCACGCCTCCAAAATGCTACTACTGGTTGTGACACACCTCTCTCCTCCACCCCCTCCTCTTCTTCTTCCTCCATGGCCTCTTCCTGTGGTTTGTCCTATGAACCAGCGGTGCTCCGTAGCCGTTCACGGGGCTACGCAAGTACGCAGGCAAAAAGATGCCATGCCGTGCTTGCGCTGGTGTGTTTGGGGGACAGAAGCCACACTGGGGCAGAGGTCCTGTCTGCTCTGCAGGGCCAGGCCGAGAGGTGGTTGACGCCACGCCAGCTTAAGCCAGGAATGGTGGTTTGCGACAATGGCACCAACCTCCTCTCCGCCCTCCGACAGGGACAACTGACCCATGTGCCCTGTGTGGCTCACGTCCTTAACCTGGTGGTGCAGCGGTTCTTGGGCAGGTACCCGGGCTTACAGGATGTCCTGAGGCAGGCCAGGAAAGTCTGTGTGCATTTCCGCAGATCTTATAATGCCAGTGCTCGCCTGGCTGAGCTGCAAAAGGAGTTGAACCTGCCCAAGAACCGCCTTATATGTGACATGCCCACCAGGTGGAACTCAACGTTGGCCATGCTGCAGCGGCTGCACACGCAGCAGAGGGCCATCAATGAGTACCTGTGCGACTACGGCACCAGGACAGGGTCAGGGGAGCTTGGTTTTTTTTCTCCACGCCAGTGGGGCATGATCAGGGATGCATGCACTGTCCTGGCACCATTTGAGGAGGCCACGAGGATGGTGAGCAGTGACAGTGCATGCATCAGTGACACTGTACCTCTTGTCCACCTGTTGGAGCACACGCTGCGTGGAATAATGGACAGGGCAATTGAGGCAGAACAGAGGCAGGAAGAGGAGGACTTCCTTGCCTCTCAAGGCCCCCTTTACCCAGACAGTGTTCCTTCTGTCCCACCCATCGCACAGGAAGAGGAGGAGGAGGAGGAGGAGGAGGAGGATTGTGTCAGCATGGAGGTGGAGGCTGGCACTCAGCATCATCAGCAGCAGTCTTTTAGGGATGATTTACAGTCCCAAGAAACCAGTGGACTTGTACGTGGCTGGGAGGAGGTGGCTGCGGATCATGTCGTCCTTAGTGACCCAGAGGACTCCGGAGCAAATGCCTCAGCAAACCTACGCTGCATGGCCTCCCTGATCCTGCAAAGTCTGCGGAAGGATCCTCGTATTCTTCGGATCAAGGAGAGGGACCATTACTGGCTGGCCACTCTCCTTGATCTACGGTACAAGGGTAAGGTTGCGGACCTTATGTTACCGTCGCAGAGGGAGCAGAGGATGAGACAACTCCGGGAGGCCTTGCAGAAAGGTCTGTGCAACGCGTTCCCAGAGACTGGGAGGTTACAAACTCCTGGTCCTGGACAACGAGTTGCTGAGGCTTCGGCCAGTCAAAGAAGGAGCGGTGGGGAAGGTGGCCGTCTGACCGATGCGTTCAGACAATTCTTTAGTCCGCAGCCCCAAAGTATGATCGGTTCCAGCAACCATCGCCAGCGTCTGATAAACATGGTGCAGGAATATCTAGGGGCAAGGTCAGACTTGGACACCTTCCCCACCGAAAATCCTCTGGCTTACTGGGTCTTGAGGATGGATCACTGGCCAGAGCTTGCACAGTATGCAATTGAGCTACTGGCCTGTCCTGCATCCAGCGTTCTTTCGGAACGCACATTCAGTGCTGCTGGAGGATTTGTCACGGATCACAGGGTGCGCCTGTCCACCGACTCGGTTGATCGACTGACTTTCATCAAGATGAACCAGTCTTGGATCACCACCAGCTACCACACACCTGATGCTGATATAACAGACTAATTGATTTTAACATGTCACATCCCTTCAAGACTGATGCTGATGCTGAGTGCCTGTGCTGTTATGTTGACTGGCTATCCTCCTCCTCCGAGTCCTCAATGATACGATTGATGATGATAGCTTGGAAGATCATTTTTGTTTATGGGTGCCGCCACCAGTGGCTAAGGCCCAATTTTTCAGCCCCTGTTTTACAGGGGCGTGTAATTACAATTTTTTTAGCAATAATTTGCCATAGGGCTCATTGCTGTGCTCCAAGTACAGTATCTGTGAGGGGTTGGAGTGTTGTGGCACCAGTGCCTAAGGCCCAATTTTTCAGCCCCTGTTTAACAGGGGCGTGTCATTACAATTTTTGAAGCAATACTTTGCAACAGGGCTCATTGCTGTGCTCCAAGTACAGTATCTGTGAGGGGTTGTAGTGTTGTGCCACCAGTGCCTAAGGCCCAATTTTTCAGCCCCTGTTCAACAGGGGCATGCAATTACAATTCTTGATCTAATAATTCACAGCAGGGTCCATTGCTGCACCCACCAAGAGTAACTCTGAGGGCTTACAGTCTTGTGGCAACGCCACCACCACCACCACCACGAAAGGCCCAATTTTTCAGCCCCTGTTCAAAAGGGGCATGTAATTACAATTCTTGATCTAATAATTCACAGCAGGGCCCATTGCTGCACCCACCAAGAGTAACTGTCAGGGCTTACAGTGTTGTGGCACCAGCACCACCATCAAAGCCCCAATTTTTACTACCACTGTTCAACAATTATATGTAATTAAAATTCCTGATATAATAGTTGACAGCAGGGCGTTCCAGCACCAACCAAGAGTAACTGAGTGCTTACAGTGTTGTGCCAACACCAACAACTAAGGGGCCTATTTCTGCAGAGTATATACGGCAGGTCCCTACTTTCAAACATCCAACTTACAAACGACTCCTACTTGCAAACGAAAGAAGACAACAGGAAGTGAGAGGAAATCTACCCCTAGAAAGGAAAATTCTCTCCTGTAAGAATAAATATGGGAGAAAGGGGTCTCATCTGTACTGATGCTTTATCAGCAATCCTTGTTTCAAGAAAAACACCACATTTCAAAAACAGTTGTCATTGGGACGGAAAGTGAGGTGAAATGTTCTGAACAGGGGCACAGACAGCAAAACAAATGTTACAGGGGTGATAACCCTTACCTATGTTTCCCAAAAAGTTTAAAAATAGATTTTTGGGCTGGAGCTACACTTCAACAATGTACCTGTTCAAAATTACAAACAGATTCTACATAAGAACAAACCTACAGTCCCTGTCTTGTATGCACCGCCTGTATACGGCTGTTCAGAGTATATAGGGCCTTTTTTATTTTATGTGCGGGGTTCCCCTTAATATCCATACAAGACCCAAAGGGGCTGGTAATGGGCTGGGGTAGGGGGGGGGGTCATGGGGTAGCTATGCCATTTTTCTTAAAGAATTTCATCCATATTACCGGGACCAGACATTACATTAAAGCCGCAAGCAGTTTTAAATGGCTTTTTTTTCCTTTAGAAGTGTCATTTTGTGCAGGGACAGTTCTAAACACGGGAAACACGTGGCACTTCACAGGCATACTTTAGACACCCCCCAGGTACGATATTTAAAGGAATATTTGACTTTTTTTTTTTCACTTTATGCATCATTAAAATGACTGCTCCCGAAAAACGACCGTTTTTAAAACTTCTTTTTGCATTGATACATGTCCCCTGGTGCAGAACCCGGGTTCCCAAACCCTATTTATGACAATAACATGCATAATAGTTGTTATAATTAGCACTTTAGAATTCGAACGTTCGCATCCATTGTATTTAATAGGGTTCTAATGTTCGTTCGAACTTTCGGTCCGTTCGCGGGTTCTGGTGCGAACCGAACCCGGGGGTGTTCGGCTCATCACTATCTGCAACCTTACCCGTGTACCGTGGATCAAGGAGAGTGGCCAGCCAGTAATGGTCCATCTCCTTGATCCGAAGAATACGAGGATCCTTCCGCAGACTTTGCAGGATCAGGGAGGCTATGCAGTGTAGGTTAGCTGAGGCATTCGGTCCGGAGTCCTCTGGGTCACTAAGGACGACATGATCCGCAGCCACCTCCTCCCAGCCACGTACAAGTCCACTGGTTTCTTGAGACTGTAAATCATCCCTAAAAGACTGCTGCTGATGATGCTGAGTGCCAGGCTCCACCTCCATGCTGACACAATCCTCCTCCTCCTCCTCCTCCTCCTCCTCTTCTTCCTGTGCGATGGGTGGGACAGAAGGAACACTGTCTGGGTAAAGGGGGCATTGAGAGGCAAGGAAGTCCTCCTCTTCCTGCCTCTGTTCTGCCTCAAGTGCCCTGTCCATTATTCCACGCAGCGTATGTTCCAACAGGTGGACAAGAGGTACAGTGTCACTGATGCATGCACTGTCACTACTCACCATCCTCGTGGCCTCCTCAAATGGTGCCAGGACAGTTAATGCATCCCTGATCATGCCCCACTGGCGTGGTGAAAAAAACCCGAGCTCCCCTGACCCTGTCCTGGTGCCGTAGTCGCACAGGTACTCATTGATGGCCCTCTTCTGCGTGTGCAGCCGCTGCAGCATGGCCAACGTTGAGTTCCACCTGGTGGGCATGTCACATATAAGGCGGTTCTTGGGCAGGTTCAACTCCTTTTGCAGCTCAGCCAGGCGAGCACTGGCATTATAAGATCTGCGGAAATGCACACAGACTTTCCTGGCCTGCCTCAGGACATCCTGTAAGCCCGGGTACCTGCCAAAGAACCGCTGCACCACCAGGTTAAGGATGTGAGCCACACAGGGCACATGGGTCAGTTGTCCCTGTCGGAGAGCGGAGAGGAGGTTGGTGCCATTGTCGCAAACTACCATTCTTGGCTTAAGCTGGCGTGGCGTCAACCACCTCTCGGCCTGCCCCTGCAGAGCAGACAGAACCTCTGCCCCAGTGTGGCTCCTGTCCCCCAAACACACCAGCGCAAGCACGGCATGGCATCTTTTTGCCTGCGTACTTGCGTAGCCCCTTGAACGCCTACGGAGCACCGCTGGTTCCGAGGACAAAGCACAGGAAGAGGCCACGGAAGAAGAAGAAGAGGAGGGGGTGGAGGACAGAGGTGTGTCACAACCAGTAGTAGCATTTTGGAGGCGTGGCGGTGGAACAACCTCCAACACTACTGCACCTTGTCCTGCATCCTTCCCAGCTGCCAAAAGAGTGACCCAATGGGCCGTGAAAGAAAGGTAACGTCCCTGTCCATGCCTGCTGGACCATGAGTCAGCGGTAATATGCACCTTACCGCTGACCGCCCTGTCCAGCGAGGCCAAGACATTGCCTTCCACATGCCGGTAGAGAGCCGGAATCACCTTCGGTGAGAAAAAGTGGCGTTTGGGTACCTGCCACTGAGGAACCGCACATTGCACAAACTCACGGAAGGGGGCCGAGTCTACCAACTGAAAAGGCAGCAGTTGAAGCGCTAGCAATTTAGCCAAGCTAGCATTCAACCGCTGGGCATGTGGATGGCTGGGAGTGAACTTCTTTCGACGGTCCAGCAGCTGGGGCAGGGAAATTTGCCTGCTAGAATCGGACGTCGGTGTACTGCTAGCAGAGTGCCCGCAAGTACTTGACTGTGACACACCTAATTCTACACCTTCATTCCTCTCAGAGCAGGTTTCAGAGAGGACTGAAGGTATAGTGGGGTTGGAGATCCCAGCTGATGCGGTGCAAGAAGAGGTCCGCTTTGTTCTTTGGTGTGGGTCTTTAAGGTAGGCTTGCCAACGAGCTGCATGGCAGGTCAACATATGTCTGGTCAAGCATGTGGTGCCCAAGCGGGTAATGTTTTGGCCACGCGATATACGCTTGAGACATATGTTGCAAACAGCAGCTGTGCGATCTGATGCACTCGACTCAAAAAAGGCCCACACCAAAGAACTTTTTGAATAATGGGCAGAGGCAGCGCCCTGCACAGGCGGAGCTCTGCGGTGTGATTCCGTCGGTGTGCTTCCCTTACGCTGGCCCCCCGAGGGCATCCTGCCTCGTTGGAGATGTGCCTCCTCCTCATCCTCCTCCTCCTCCTCTCTCCTATTAGGCACCCACGTGGAGTCAGTGACCTCATCATCCCCTCCCTCCTCATCACTGGAGCCAATCTGGCAGTATGCTGCAGCTGCTGGAACATGACTTCCAGATTGGTGTCCTTCTTGAGCATCCAATCTCTCTGCTCTCACGCTACTGCCTTCCTCTAGCTGGGTATCATCATCAGACCCTTCGAAACGCTGGGCATCCTCCTGGAGCATGTACCCAACACTGTGCTCAAACAGTTCGGGGGACTCCTCAGGAGGACATGGTTGGTCTAGGGAAGGAGTGACTGATGATGACATTGATACAAGGGAAGAGGACGCTTTGGCAGCTGCTTTGCCAGTACCCTGAGCCTGGGTGAGAGAGGATGAGGAGGATGAGGAGGGCTTGGTCATCCACTCTACCAAGTCTTCGGCATAATGCGGCTCAACACAACCAGCTGCCGAAAAGAAGGACAAGCGTGTCCCATGGCCACGTGCTGATGGCGATGCACCGCGTCCACGACCAGCACTGTTGTCTCTAGACACAGAGCCTGCTTGCCCTCTTTTATTGGCTCCTGACTGTCTGCCTCTCCTTGTTTGCCTTCCAGACATTCTAATGGCCTGCAGGGAAATGGGAAAAGCAGCAATACAGGCTAAGTTCAGGTGTAATATGGTCAGGAGGCACACTCCGCCCGCTGTAAGTGCCGCAAAATCCTGTTGGTGTAACACACCAGGAAAAAGCAGCAATACAGGCTAAGTTCAGGTGTAATATGGTCAGGAGGCACACTCCGCCCGCTGTAAGTGCCGCAAAATCCTGTTGGTGTAACACACCAGGAAAAAGCAGCAATACAAGCTAAGTTCAGGTGTAATATGGTCAGGAGGCACACTCCGCCCGCTGTAAGTGCCGCAAAATCCTGTTGGTGTAACACACCAGGAAAAAGCAGCAATACAGGCTAAGTTCAGGTGTAATATGGTCAGGAGGCACACTCCGCCCGCTGTAAGTGCCGCAAAATCCGGTTGGTGTAACACACCAGGAAAAAGCAGCAATACAGGCTAAGTTCAGGTGTAATATGGTCAGGAGGCACACTCCGCCCGCTGTAAGTGCCGCAAAATCCTGTTGGTGTAACACACCAGGAAAGAGCAGCAATACGGGCTAACTGTGTATAATGTGCAGGAGGCTTAGCAACAATGACACTGACACTGTCCCCTGCCTATCCTTCTCTCTCCCTGCACACAAGGTTTATCAAAGTATATGACACTGACACTCTCCCTGCCTATCCTTCTCTCTCCCTGCACACAAGGTTTAGCAAAGAATATGACACTGACACTGTCCCCTGCCTATCCTTCTCTCTTCCTGCACACAAGGTTTATCAAAGTATATGACACTGACACTCTCCCTGCCTATCCTTCTCTCCCCCTACACACAAGGTTTAGCAAAGAATATGACACTGATACTCTCCCTGCCTATCCTTCTCTGTCCCTACACACAAGGTTTAGCAAAGAATGGATTTGACACTGTCCCTGCCTATCCTTCACTTTCCCTGCTCCGGAACACACTACACGAGGCCGCCGCGCTGGCGGCCTTTTATAGTGTGGGGCGTGTACTAAACCCCCTCAGCTATAATTGGCCACAGGCATCCTGCCTGTGGCCAATCATTGCTCTCCTCGCTGCCGGCGCTGTGATTGGCCAAGCATGCAGGGTCACAGTGCATGCTTGGCCAATCACAGCGCCGGGATTACACTGCGATGGCGCAGTGTATTGTGGGCCGTTCGCGTCATTCGAATTTGGCGCAAACGACCCAAATCGTTCGTTGTTCGCCGAACGCTGCGAACAGCCGATGTTCAAGTTGAACCTATGTTCGACTCGAACACCGAGCTCATCCCTACTCTTCACTATGGAGGACATGGGCCGTGGTGTATCTCATCCCTCCCCCCAGCACTAACACCCCTAGACAAAGAAAGACAAGCCGAGAATTAGAAGGGGGTGAGAGGGGTGAGGTCGCTACATATGGATGAGTAACTGTCCACCTAGACTAGAACTACAGAACACCTCTCTTCTCCTGTTCTACAGAACATGGGAGGAGGCTGTAGTCCTCAGAGATAGCTGAGAATAATGTAACTGATAAGAATGCAGCAAAGGCAGATAGCACAGGACATTATCATATTTCAAGATTTCTAGCAGGGTAAACAAGTACTTTTTTCACTGATCAAGCACAGGGACTGCGCATGGGATGTACTTGGACATTCCAATATGGCAATGATCCAAAACAAAAGGCCAAGTCGACCTATCATTGGCTACAGCAGAATAAATTGAAGGTTCTGAAGTGGCCATCTCAGTCTCCTGACCACAATATCATTGAGCCACTCTGGGGAGATCTCAAACGTGCAGTTCATGCAAGACAGCCCAAGAATTTACAGGAACTGGAGGCTTTTTGCCAAGAGGAGTGGGCAGCTTTACCATTTGAGAAGATAAAGAGCCTCATCCACACATACCACAAAAGACTTCAAGCTGTTACTGATGTTAAAGGGGCAATACACGGTATTATGAACTGGGATATGTAAGCTTTTGATCAGGGTCATTTAGGTAGTTTCTGTTGTGGATTATGATTTAAAAAGAGTAAACACAGTTGATTGATAATAAATGGCTTCAGTCAAACACTAACCACGAGTGAAAGAAATGTTTTTGTGTTATTATTCATATTCTCTAAAAAAAGTTCCAAGAAATCAGAAATTCTGCCAGGGTATGTAAACTTATGAGCACAATTGTAGTCACTCACTTTCCTTTTTGTAAAGGCTGTCCTTTCCCAATTTTATTTAAAATAAAGTGCCATAAATCAAAATCAAATGGTTTCCCTCACAGGGGTATTCAGCATTTCTCTTTCACAAAAAAATACAGATGCAGCCTCCTGAGTTACAATAATTCAATAAGCAAATTACAGTCTCTACAAAATACATTTAGGAATAGCTTGCACAATCACTAGTAACTTCAGCTCAAGACAAAAATAGCAGTTCCACAAAAACACTTGAAAATAAGTGGAAAACTGCTTAAGGCTGGGTTCACACTTGTGTGGTGCGAATTCCAGCTCTCTCATCTCCGTTTTAGCTGTGAATTTGGTGACCTGGGAGAGAGGAGGGGGAGGGGGGAAGTGTAGTGAGGAGAAGGAGAGAAATCCTGTTGAACTGAGAACTGAACTGCGAATCAGATGTGTGCCCATAGATGCGGTGTAAGCCGCAGCCAATTTGCATAGGTGTGAACGGGGCCTTAGCATTTGTAGCAAAACCCCTCTTAAATATCTGATGCACAAATATCTTTTTGCATCTGATTTTTAACCACTTCTATACCGGGCCTATTCTTGCATGCCTCTCCCCCTATATGTATGGGGGGGGGGAGTAATTTTTTTGCTAAAAAATTACTCAGAACGCCCAAACATTATATCTGTTTTTTTAACAGAGAACCTAGGGAATCAAATAAATGGCAGTCGATTTTTTATTTCTTTTTTAAATATTCACCTTTTATTTTATTGTTATATAGACATAAATAAACACAATCACATGTTATAAACATCCTATTCCTTCATCTATGCTCTATATACTTATTCCCACTACCCCTAGAATCCCTCCCACAAAGAAAGAGAAAAAAAACCCCTCCCCATACCCTCCCTCCCTCCTTCCCTCCTCAATTCCTTACACCTTTATCAATTCCTCCAGGTTCCCGACTCCCTGAATTCCCGCTATTTCCCCATAAATTCCAGAATCTCTCAAGTGAGTCTTCTTCTATATGGCTAGTTTCTTCTATGACTCTTATTTCAACCCTTGCAACCCAATCCTTCATACTCGGGACTTTCTGGGACCTCCAAAGACTCGGGATCAGGCTTTTGGCCACATTTAAAAGGAATGGGACTAAGGTATTCTTGTATTGAGGTGCCGTTTTCCTTGTATCATGAAATAGACAATCCCAGGGATTCTTCTGAATCTGTTCTCCTGTGATTTGGTTGGTTGCTGCCAAGATTCCCTCCCAATAGGGTTTGTGCATTCCCACCAGAGGTGCGCAAAGGTCCCAGGGCATCACATCCCCTCCAGCAAGCTGGGGGTCCCTCTACCCCGATCCTGTGCACCCTCTGGGGGGGTCACATACCATCTCGCCAGGAGTTTGTAACAAATTTCAACTGTCGCGCCATTCTCAGAATTTTCCTTCTATGTTCCTCATCTCTGAGCGGGCCTATCTCCTCTTCCCATTTCCCCAAGTATGGAGGGAATTCCGGTTCTGTTTCTTTAATTAGTATGTTATAAATTTTAGATATACTTTTATTTAAACTAAGGGGAGAGCAAAAAAAAGTCTCTATTATCCTCATGTGTCCTTTTCCCCATAACGGTTGTGGCAGTGATTGTGTAAAATGCTGTAATTGAGTGTACCTCCATTTATATAGTGGCATATTTCCCCATTTTTGTGTGATTTCCTTATACGTGCAAATCCTATTTCCTTTCATTACATATTGTAATAGTATTTCTTCTTTTTTTGCCCATCTAGTGAAATATATGTGTTCCTCTTTCCCTGGCTTAAAATAGCTTGTGCCCAACATCGATAATAGTGGTGAATTATGGTCCCAATGGTGTATTCTTCCTAAACAATCCCAAATTTTAAAGGTGTTTCTAGTTAGTGGATTTCTACTGTTAGCCAATTCTCGGTGCTGCCGTGGTATCCAAACCATCTTCCCTAAATCTACCTTGCTTTGTGAAATCTCCATATTTACCCAGCTTCTCCCCTCTTTATTATGAATCCACTCTGCCACCCGAGAAATACAAATTGCCTAATAGTATTTCTCGAAATCTGGGGCTGCTAATCCCCCCGACCTTTTAGCTTTCGCCAGTGTTGTATATGCAATTCTGGGCCGTTTATGTGCCCAGATATATTTTAACATCATTGATCTTAGTTTCTTAAAATAGTCCTGGGGTACTGTTATTGGGATCATTTGGAAGATATAAGTCAACCTTGGCATTAATTCTTCCTTTCCATGAAAGGGGCTTATGTCTCAGGTCCTCCAAGTCTTCTTTAATCTTATTGAGCGCTGGTATATAATTAGCCTTGAACATAATTTTTTTAGGTTCGCCGCAGGTTTTTATAGCGTCGGGTACCCCCCATAAATTATCTAATAAAGGTTTAACCCCCTTGATCGCCCCCCAGGTAACCCTTTCACCCCCTATCACCACTGTCGCTAAGCGATCATTTTTCTGATCGATGTCTTAGCGTCGGTGATGCAGATCGGTAGCCAGTAATTTTTTTTAGGTTCGCCGCAGGTTTTTATAGCGTCAGGTACCCCCATATATTATCTAATAAAGGTTTTAACCCCCTAATTGCCCCTAGTTAACCCTTTCACCAGTAATCATCATATAAGTGTTACGGGTGACGCTGGTTAGTTAGTTTGCTTTTTATAGTGTCAGGGCACCCGCCGTATATAACCCAAAAAAGGTTTAACCCCCTGATCGCCCGGCGGGTGATATCAATTAGGTTTTAGCGTCAGAGAGGGTCTGCGTCACACCCCAGGCAGCGTCAGGTTAGTGCCAGTAACGCTAACACCCACGCGTGAAGCATACACCTCCCTTAGTGGTATAGTATCTGAACAGATCAATATCTGATCTGATCAGATCTATACTAGCGTCCCCAGCAGTTTAGGGTTCCCAAAAACGCAGTGTTAGCGGGATCAGCCCAGATACCTGCTAGCACCTGCGTTTTGCCCCTCCGTCCAGCCCAGGCCACCGAAGTGCAGTATCGATCGATCACTGTCACTTACAAAACACAACACACATAACTGCAGCGTTCGCAGAGACAGGCCTGATCCCTGCGACTCCAGTGCTGTAGGAGGTGATTTCACCACCACAGTTAAAAAAAAAAAGAAGCAAATATGCCGAAGCATTGGGGCAGCAGGGGCGGAGGAGCGATTTTGCTCCTAATGCCGCGTACATACGGTCGAAATTCCGACGGAGGCTTGCCCGTGGAAAAGTCCGACCATGTGTGTGCGGCATAACTTTTTTGCGGGAGGATGCCCCCATGCTTCGGCATATATAAATGGTGCATGTATGCCCATCATTAGAAGTGGGTGGATGAAGGGCGGTATTCTAATGGTGGGCATACCCACCGATCAATCTCTTTTTTCGTTCAGCCACCTGGCTGCATGAAAAAAAAAGATTACAATACATGTCCAACAAGGACCAGCAACGTACTGGTATGTTGCTGGACTTTGAATGGTTATACCAGATTGATGCCTGCGGGTTTAGGTATCATCTTGGTATCATTCTTTTCAGCCAGCGGCCGGCTTTAATGTAAAAGCAACCCTAGTGGCTAATTAGCCTCTGGACTGCTTTTACAAGCAGTGGGAGGGAATGTCCCCCCCCCGGATAAAAAAGCGCCATTGGGAAATTGGGAAAGCATTTTATCACACCGATCTTGGTGTGGTCAGATGCTTTGAGGGCAGAGGAAAGATCTAGGGTCTAGACCCCAGTTTTTTCAAAAAAAGAGTACCTGTCACTACCTATTACTATCATAGGGGATATTTACATTCCCTGAGATAACAATAAAAATGATAAAAAAAAAAAACATGGAAGGAACAATTTAAAAATAAAATAAAAAAGCAAAATTAATAATAAATAAAAAAAAAAAAAAAAAAAAAGCACCCCTGTCCTGCCCTGCTCTTGCCCAATGGCGAACACAAGCGTCGGTCTGGCGTCATATGTAAACAGCAATTGCACCATGCATGTGAGGTATCACCGCGAAGGTCAGATCGAGGGCAGTAATTTTAGCAGTAGACCTCCTCTGTAAATCTAACAGGGTAACCTGTAAAGGCTTTTAAAGGCTTTTAAAAATGTATGTAGTTTGTCGCCAATGCGCGTTTGTGCGAAATTTTAAAGCATGTCGTGTTTGGTATCTATGTACTCGGCCTAAGATCATCTTTTTTATTTCATCAAACATTTGGGCAATATAGTGTGTTTTAGTGCATTAAAATAAAAAAAAGTGTATTTTTTCCCCAAAAAATGCGTTTGAAAAATCGCTGCGCAAATACTGTGTAGAAAAAAAAATGCAACACCCACCATTTTATTCTGTAGGGCCTTTGCTTTAAAAATATATATAATGTTTGGGGGTTCAACATAATTTTTCTGCAAAAAAAAATATGTTTTCATGTAAACAAAAAGTGTCAGAAAGGGCTTTGTCTTCAAGTGGTTAGAAGAGTGGATGTAAGCTTCCTAATGTTGTGTATAAAATGCCAGAACAGTTCAAAACCCCCCCAAATGACCCCATTTTGGAAAGTAGACACCCCAAGCTATATACTGAGAGGCATGTCGAGTCCATGGAATATTTTATATGTTGACACAAGTTGCGGAAAAAAGACAATTTTTTTTTTTTTTTTGCACAAAGTTGTCACTAAATGATATATTGCTCAAACATGCCATGGGCATATGTGGAATTACACCCCAAAATACATTCTGTTGCTTCTCCTGAGTACGGGGATACCACATGTGTGAGACTTTTTGGGAGCCTAGCCGCGTACGGGACCCCAAAAACCAATCACCGCCTTCAGGCTTTCTAAGGGTGTAAATTTTTGATTTCACTTCTCACTGCCTATCACAGTTTCGGAGGCCATGGAATGCCCAGATGGCACAAAACCCCCCCAAATGACCCCATTTTGGAAAGTAGACACCCCAAGCTATTTGCTGAGAGGTATTGTGAGTATTTTGCAGATCTCGCTTTTTGTCACAAAGTTTTGAAAATTGAAAAAAAAAAAAAGAAAAAAAAAAATTCTTTCTTCATTTTCAAAAACAAATGAGAGCTGTAAAATACTCACCATGCCTCTCAGCAAACAGCTTGGGGTGTCTACTTTCCAAAATGGGGTCATTTGGGGGGGGTTTGTGCTATTTTGGCATTTTATGGCCTTCGAAACTGTGATAGGTAGTGAGGAGTGAAATCAAAAATTTGTGCCTAGAAATCCTGAAGGCGGTGATTGGTTTTCGGGGTCCCGTACGCGGCTAGGCTCCTAAAAAGTCCCACACATGTGGTATCCCCGTACTCAGGAGAAGCAGCAAAATGTATTTTGGGGTGCAATTCCACATATAACCATGGCATGTGTGAGCAATATATCATTTAGTGACAACTTTTTGTAATTTTTTATTTTTTTTTGTCATTATTCAATCACTTGGGACAAAAAAAAAATATTCAATGGGCTCAACAGGCCTCTCAGCAATTTCCTTGGGGTGTCTACTTTCTAAAATGGGGTCATTTGGGGGGTTTTGTGCTATTTTGGCATTTTATGGCCTTCAAAACTGTGATAGGTAGTGAGGAGTGAAATCAAAAATTTGCGCCCTTAGAAATCCTGAAGGCGGTGCTTGGTTTCCGGGGTCCCGTACGTGGCTAGGCTCCTAAAAAGTCCCACACATGTGGTATTCCCGTACTCAGGAGAAGCAGCAGAATGTATTTTGGGGTGCAATTCCACATATAACCATGGCATGTGTGAGCAATATATCATTTAGTGACAACTTTTTGTAATTTTTTTTTTTTTTTTTGTCATTATTCAATCACTTGGGACAAAAAAAAAATATTCAATGGGCTCAACATGCCTCTCAGCAATTTCCTTGGGGTGTCTACTTTCCAAAATGGGGTCATTTGGGGGGGTTTTGTACTGCCCTGCCATTTTAGCACCTCAGGAAATGAGATAGGCAGTCATAAACGAAAAGCTGTGTAAATTCAAGAAAATGTACCCTAGTTTGTAGACGCTATAACTTTTGCGCAAACCAATAAATATACGCTTATTGACATTTTTTTTACTAAAGACATGTGGCTGAATACATTTTGGCCTAAATGTATGACTAAAATTGAGTTTATTCAATTTTTCTTATAACAAAAAGTAGAAAATATCATTTATTTTCAAAATTTTCGGTCTATTTCCGTTTATATCGCAAAAAATAAAAATCGCAGAGGCAATCAAATACCATTAAAAGAAAGCTCTATTTGTGAGAAGAAAAGGACGCAAATTTCGTTTGGGTACAACATTGCATGTCCGCACAATTTACAGTTAAAGCAGCGCAGTGCAAAATTCTGAAATCACCTCTGGTCCTCTAGCTACCAAATGGTCCGGGGCTTAAGTGGTTGTCTGTTTGTTAGTTTGTTTGTCTCTTTGTTTGATTGTTTGTTTTCTTAGGAGTGATATAATGGTAATCTGGAGATTATTTGAAATTAGAGAAAGTTATTGTAAAGAAATAACATGCTTAATCTGCAGAAAAAGAATTGCAATATGGTGACTTGTTGTAATGTTTGAAGGGACTTTAATGGGGGGATGAAGTTTAAAAAAATAAATAAAATAGATACGAATATTCCCAGAACATTTATTAGGGGATAAGGATTAGGTCTTTTTAGACCACGCACCAAGCACTACTCACCTTACTATATTCAAGCCAGTCAGGCATATATCAATTAACAGAACAGCGCCACATCTACTTCACTTTCTTATTCATACACACATGTATGTTTGTGCTTTGCGGTTCACACTAGACATGTGCACTTTGTTTCGTTCAGAATTAATATTCAGACAATTTTTTCGTTATTCAGAGATTCGGATATATCCAAATACCCGAATTACAAACAAATTTTACAGAATGCTCCAAATAACGTAATGAAATTCATCCGAATTTCAGAAATTTGGACTGAAATTCAAATCGAATTTTACAATGAACTCCAGTAGAATTCTAACTACACATTGCTGAAATCAAAGACTGTGTGTGTTATTAGAGTACCATTTCAAAATAATGCTGTTTTTGTTAAGCCATAGGTGATTTAAAGAGTCATTGTAATCATTTGACGAAGATTTTTCTTTTGTTTGTTCACTTTGCTGCTTTCAAACAATATAATATAACAATATAACATTATAACAATATAACATTTTCGTTTTGACCGATTTGAAAACATTTATAGATTTGAACGTTTCAAATCGAAAGATCTGTAAATTTGAAGAAAATTCTAAAATTCCGAATACAAATTCCGAATACGAATTGAACGAATCAACCGAATAGAACTAAACAAAATAACTAGATCAACTAATCGGAACTAAACAAAACAATTTTTTTTTTCGTCATGCACATGTCTAGTGCACACCCTAATGCAATAAGCTGCGCACACCAATGCCTATGGTTGCTTCAAGTATCCAAATCAGATTTAAGAAATATACCTGTTTTAAATTTCCCCGGAACGTACCTGTGAGTTAAAGTTGCTGAACACAAGCTGGGGTAAAATTTCTTATACATAAATTAATCTTGGAGTGTATATACAGCAAATATAAATATTTTTTTTAAGAAAATTGGATATAAGTTCAGTGATAATTGTATTTTTTTTGTTACGTAGATAATTCTGTATGCTGCTCATAAATCATCTGTAGCATATTATAAAGTTCAGTAACTTTATATTTAAATAAGTACCGTATATACTCGAGTATAAGCAGAGTTTTTCAGCACTGCTGAAAATGCCCCCTCGGCTTATACTCGAGTCACCTTTTTGTGCCTGATCTCCCGGACTTTGGGGACCCAGTACCGGCCGGCTGTAAGTCCTCTGGACCCCAAACTTGGCACACATGTAGCCTTTCACTACAAGTGTGCAAAGTTTATTGTCCGGGGGACCTACGGCCGGGGAGCACTGATTTTTCAAAGCCGGGCACCCCTTCCACAGAATCCCATGTTAAGCGGTCATTTCTCTGGTGACTTTGGGGACCCAGTACCGGCTGGTCGTAGGTCCTCTGGACCTGAAACTTGGCACACATGTAGCCCAATTTTCCTCTACAAGTGTGCAAAGTTTGTTGTCTAGCGGACCTACGGCTAAGGAGCAACAATTTTTCAAAGCCGGGCACCCCTTCCATAGACTCCTATGTTAAACGTCAGTCTAGTCATGGACACAGTGAGGCATGGGCACAGTGAGACATGCACATGGACACAGTGAGGCAAAGTGAGGCACAGTGCGGCATGCAGATGGACACCCTAGGCTTATACTCAATTTAATACGTTTTCCCAGTTTTTGTGGTAAAATTAGGTGCCTCGGCTTATATTCGGGTCGGCTTATACTCGAGTATATATGGTAACAGTAAAAAAAATGTATGTTTAGTGCAAACTAAGTTCAACATTAATGTAAGAACTGGCATTATGATTACAGGTTTAGATGAAACACTACTTAAATGCTGTACAACAAATATGACAGATGCTGTATCATAAGAACAGAACAATGTTCAAGTACCAGGACGTCATTCCCATATAAACTGGATTAAATTAAGATTTTCGTGTAGCAATTGAATCGTTTTCTAAAACAAAACATTTTCATTGTTTAAACTAAAACTTTAAAAACTTTCAACTTACTTTGTAGATTAGTGGTTTTATAATTTATATTTTCCAGATATTTGTCCAAGTAAAACGATTTCAGGCTCAGCAGAAATACAACAGAGATACACATAAGAAGCATTAGAGGTTTCCGATAATCCATCCTGCAATATCTTTGCAATGTTTAACGCTTTACCACATGTGAAATGAATATGTATAGTGCACCTCTTATGTATACTGCCATACCCTTCACATTTGTAACACATAACAATAAACACGCCCTATTTTAACTTGTCATTCTGCATCCCATCCCATGTAGTAAACCAAGAGTATTAACTCTTGGTTTACTACACAACTGGGAATATTTAATTCTAATTCTAATTAAACAATTGTTTTAACCGCTTCAGCCCCGGAAGATTTTACCCCCTTCCTAACCAGAGTACTTTTTACAATTTGGTACTGCGTCGCTTTAAATGACAATTGCGCGGTCGTTCGATGTTGTACCCAAACAAAATTTGCGTCCTTTTTTTTCCCACAAATTGAGCTTTCTTTTGGTGGTATTTGATCACCTCTACGGTTTTAATTTTTTGCGCTATAAACAAAAAAATGTGAAAATTTTGAAGAAAAAAAACAATATTTTTTACATTTTGCTATAATAAATATCCCCAAAAGTAAAAAAAAACAAAGTTCTTCATCAGTTTAGGCCAATATATATTCTTCTACATATTTTTGGTAAAGAAAATCACAATAAGCGTATATTGATTGGTTTGCGCAAAAGTTATAGCCTCTGAAAACTATGGGAAAGATTTATGCCATTTTTATGGCATTTTTGAGGCATTTTTATTATTTAATTTTTTTACTAGTAATGGCGGTGATCTGTGCTTTTTAGCGGTACTGCGACATTGCAACGGACAGATCGGAGACTTTTGACACTTTTTTGGGACTATTGGCAGTTATACAGCGATCAGTGCTAAAAAATTGCACTGATTACTGTGTAAATGTCACTGGCAGGGAAGGGGTTTACACTAGGGGGCGATCAAGGGGTTAAATGTGTGTTCCCTCAGCATGTTATAACTGTGTGGGGATGGGAGTGACTAGGAGAGGAGCCATATAGTTTTTCCTACTTAGTGCAGCAGGCCGTGCAGCAAGCGCGCACGTGCCGTCTGGTGGCCGAAAACGGGTATGACGTACCCGTACGGGATTTCACCAAGGAGAGCCATTGTGCTGCAGTATATCTGCGTGACACAGTCGGCAAGTGGGTAATCAAATCTTTTTAGGTTGAACTTAAGTTTAAAGCATTTCTAAACCTAAGAATAAAATATAACTATTTTGCAGTTTACCAGTCCTTAGACTTGGAGCCGGCATTAGTTTTCAAGTGTCAGTTTTTTTCTTATTCTTCTTATTTTTTTTTCTAATTTTCACCTGGTGATACTTTCTGTAACACACTTCCTGTTCGTGGGGAACAACATTCATTCACTGTGCTGTATCTATGTGTAGCGGGTATTTGAATTTAGGGGAAGCATCTGGGTGGTAGTGTAACCCAGATGCACTGATTGCTAGGGGATCTGAGGCCCTTTTATGGTTCTTGGAGGACTCTGGTGGTGTGAGGTTCCCTGGGCCTATAGGTGGCGTTGTTGCCGGGGGCCGAAGGTGAACTCACACCGCAAGACTGTGCCTTTTTGTCCTCCCCTGGAGCTGGTACAGCGGGGCGGGGAACCCGCTGTGACGCAAAGGGAGAGGAGATAAAAGGGGGGGACACCCTTACCACGGAGTTCAAAGTGCAGAGTCGGAGGACGCGGCCGCACCCAGGCACCTTCAGCTTGGGTGCTGGCATTCCGGTGTGCCGGGCCCAGGTGCCTTTGACCTGGCCGGAGCGGAGATGGAGTCCATCTCAGGCACCTTAAGCCTGGGGTGAGGTACTATGGCGGATGCCTGGGGCTCAGTACCTTCGACTGAGTTCCGCGAGGGTGGAGGAATCCGAGGGGGCCCTAACTCCTTGGGTGACTGTGTCTGAGTTCCTGAGGTCTGGTGTGCAGAACTTCTCTGGAGAGTCCGGCGCAGCATCGCTGGTGACAGAGAGGCCTCTGGTATCTCCCTTGGACGAATATCCTTCCCCTGACAGGGGCCGTGCTGGCGAAGGTAATTCAGGTTCTACTTCACATAGTCAGTGGCAGTGACTATTCGCCACTGGTGATACCACAGTGGTTGGCAAGAGAAGGGAAAGGATTGTGCCTCGACCTATTCCCATTACTACTAAGTTGTTGCAAAAGAATCCAACTTAACCGTGCTGTGTGTTTATTCGCTGAGAAGACTAAAACTGTGTTGGACCTATTCACTGTGTGGAACTCTGGTTACTAGGAGCAAAGGAGTCAGGGACGAAGGACAGGACTTGACTCTAGGACACCTACACAAAGCCTGATCTTTCTGGCCTTCACCTCTTCACTAGTGATGAGCCGAACACCCCCGGGTTCGGTTCGCACCAGAACCCGCGAACGGACCTAAAGTTCGCACGAACTTTAGAACCCTATTAAATACAATGGATGCGAACGTTCCAAATCTAAAGTGCTATTTATAACGACTAATATGCATGTTATTGTCCTAAAAAGGGTTTGGGAATCCGGGTTCTGCACCAGGGGACATGTATCAATCCAAAAAAAAGTTTTAAAAACGGCCGTTTTTCAGGAGCAGTCATTTTAATGATGCATAAAGTGAAAAAAAAAGTCAAATATTCCTTTAAATATCGTACCTGGGGGGTGTCTAAAGTATGCCTGTGAAGTGCCACGTGTTTCCCGTGTTTAGAACTGTCCCTGCACAAAATTACATTTCTAAAGGAAAAAAAGCCATTTAAAACTGCTTGCGGCTTTAATGTAATGTCTGGTCCCAGTAATATGGATGAAAATCTTTAAGAAAAATGACATAGCTACCCCATCACAGCCCCCCCCCCCTACCCCAGCCCATTACCAGCCCCTTTGGGTCTTGTATGGATATTAAGGGGAACCCCGCACACAAAATAAAAAAGGCCCTATATACTCTGAACAGCCGTATACAGGCGGTGCATTCAGGACAGGGACTGTAGGTTTGTTCTTATGTAGAATCTGTTTGTAATTTTGAACAGGTACATTGTTTAAGTGTAGCTCCAGCCAAAAAATCTATTTTTAAGCTTTTTGGAAAACATAGGGAAGGGTTATCACCCCTGTAACATTTGTTTTGCTGTCTGTGCAGTGTGCACCTGTTCAGAACAGTTCACCTCACTTTCCGTCCTAATGACAAATGTTTTTTGAAAATTTGGGGTTTTTATTGAAACAAGAATTGGTGATAAAGCATCAGTGGAGAGGAGACACTTTTTTTCCCATATTAACTCTTACAGGAGAGAATTTGCCTTCCTAGGGGTAGATTTCCTCTCACTTCCTGTTGTATCCTTCCGTTTGCAAGGAGGAGTCGTTTGTAAGTTGGATGTTTGAAAGTAGGGGCCTGCCGTATATACTCAGCTGAAATTTGCCCCTTACATGTTGGTGTTGCCACAACATTGTGAGCCCTCACAGTTACTATTGGTGGGCGCATGAATGGGCCCTGCTGTGAATTATTAGATCAAGAATTGTAATTGCATGCCCCTGTTGAACAGGGGCTGAAAAATTGGGCCTTTGGTGGTGGTGGTGGTGGTGGTGGTGTTGACACAACACTGTAAGGCCTCACAGTTAGTCTTGGTGGGCGCAGGAATGGGCCCTGCTGTGAATTATTAGATCAAGAATTGTAATTGCATGCCCCTGTTGAACAGGGGCTAAAAAATTGGGCCTTTGGTGGTGGTGGTGGTGTTGACACAACACTGTAAGGCCTCACAGTTAGTCTTGGTGGGCGCAGGAATGGGCCCTGCTGTGAATTATTAGATCAAGAATTGTAATTACATGCCCCTGTTAAACAGGAGCAGAAAAATTGGGCCTTAGGCACTGGTGCCACAACACTGCAACCCCTCACAGATACTGTACTTGGAGCACAGCAATGAGCCCTGTTGCAAAGTATTGCATCAAAAATTGTAATTACACGCCCCTGTTAAACAGGGGCTGAAAAATTGGGCCTTAGCCACTGGTGCTGGTGCCACGACACTGCAACCTCTCCCAGATACTCTAGTTGGAGTGCAGGAATGAGCCCTGCTGCAAAGCATTGCATAAAAAATTGTAATTACATGCCCCTGTTAAACAGGGGCATAAAAATTGGGCCTTAGGCACTGGTGCCACAACACTGCAACCCCTTACAGATACTGTACTTGGAGCACAGCAATGAGCCCTGTTGCAAAGTATTGCATCAAAAATTGTAATTACACGCCCCTGTTAAACAGGGGCTGAAAAATTGGGCCTTAGCCACTGGTGCTGGTGCCACGACACTGCAACCTCTCCCAGATACTCTAGTTGGAGTGCAGGAATGAGCCCTGCTGCAAAGCATTGCATAAAAAATTGTAATTACATGCCCCTGTTAAACAGGGGCATAAAAATTGGGCCTTAGGCACTGGTGCCACAACACTGCAACCCCTCACAGATACTGTACTTGGAGCACAGCAATGAGCCCTGTTGCAAAGTATTGCATCAAAAATTTTAATTACACGCCCCTGTTAAACAGGGGCTGAAAAATTGGGCCTTAGCCACTGGTGCTGGTGCCATGACACTGCAACCTCTCCCAGATACTCTAGTTGGAGTGCAGGAATGAGCCCTGCTGCAAAGCATTGCATAAAAAATTGTAATTACATGCCCCTGTTAAACAGGGGCATAAAATTGGGCCTTAGGCACTGGTGCCACAACACTGCAACCCCTCACAGATACTGTACTTGGAGCACAGCAATGAGCCCTGTTGCAAAGTATTGCATCAAAAATTGTAATTACACGCCCCTGTTAAACAGGGGCTGAAAAATTGGGCCTTAGCCACTGGTTCTGGTGCCACGACACTGCAACCACTCCCAGATACTCTAGTTGGAGTGCAGGAATGAGCCCTGCTGCAAAGCATTGCATAAAAAATTGTAATAACACGCCCCTGTTAAACAGGGGCTGAAAAATTGGGCCTTAGCCACTGGTGGCGGCACCCAGAAACAAAAATGTTCTTCCAAGCTATCATCATCAATCGGATGATTGAGGAGGAGGAGGATAGTCAGTCAACATAACAGGACAGTCTCTCAGCATCAGCATCAGTCTTGAAGGGATGTGACATTTGAAAATAAATTAGTCTGTTATATCAGCTTCAGGTGTTTGGTAGCTGGTGGTGATCCAAGACTGGTTCATCTTTGTAATGTATTTAAGTTCATGTGTACTTATGTTGTAAACATAGGCCACTATGCCTGGTGACACACAATTATTGTTGTTTCCGTTTGTTTTACAGCATTTTGTAATCAATAAATTATATATATTTTTGTACATATATGGGTGAACATGTGCAAATTTCTATCACCTCATTCAAAGTCCCAAGGGCGACCCTTCCTTTCTGTTTCTATAGGGATGGAGATGATAGAATGGTTGCATCAGACCTTATCCCCTTTTGTTTTGTTTATCCGGGTGGCAGACACCCATTTAGCCCATCATTTGGTCTGTTGTATACCCCTGGTCACTGTTCACCTACACATCCAGTGTATTATGATCTCCCTGGGCCATATGTGCATGCACACTGTCACTCTGGGGCCTTGCTCTGGCTACACATGTTCCCCTCTCCCGGTCATTTCCTGATGGTGGCCTTACCATCCAGTTCGGGGGCTGCGATGCGCTAAAGGGAGGTTTTCCAGACCTCCTGCTGTCCCCGCCTGTCCCCTTTCGGATGGGCGTGGCCACCAGCGCATCGGCGCCATGTTCTCCACGCCCATACACTGACGTCGTCCGACGCCTTATGTACTGGTGCTGTGAGGAAACATCTCCGGTGGGTGGGTGACTGCCGCGCAGGCACACCTTCCCCTGACGGCTGACGTGAACCACGTCTGTGCGTCATCAGCCGCACATGGCGTGGGGGGCGGGGCTATCGGATCCCCCGGAGACATATCTGGATGTCGGGCGCAGTAGGAACTTGCAGTTGCGGTTCAGCAGTTTGGTGGGGTGGACCAGCCATGAAGGTGTCACAACAGCAGTTACAGCCCTTTTACTTTGATCCAGGTATTTCTCTTGTTCAGTAGGCAGCTGCATTATACTTATCTTATTTAGGTCATTCACCTTAAAAATGCAGGTCTGCACCATCTCCTAATACACACTGGAGTGGATTTATTACCCCATGGTATACATATATACCTTACACTGTTACAATCCATCATCCCATACCTGTTTTATCTCACAATGGCTATACATTTTTCCATCCCCATACTGCCCCGCAGCCCTGGGGCCTACACTAACCTGGGGCCCCTGTTTGATCTCTTTATATGCACAATACAGCTAGTCAGTCCAACTCTTTTTGTTTTTTATGCACTTCATGTATTAGATTTACATCAAGTTTACATTGTTACTAAGATGCTGTCTGACATTTGTGCATTGCCATATATATACATTTTTTCTAGACACATCTTTTATGAGCCCCAGTTGGTCGTCGGTTTTTTCGAGTACCCCCATACAGACTGCGCTGCACATCCGAGTGTCTTTTTCCATGGTGGTGTCCATGTGCCTTGCCCCCTCAGCTCCCGAACTGGTTGATTAATTGCTACCACCCAGGTATTCCGTGATTGGTAACTTAGGCCTGAGCAGTGGTGAGTATAGGGTCTCCTTCCCCTTTTGACCTTTTTTACTTACCACTTTACCTGCCCCCCCACCCTCTTTTTTCTTTTTTCATTAGTACTACATTTTTTACTGTTTTACTACAGATACAACGATACGCACTTGCCCCTGATGAGCGAGCAGAGCCTCGTGAAACGCGTAGGCCACCACTAATGCGTTTATGTACCTGTGAGGATCTATGCTATCTGCTAGAAGCCTACCAATCGGTTGTACATCATAATTTTTTTTTATAAAGTATTTTACTGGTTGTGCAATTATGTCCATTGGCCCAGCAACCTTCATCACCATCACTGTGTTCTTATATGGATGTAACATATTTGTAATGTATTTAAGTTCATGTGTACTTATGTTATAAACATAGGCCACTATGCCTGGTGACACACAATTATTGTTGTTTCCGTTTGTTTTACAGCATTTTGTAATCAATAAATTATATATATTTTTGTACATATATGGGTGAACATGTGCAAATTTCTATCACCTCATTCAAAGTCCCAAGGGCGACCCTTCCTTTCTGTTTCTATAGGGATGGAGATGATAGAATGGTTGCATCAGACCTTATCCCCTTTTGTTTTGTTTATCCGGGTGGCAGACACCCATTTAGCCCATCATTTGGTCTGTTGTATACCCCTGGTCACTGTTCACCTACACATCCAGTGTATTATGATCTCCCTGGGCCATATGTGCATGCACACTGTCACTCTGGGGCCTTGCTCTGGCTACACATGTTCCCCTCTCCCGGTCATTTCCTGATGGTGGCCTTACCATCCAGTTCGGGGGCTGCGATGCGCTAAAGGGAGGTTTTCCAGACCTCCTGCTGTCCCCGCCTGTCCCCTTTCGGATGGGCGTGGCCACCAGCGCATCGGCGCCATGTTCTCCACGCCCATACACTGACGTCGTCCGACGCCTTATGTACTGGTGCTGTGAGGAAACATCTCCGGTGGGTGGGTGACTGCCGTGCAGGCACACCTTCCCCTGACGGCTGACGTGAACCATGTCTGTGCGTCATCAGCCGCACATGGCGTGGGGGGCGGGGCTATCGGATCCCCCGGAGACATATCCGGATGTCGGGCGCAGTAGGAACTCGCAGTTGCGGTTCAGCAGTTTGGTGGGGTGGACCAGCCATGAAGGTGTCACAACAGCAGTTACAGCCCTTTTACTTTGATCCAGGTATTTCTCTTGTTCAGTAGGCAGCTGCATTATACTTATCTTATTTAGGTCATTCACCTTAAAAATGCAGGTCTGCACCATCTCCTAATACACACTGGAGTGGATTTATTACCCCATGGTATACATATATACCTTACACTGTTACAATCCATCATCCCATACCTGTTTTATCTCACAATGGCTATACATTTTTCCATCCCCGTACTGCCCCGCAGCCCTGGGGCCTACACTAACCTGGGGCCCCTGTTTGATCTCTTTATATGCACAATACAGCTAGTCAGTCCAACTCTTTTTGTTTTTTATGCACTTCATGTATTAGATTTACATCAAGTTTACATTGTTACTAAGATGCTGTCTGACATTTGTGCATTGCCATATATATACATTTTTTCTAGACACATCTTTTATGAGCCCCAGTTGGTCGTCGGTTTTTTCGAGTACCCCCATACAGACTGCGCTGCACATCCGAGTGTCTTTTTCCGTGGTGGTGTCCATGTGCCTTGCCCCCTCAGCTCCCGAACTGGTTGATTAATTGCTACCACCCAGGTATTCCGTGATTGGTAACTTAGGCCTGAGCAGTGGTGAGTATAGGGTCTCCTTCCCCTTTTGACCTTTTTTACTTACCACTTTACCTGCCCCCCCACCCTCTTTTTTCTTTTTTCATTAGCACTACATTTTTTACTGTTTTACTACAGATACAACGATACGCACTTGCCCCTGATGAGCGAGCAGAGCCTCGTGAAACGCGTAGGGCACCACTAATGCGTTTATGTACCTGTGAGGATCTATGCTATCTGCTAGAAGCCTACCAATCGGTTGTACATCATAATTTTTTTTTATAAAGTATTTTACTGGTTGTGCAATTATGTCCATTGGCCCAGCAACCTTCATCACCATCACTGTGTTCTTATATGGATGTAACATATTTGTAATGTATTTAAGTTCATGTGTACTTATGTTGTAAACATAGGCCACTATGCCTGGTGACACACAATTATTGTTGTTTCCGTTTGTTTTACAGCATTTTGTAATCAATAAATTATATATATTTTTGTACATATATGGGTGAACATGTGCAAATTTCTATCACCTCATTCAAAGTCCCAAGGGCGACCCTTCCTTTCTATCTTTATGAAGGTCAGTCGATCAACAGAGTCGGTGGACAGGCGCACCCTGTGATCCGTGACAAATCCTCCAGCAGCACTGAATGTGCGTTCTGAAAGAACGCTGGATGCAGGACAGGCCAGTAGCTCAATTGCATACTGTGCAAGCTCTGGCCAGTGATCCATTCTCAAGACCCAGTAAGCCAGAGGATTTTCGGTGGGGAAGGTGTCCAAGTCTGACCTTGCCCCTAGGTATTCCTGCACCATGTATATCAGACGCTGGCGATGGTTGCTGGAACCGATCATACCTTGGGGCTGCGGACTAAAGAATTGTCTGAACGCATCGGTCAGACGGCCACCTTCCCCACCGCTCCTTCTTTGACTGACCGAAGCCTCAGCAACTCGTTGTCCAGGACCAGGAGTTTGTAACCTCCCAGTCTCTGGGAACGCGTTGCACAGACCTTTCTGCAAGGCCTCCCGGAGTTGTCTCATCCTCTGCTCCCTCTGCGACGGTAAGATAAGGTCTGCAACCTTACCCGTGTACCGTGGATCAAGGAGAGTGGCCAGCCAGTAATGGTCCATCTCCTTGATCCGAAGAATACGAGGATCCTTCCGCAGACTTTGCAGGATCAGGGAGGCTATGCAGCGTAGGTTAGCTGAGGCATTCGGTCCGGAGTCCTCTGGGTCACTAAGGACGACATGATCCGCAGCCACCTCCTCCCAGCCACGTACAAGTCCACTGGTTTCTTGGGACTGTAAATCATCCCTAAAAGACTGCTGCTGATGATGCTGAGTGCCAGTCTCCACCTCCATGCTGACACAATCCTCCTCCTCCTCCTCCTCCTCCTCTTCTTCCTGTGCGATGGGTGGGACAGAAGGAACACTGTCTGGGTAAAGGGGGCATTGAGAGGCAAGGAAGTCCTCCTCTTCCTGCCTCTGTTCTGCCTCAAGTGCCCTGTCCATTATTCCACGCAGCGTATGTTCCAACAGGTGGACAAGAGGTACAGTGTCACTGATGCATGCACTGTCACTACTCACCATCCTCGTGGCCTCCTCAAATGGTGCCAGGACAGTGCATGCATCCCTGATCATGCCCCACTGGCGTGGTGAAAAAAACCCGAGCTCCCCTGACCCTGTCCTGGTGCCGTAGTCGCACAGGTACTCATTGATGGCCCTCTTCTGCGTGTGCAGCCGCTGCAGCATGGCCAACGTTGAGTTCCACCTGGTGGGCATGTCACATATAAGGCGGTTCTTGGGCAGGTTCAACTCCTTTTGCAGCTCAGCCAGGCGAGCACTGGCATTATAAGATCTGCGGAAATGCACACAGACTTTCCTGGCCTGCCTCAGGACATCCTGTAAGCCCGGGTACCTGCCAAAGAACCGCTGCACCACCAGGTTAAGGATGTGAGCCACACAGGGCACATGGGTCAGTTGTCCCTGTCGGAGAGCGGAGAGGAGGTTGGTGCCATTGTCGCAAACTACCATTCTTGGCTTAAGCTGGCGTGGCGTCAACCACCTCTCGGCCTGCCCCTGCAGAGCAGACAGAACCTCTGCCCCAGTGTGGCTCCTGTCCCCCAAACACACCAGCGCAAGCACGGCATGGCATCTTTTTGCCTGCGTACTTGCGTAGCCCCTTGAACGCCTACGGAGCACCGCTGGTTCCGAGGACAAAGCACAGGAAGAGGCCACGGAAGAAGAAGAGGAGGGGGTGGAGGACAGAGGTGTGTCACAACCAGTAGTAGCATTTTGGAGGCGTGGCGGTGGAACAACCTCCAACACTACTGCACCTTGTCCTGCATCCTTCCCAGCTGCCAAAAGAGTGACCCAATGGGCCGTGAAAGAAAGGTAACGTCCCTGTCCATGCCTGCTGGACCATGAGTCAGCGGTAATATGCACCTTACCGCTGACCGCCCTGTCCAGCGAGGCCAAGACATTGCCTTCCACATGCCGGTAGAGAGCCGGAATCACCTTCGGTGAGAAAAAGTGGCGTTTGGGTACCTGCCACTGAGGAACCGCACATTGCACAAACTCACGGAAGGGGGCCGAGTCTACCAACTGAAAAGGCAGCAGTTGAAGCGCTAGCAATTTAGCCAAGCTAGCATTCAACCGCTGGGCATGTGGATGGCTGGGAGTGAACTTCTTTCGACGGTCCAGCAGCTGGGGCAGGGAAATTTGCCTGCTAGAATCGGACGTCGGTGTACTGCTAGCAGAGTGCCCGCAAGTACTTGGCTGTGACACACCTAATTCTACACCTTCATTCCTCTCAGAGCAGGTTTCAGAGAGGACTGAAGGTATAGTGGGGTTGGAGATCCCAGCTGATGCGGTGCAAGAAGAGGTCCGCTTTGTTCTTTGGTGTGGGTCTTTAAGGTAGGCTTGCCAACGAGCTGCATGGCAGGTCAACATATGTCTGGTCAAGCATGTGGTGCCCAAGCGGGTAATGTTTTGGCCACGCGATATACGCTTGAGACATATGTTGCAAACAGCAGCTGTGCGATCTGATGCACTCGACTCAAAAAAGGCCCACACCAAAGAACTTTTTGAATAATGGGCAGAGGCAGCGCCCTGCACAGGCGGAGCTCTGCGGTGTAATTCCGTCGGTGTGCTTCCCTTACGCTGGCCCCCCGAGGGCATCCTGCCTCGTTGGAGATGTGCCTCCTCCTCATCCTCCTCCTCCTCCTCTCTCCTATTAGGCACCCACGTGGAGTCAGTGACCTCATCATCCCCTCCCTCCTCATCACTGGAGCCAATCTGGCAGTATGCTGCAGCTGCTGGAACATGACTTCCAGATTGGTGTCCTTCTTGAGCATCCAATCTCTCTGCTCTCACGCTACTGCCTTCCTCTAGCTGGGTATCATCATCAGACCCTTCGAAACGCTGGGCATCCTCCTGGAGCATGTACCCAACACTGTGCTCAAACAGTTCGGGGGACTCCTCAGGAGGACATGGTTGGTCTAGGGAAGGAGTGACTGATGATGACATTGATACAAGGGAAGAGGACGCTTTGGCAGCTGCTTTGCCAGTACCCTGAGCCTGGGTGAGAGAGGATGAGGAGGATGAGGAGGGCTTGGTCATCCACTCTACCAAGTCTTCGGCATAATGCGGCTCAACACAACCAGCTGCCGAAAAGAAGGACAAGCGTGTCCCATGGCCACGTGCTGATGGCGATGCACCGCGTCCACGACCAGCACTGTTGTCTCTAGACACAGAGCCTGCTTGCCCTCTTTTATTGGCTCCTGACTGTCTGCCTCTCCTTGTTTGCCTTCCAGACATTCTAATGGCCTGCAGGGAAATGGGAAAAGCAGCAATACAGGCTAAGTTCAGGTGTAATATGGTCTGGAGGCACACTCCGCCCGCTGTAAGTGCCGCAAAATCCTGTTGGTGTAACACACCAGGAAAAAGCAGCAATACAGGCTAAGTTCAGGTGTAATATGGTCAGGAGGCACACTCCGCCCGCTGTAAGTGCCGCAAAATCCTGTTGGTGTAACACACCAGGAAAAAGCAGCAATACAAGCTAAGTTCAGGTGTAATATGGTCAGGAGGCACACTCCGCCCGCTGTAAGTGCCGCAAAATCCTGTTGGTGTAACACACCAGGAAAAAGCAGCAATACAGGCTAAGTTCAGGTGTAATATGGTCAGGAGGCACACTCCGCCCGCTGTAAGTGCCGCAAAATCCGGTTGGTGTAACACACCAGGAAAAAGCAGCAATACAGGCTAAGTTCAGGTGTAATATGGTCAGGAGGCACACTCCGCCCGCTGTAAGTGCCGCAAAATCCTGTTGGTGTAACACACCAGGAAAGAGCAGCAATACGGGCTAACTGTGTATAATGTGCAGGAGGCTTAGCAACAATGACACTGACACTGTCCCCTGCCTATCCTCCTCTCTCCCTGCACACAAGGTTTATCAAAGTATATGACACTGACACTCTCCCTGCCTATCCTTCTCTCTCCCTGCACACAAGGTTTAGCAAAGAATATGACACTGACACTGTCCCCTGCCTATCCTTCTCTCTTCCTGCACACAAGGTTTATCAAAGTATATGACACTGACACTCTCCCTGCCTATCCTTCTCTCCCCCTACACACAAGGTTTAGCAAAGAATATGACACTGATACTCTCCCTGCCTATCCTTCTCTGTCCCTACACACAAGGTTTAGCAAAGAATGGATTTGACACTGTCCCTGCCTATCCTTCACTTTCCCTGCTCCGGAACACACTACACGAGGCCGCCACGCTGGCGGCCTTTTATAGTGTGGGGCGTGTACTAAACCCCCTCAGCTATAATTGGCCACAGGCATCCTGCCTGTGGCCAATCATTGCTCTCCTCGCTGCCGGCGCTGTGATTGGCCAAGCATGCAGGGTCACAGTGCATGCTTGGCCAATCACAGCGCCGGGATTACACTGCGATGGCGCAGTGTATTGTGGGCCGTTCGCGTCATTCGAATTTGGCGCAAACGACCCAAATCGTTCGTTGTTCGCCGAACGCGCGAACAGCCGATGTTCAAGTTGAACCTATGTTCGACTCGAACACCGAGCTCATCCCTACTCTTCACTATGGAGGACATGGGCTGTGGTGTATCTCATCCCTCCCCCCAGCACTAACACCCCTAGACAAAGAAAGACAAGCCGAGAATTAGAAGGGGGTGAGAGGGGTGAGGTCGCTACATATGGATGAGTAACTGTCCACCTAGACTAGAACTACAGAACACCTCTCTTCTCCTGTTCTACAGAACATGGGAGGAGGCTGTAGTCCTCAGAGATAGCTGAGAATAATGTAACTGATAAGAATGCAGCAAAGGCAGATAGCACAGGACATTATCATATTTCAAGATTTCTAGCAGGGTAAACAAGTACTTTTTTCACTGATCAAGCACAGGGACTGCGCATGGGATGTACTTGGACATTCCAATATGGCAATGATCCAAAACAAAAGGCCAAGTCGACCTATCATTGGCTACAGCAGAATAAATTGAAGGTTCTGAAGTGGCCATCTCAGTCTCCTGACCACAATATCATTGAGCCACTCTGGGGAGATCTCAAACGTGCAGTTCATGCAAGACAGCCCAAGAATTTACAGGAACTGGAGGCTTTTTGCCAAGAGGAATGGGCAGCTTTACCATTTGAGAAGATAAAGAGCCTCATCCACACATACCACAAAAGACTTCAAGCTGTTACTGATGTTAAAGGGGCAATACACGGTATTATGAACTGGGATATGTAAGCTTTTGATCAGGGTCATTTAGGTAGTTTCTGTTGTGATTATGATTTAAAAAGAGTAAACACAGTTGATTGATAATAAATGGCTTCAGTCAAACACTAACCACGAGTGAAAGAAATGTTTTTGTGTTATTATTCATATTCTCTAAAAAAAGTTCCAAGAAATCAGAAATTCTGCCAGGGTATGTAAACTTATGAGCACAATTGTAGTCACTCACTTTCCTTTTTGTAAAGGCTGTCCTTTCCCAATTTTATTTAAAATAAAGTGCCATAAATCAAAATCAAATGGTTTCCCTCACAGGGGTATTCAGCATTTCTCTTTCACAAAAAAATACAGATGCAGCCTCCTGAGTTACAATAATTCAATAAGCAAATTACAGTCTCTACAAAATACATTTAGGAATAGCTTGCACAATCACTAGTAACTTCAGCTCAAGACAAAAATAGCAGTTCCACAAAAACACTTGAAAATAAGTGGAAAACTGCTTAAGGCTGGGTTCACACTTGTGTGGTGCGAATTCCAGCTCTCTCATCTCCGTTTTAGCTGTGAATTTGGTGACCTGGGAGAGAGGAGGGGGAGGGGGGAAGTGTAGTGAGGAGAAGGAGAGAAATCCTGTTGAACTGAGAACTGAACTGCGAATCAGATGTGTGCCCATAGATGCGGTGTAAGCCGCAGCCAATTTGCATAGGTGTGAACGGGGCCTTAGCATTTGTAGCAAAACCCCTCTTAAATATCTGATGCACAAATATCTTTTTGCATCTGATTTTTAACCACTTCTATACCGGGCCTATTCTTGCATGCCTCTCCCCCTATATGTATGGGGGGGGGGGGGAGTAATTTTTTTGCTAAAAAATTACTCAGAACGCCCAAACATTATATCTGTTTTTTTAACAGAGAACCTAGGGAATCAAATAAATGGCAGTCGATTTTTTATTTCTTTTTTAAATATTCACCTTTTATTTTATTGTTATATAGACATAAATAAACACAATCACATGTTATAAACATCCTATTCCTTCATCTATGCTCTATATACTTATTCCCACTACCCCTAGAATCCCTCCCACAAAGAAAGAGAAAAAAAACCCCTCCCCATACCCTCCCTCCCTCCTTCCCTCCTCAATTCCTTACACCTTTATCAATTCCTCCAGGTTCCCGACTCCCTGAATTCCCGCTATTTCCCCATAAATTCCAGAATCTCTCAAGTGAGTCTTCTTCTATATGGCTAGTTTCTTCTATGACTCTTATTTCAACCCTTGCAACCCAATCCTTCATACTCGGGACTTTCTGGGACCTCCAAAGACTCGGGATCAGGCTTTTGGCCACATTTAAAAGGAATGGGACTAAGGTATTCTTGTATTGAGGTGCCGTTTTCCTTGTATCATGAAATAGACAATCCCAGGGATTCTTCTGAATCTGTTCTCCTGTGATTTGGTTGGTTGCTGCCAAGATTCCCTCCCAATAGGGTTTGTGCATTCCCACCAGAGGTGCGCAAAGGTCCCAGGGCATCACATCCCCTCCAGCAAGCTGGGGGTCCCTCTACCCCGATCCTGTGCACCCTCTGGGGGGGTCACATACCATCTCGCCAGGAGTTTGTAACAAATTTCAACTGTCGCGCCATTCTCAGAATTTTCCTTCTATGTTCCTCATCTCTGAGCGGGCCTATCTCCTCTTCCCATTTCCCCAAGTATGGAGGGAATTCCGGTTCTGTTTCTTTAATTAGTATGTTATAAATTTTAGATATACTTTTATTTAAACTAAGGGGAGAGCAAAAAAAAGTCTCTATTATCCTCATGTGTCCTTTTCCCCATAACGGTTGTGGCAGTGATTGTGTAAAATGCTGTAATTGAGTGTACCTCCATTTATATAGTGGCATATTTCCCCATTTTTGTGTGATTTCCTTATACGTGCAAATCCTATTTCCTTTCATTACATATTGTAATAGTATTTCTTCTTTTTTTGCCCATCTAGTGAAATATATGTGTTCCTCTTTCCCTGGCTTAAAATAGCTTGTGCCCAACATCGATAATAGTGGTGAATTATGGTCCCAATGGTGTATTCTTCCTAAACAATCCCAAATTTTAAAGGTGTTTCTAGTTAGTGGATTTCTACTGTTAGCCAATTCTCGGTGCTGCCGTGGTATCCAAACCATCTTCCCTAAATCTACCTTGCTTTGTGAAATCTCCATATTTACCCAGCTTCTCCCCTCTTTATTATGAATCCACTCTGCCACCCGAGAAATACAAATTGCCTAATAGTATTTCTCGAAATCTGGGGCTGCTAATCCCCCCGACCTTTTAGCTTTCGCCAGTGTTGCATATGCAATTCTGGGCCGTTTATGTGCCCAGATATATTTTAACATCATTGATCTTAGTTTCTTAAAATAGTCCTGGGGTACTGTTATTGGGATCATTTGGAAGATATAAGTCAACCTTGGCATTAATTCTTCCTTTCCATGAAAGGGGCTTATGTCTCAGGTCCTCCAAGTCTTCTTTAATCTTATTGAGCGCTGGTATATAATTAGCCTTGAACATAATTTTTTTAGGTTCGCCGCAGGTTTTTATAGCGTCGGGTACCCCCCATAAATTATCTAATAAAGGTTTAACCCCCTTGATCGCCCCCCAGGTAACCCTTTCACCCCCTATCACCACTGTCGCTAAGCGATCATTTTTCTGATCGATGTCTTAGCGTCGGTGATGCAGATCGGTAGCCAGTAATTTTTTTTAGGTTCGCCGCAGGTTTTTATAGCGTCAGGTACCCCCATATATTATCTAATAAAGGTTTTAACCCCCTAATTGCCCCTAGTTAACCCTTTCACCAGTAATCATCATATAAGTGTTACGGGTGACGCTGGTTAGTTAGTTTGCTTTTTATAGTGTCAGGGCACCCGCCGTATATAACCCAAAAAAGGTTTAACCCCCTGATCGCCCGGCGGGTGATATCAATTAGGTTTTAGCGTCAGAGAGGGTCTGCGTCACACCCCAGGCAGCGTCAGGTTAGTGCCAGTAACGCTAACACCCACGCGTGAAGCATACACCTCCCTTAGTGGTATAGTATCTGAACAGATCAATATCTGATCTGATCAGATCTATACTAGCGTCCCCAGCAGTTTAGGGTTCCCAAAAACGCAGTGTTAGCGGGATCAGCCCAGATACCTGCTAGCACCTGCGTTTTGCCCCTCCGTCCAGCCCAGGCCACCGAAGTGCAGTATCGATCGATCACTGTCACTTACAAAACACAACACACATAACTGCAGCGTTCGCAGAGACAGGCCTGATCCCTGCGACTCCAGTGCTGTAGGAGGTGATTTCACCACCACAGTTAAAAAAAAAAAGAAGCAAATATGCCGAAGCATTGGGGCAGCAGGGGCGGAGGAGCGATTTTGCTCCTAATGCCGCGTACATACGGTCGAAATTCCGACGGAGGCTTGCCCGTGGAAAAGTGCGACCATGTGTGTGCGGCATAACTTTTTTGCGGGAGGATGCCCCCATGCTTCGGCATATATAAATGGTGCATGTATGCCCATCATTAGAAGTGGGTGGATGAAGGGCGGTATTCTAATGGTGGGCATACCCACCGATCAATCTCTTTTTTCGTTCAGCCACCTGGCTGCATGAAAAAAAAAGATTACAATACATGTCCAACAAGGACCAGCAACGTACTGGTATGTTGCTGGACTTTGAATGGTTATACCAGATTGATGCCTGCGGGTTTAGGTATCATCTTGGTATCATTCTTTTCAGCCAGCGGCCGGCTTTAATGTAAAAGCAACCCTAGTGGCTAATTAGCCTCTGGACTGCTTTTACAAGCAGTGGGAGGGAATGTCCCCCCCCCGGATAAAAAAAGCGCCATTGGGAAATTGGGAAAGCATTTTATCACACCGATCTTGGTGTGGTCAGATGCTTTGAGGGCAGAGGAAAGATCTAGGGTCTAGACCCCAGTTTTTTCAAAAAAAGAGTACCTGTCACTACCTATTACTATCATAGGGGATATTTACATTCCCTGAGATAACAATAAAAATGATAAAAAAAAAAAACATGGAAGGAACAATTTAAAAATAAAATAAAAAAGCAAAATTAATAATAAATAAAAAAAAAAAAAAAAAAAAGCACCCCTGTCCTGCCCTGCTCTTGCCCAATGGCGAACACAAGCGTCGGTCTGGCGTCATATGTAAACAGCAATTGCACCATGCATGTGAGGTATCACCGCGAAGGTCAGATCGAGGGCAGTAATTTTAGCAGTAGACCTCCTCTGTAAATCTAACGGGGTAACCTGTAAAGGCTTTTAAAGGCTTTTAAAAATGTATGTAGTTTGTCGCCAATGCGCGTTTGTGCGAAATTTTAAAGCATGTCGTGTTTGGTATCTATGTACTCGGCCTAAGATCATCTTTTTTATTTCATCAAACATTTGGGCAATATAGTGTGTTTTAGTGCATTAAAATAAAAAAAAGTGTATTTTTTCCCCAAAAAATGCGTTTGAAAAATCGCTGCGCAAATACTGTGTAGAAAAAAAAATGCAACACCCACCATTTTATTCTGTAGGGCCTTTGCTTTAAAAATATATATAATGTTTGGGGGTTCAACATAATTTTCCTGCAAAAAAAAATATGTTTTCATGTAAACAAAAAGTGTCAGAAAGGGCTTTGTCTTCAACTGGTTAGAAGAGTGGATGTAAGCTTCCTAATGTTGTGTATAAAATGCCAGAACAGTTCAAAACCCCCCCAAATGACCCCATTTTGGAAAGTAGACACCCCAAGCTATATACTGAGAGGCATGTCGAGTCCATGGAATATTTTATATGTTGACACAAGTTGCGGAAAAAAAGACAATTTTTTTTTTTTTTTTGCACAAAGTTGTCACTAAATGATATATTGCTCAAACATGCCATGGGCATATGTGGAATTACACCCCAAAATACATTCTGTTGCTTCTCCTGAGTACGGGGATACCACATGTGTGAGACTTTTTGGGAGCCTAGCCGCGTACGGGACCCCAAAAACCAATCACCGCCTTCAGGCTTTCTAAGGGTGTAAATTTTTGATTTCACTTCTCACTGCCTAGTGCCTATCACAGTTTCGGAGGCCATGGAATGCCCAGATGGCACAAAACCCCCCCCAAATGACCCCATTTTGGAAAGTAGACACCCCAAGCTATTTGCTGAGAGGTATTGTGAGTATTTTGCAGATCTCGCTTTTTGTCACAAAGTTTTGAAAATTGAAAAAAAAAAAAAGAAAAAAAAAAATTCTTTCTTCATTTTCAAAAACAAATGAGAGCTGTAAAATACTCACCATGCCTCTCAGCAAACAGCTTGGGGTGTCTACTTTCCAAAATGGGGTCATTTGGGGGGGGGGTTTGTGCTATTTTGGCATTTTATGGCCTTCGAAACTGTGATAGGTAGTGAGGAGTGAAATCAAAAATTTGTGCCTAGAAATCCTGAAGGCGGTGATTGGTTTTCGGGGTCCCGTACGCGGCTAGGCTCCTAAAAAGTCCCACACATGTGGTATCCCCGTACTCAGGAGAAGCAGCAAAATGTATTTTGGGGTGCAATTCCACATATAACCATGGCATGTGTGAGCAATATATCATTTAGTGACAACTTTTTGTAATTTTTTTTTTTTTTGTCATTATTCAATCACTTGGGACAAAAAAAAAAATATTCAATGGGCTCAACATGCCTCTCAGCAATTTCCTTGGGGTGTCTACTTTCTAAAATGGGGTCATTTGGGGGGTTTTGTGCTATTTTGGCATTTTATGGCCTTCAAAACTGTGATAGGTAGTGAGGAGTGAAATCAAAAATTTGCGCCCTTAGAAATCCTGAAGGCGGTGCTTGGTTTCCGGGGTCCCGTACGTGGCTAGGCTCCTAAAAAGTCCCACACATGTGGTATTCCCGTACTCAGGAGAAGCAGCAGAATGTATTTTGGGGTGCAATTCCACATATAACCATGGCATGTGTGAGCAATATATCATTTAGTGACAACTTTTTGTAATTTTTTTTTTTTTTGTCATTATTCAATCACTTGGGACAAAAAAAAAAATATTCAATGGGCTCAACATGCCTCTCAGCAATTTCCTTGGGGTGTCTACTTTCCAAAATGGGGTCATTTGGGGGGGTTTTGTACTGCCCTGCCATTTTAGCACCTCAAGAAATGAGATAGGCAGTCATAAATTTAAAGCTGTGTAAATTCCAGAAAATGTACCCTAGTTTGTAAACGCTATAACTTTTGCGCAAACCGATAAATATACACTTATTGACGTTTTTTTTTACTAAAGACATGTGGCTGAATACATTTTGGCCTAAATGTATGACTAAAATTGAGTTTATTCGATTTTTCTTATAACAAAAAGTAGAAAATATCATTTTTTTTCAAAATTTTCGGTCTTTTTCCGTTTATATCGCAAAAAATAAAAATCGCAGAGGCAATCAAATACCATTAAAAGAAAGCTCTATTTGTGGGAAGAAAAGGACGCAAATTTTGTTTGGGTACAACATTGCATGTCCGCACAATTTACAGTTAAAGCAGCGCAGTGCAAAATTCTGAATTCACCTCTGGTCCTCTAGCTACCAAATGGTCCGGGGCTTAAGTGGTTAAATAACAAACATACCAATTTCCCTTCCTATTGGTAGATTTCCTCTCACTTCCTGTTGTCTCCTTTTGTTTGCAAGTAGGAGTCGTTTGTAAGTTGGATGTTTGAAAGTAGGGGCCTGCCGTATATACTCTGCTGAAATTTGCCCCTTACATGTTGGTGTTGCCACAACACTGTAAGCCCTCACAGTTACTCTTGGTGGGCGCATGAATGGGCCCTGCTGTGAATTATTAGATAAAGAATTGTAATTGCATGCCCCTGTTGAACAGGGGCTGAAAAATTGGGCCTTTGGTGGTGGTGGTGTTGACACAACACTGTAAGGCCTCACAGTTACTCTTGGTGGGCGCAGGAATAGGCCCTGCTGTGAATTATTAGATCAAGAATTGTAATTACATGCCCCTGTTAAACAGGGGCAGAAAAATTGGGCCTTAGGCACTGGTGCCACAACACTGCAACCCCTCACAGATACTGAACTTGGAGCACAGCAATGAGCCCTGTTGCAAAGTATTGCATCAAAATTTTTATTTACACGCCCCTGTTAAACAGGGGCTCAAAAAATGGGCCTTAGGCACTGGTGCTGGTGCCACGACACTGCAACCTCTCCCAGATACTCTAGTTGGAGTGCAGGAATGAGCCCTGCTGCAAAGCATTGCATAAAATTTTTTAATTACATGCCCCTGTTAAACAGGGACTGAAAAATTGGGCCTTAGCCACTGGTGGCGGCACCCAGAAACAAAAATGTTCTTCCAAGCTATCATCATCAATCGGATCATTGAGGAGGAGGAGGATAGTCAGTCAACATAACATGACAGTCACTTAGCATCAGCATCAGTCTTGAAGGGATGTGACATTTGAAAATAAATTAGTCTGTTATATCAGCTTCAGGTGTTTGGTAGCTGGTGGTGATCCAATACTGGTTCATCTTTATGAAGGTCAGTCGATCAACCGAGTCGGTGGACAGGCGCACCCTGTGATCCGTGACAAATCCTCCAGCAGCACTGAATGTGCGTTCTGAAAGAACGCTGGATGCAGGACAGGCCAGTAGCTCAATTGCATACTGTGCAAGCTCTGGCCAGTGATCCATCCTCAAGACCCAGTAAGCCAGAGGATTTTCGGTGGGGAAGGTGTCCAAGTCTGACCTTGCCCCTAGGTATTCCTGCACCATGTATATCAGACGCTGGGGATGGTTGCTGGAACCGATCATACCTTGGGGCTGCGGACTAAAAAATTGTCTGAACACATCGGTAAGACGGCCACCTTCCCCACGGCTCCTTCTTTGACTGACTGAAGCCTCAGCAACTCATTGTCCAGGACCAGGAGTTTGTAACCTCCCAGTCTCCGGGAACGCGTTGCACAGACCTTTCTGCAAGGCCTCCCGGAGTTGTCTCATCCTCTGCTTCCTCTGCGACGGTAAGATAAGGTCCGCAACCTTACCCTTGTACCGTGGATCAAGGAGAGTGGCCAGCCAGTAATGGTCCCTCTCCTTGATCCGAAGAATACGAGGATCCTTCCGCAGACTTTCTAGGATCAGGGAGGCCATGCAGCGTAGGTTAGCTGAGGCATTCGGTCCGGAGTCCTCGGGGTCACTAAGGACGACATGATCCGCAGCCACCTCCTCCCAGCCACGTACAAGTCCACGGGTTTGTTGGGACTGTAAATCATCCCTAAAAGACTGCTGCTGATGATGCTGAGTGCCAGGTTCCACCTCCATGCTGACACAATCCTCCTCCTCCTCTTCCTGTGCGATGGGTGGGACAGAAGGAACACTGTCTGGGTAAAGGGCGCCTTGAGAGGCAAGGAAGTCCTCCTCTTCCTGCCTCTGTTCTGCCTCAAGTGCCCTGTCCATTATTCCACGCAGCGTATGTTCCAACAGGTGGACAAGAGGTACAGTGTCACTGATGCATGCACTGTCACTGCTCACCATCCTCATGGCCTCCTCAAATGGTGCCAGGACAGTACATGCATCCCTGATCATGCCCCACTGGCGTGGTGAAAAAAAAACGAGCTCCCCTGACCCTGTCCTGGTGCCATAGTCGCACAGGTACTCATTGATGGCCCTCTGCTGCGTGTGCAGCCGCTGCAGCATGGCCAACGTTGAGTTCCACCTGGTGGGCATGTCACATATAAGGCGGTTTTTGGGCAGGTTCAACTCCTTTTGCAGCTCAGCCAGGCTAGCACTGGCATTATAAGATCTGCGGAAATGCACACAGACTTTCCTGGCCTGCCTCAGAACATCCTGTAAGCCCGGGTACCTGCCCAAGAACCGCTGCACCACCAGGTTAAGGACGTGAGCCACACAGGGCACATGGGTCAGTTGTCCCTGTCGGAGGGCGGAGAGGAGGTTGGTGCCATTTTTCGCAAACCACCATTCCTGGCTTAAGCTGGCATGGCGTCAACCACCTCTCGGCCTGCCCCTGCAGAGCAGACAGAACCTCTGCCCCAGTGTGGCTCCTGTCCCCTAAACACACCAGCGCAAGCACGGCATGGCATCTTTTTGCCTGCGTACTTGCATAGCCCCTTCAACGCCTACGGAGCACCGCTGGTTCCGAGGACAAAGCACAGGAAGAGGCCATGGAGGAAGAAGAAGAGGAGGGGGTGGAGGAGAGAGGTGTGTCACAACCAGTAGTAGCATTTTGGAGGCGTGGCGGCGGAACAACCTCCAACACTACTGCACCGTGTCCTGCATCCTTCCCAGCTGCCAAAAGAGTGACCCAATGGGGCGTGAAAGAAAGGTAACGTCCCTGTCCATGCCTGCTGGACCATGAGTCAGCGGTAATATGCACCTTACCGCTGACCGCCCTGTCCAGCGAGGCCAAGACATTGCCTTCCACATGCCGGTAGAGAGCCGGAATCGCCTTCCGTGAGAAAAAGTGGCGTTTGGGAACCTGCCACTGAGGAACCGCACATTGCACAAACTCATGGAAGGGGGCCGAGTCTACCAACTGAAAAGGCAGCAGTTGAAGTGCTAGTAATTTAGCCAAGCTAGCATTCAACCGCTGGGCATGTAGATGGCTGGGAGTGAACTTCTTTCGACGGTCCAGCAGCTGGGGCAGGGAAATTTGCCTGCTAGAATCGGACGTCGGTGTACTGCTAGCAGAGTGCCCGCAAGTACTTGGCTGTGACACACCTAATTCTACACCTTCATTCCTCTCAGTGCAGGTTTCAGAGAGGACTGAAGGTATAGTGGGGTTGGAGATCCCAGCTGATGCGGTGCAAGGAGAGGTCCGCTTTGTTCTTTGGTGTTGGTCTTTAAGGTAGGCTTGCCAACGAGCTGCATGGCAGGTCAACATATGTCTGGTCAAGCATGTGGTGCCCAAGCGGGTGATGTTTTGGCCACGCCATATACGCTTGAGACATATGTTGCAAACAGCAGCTGTGCGATCTGATGCACTCGACTCAAAAAAGGCCCACACCAAAGAACTTTTTGAATAACGGGCAGAGCCAGCGCCCTGCACAGGCGGAGCTCTGCGGTGTGATTCCGTCGGTGTGCTGCCCTTATGCTGGCCCCCCGAGGGCATCCTGCCTCGTTGGAGATGTGCCTCCTCCTCATCCTCCTCCTCCTCTCTCCTATTAGGCACCCACGTGGAGTCAGTGACCTCATCATCCCCTCCCTCCTCATCACTGGAGCCAATCTGGCAGTATGCTGCAGCTGCTGGAACATGACTGCCAGATTGGTGTCCTTCTTGAGCATCCCCTCTCTCTGCTCTCACGCTACTGCCTTCCTCTAGCTGGGTATCATCATCAGACCCTTCGAAACACTGGGCATCCTCCTGGAGCATGTACCCAACACTGTGCTCAAACAGTTCGGGGGACTCCTCAGGAGGACATGGTTGGTCTAGGGAAGGAGTGACTGATGATGACATTGATACCAGGGAAGAGGACGCTTTGGCAGCTGCTTTGCCAGTACCCTGAGCCTGGGTGAGAGAGGATGAGGAGGATGAGGAGGGCTTGGTCATCCACTCTACCAAGTCTTCGGCATGATGCGGCTCAACACGTCCAGCTGCTGAAAAGAAGGACAAGCGTTTCCCATGGCCACGTGCTGATGGCGATGCACCGCGTCCACGACCAGCACTGTTGTCTCTAGACACAGAGCCTGCTTGCCCTCTTTTATTGGCTCCTGACTGTCTGCCTCTCCTTGTTTGCCTTCCAGACATTCTAATGGCCTGCAGGGAGATGGGAAAACCAGCAATAAGGCCTAGCTTCAGGAGTATATTTTGCAGGAATCACACTACGCCTGCTGTAAGTGCTGCAAATGCCTGTTGGTGTAACACACCAGGAAAACACAGCAATACAGGCTAACTTCAGGTGTATAATGTGCAGGAGGCACACTCTGCCCGCTGCCTGTTGGTGTAACACACCAGGAAAACACAGCAATATGGGCTAACTTCAGGTGTATAATGTGCAGGAGGCACACTCCGCCCGCTGTAAGTGCTGCAAATGCCTGTTGGTGTAACACACCAGGAAAACACAGCAATACGGGCTAACTTCAGGTGTAATATGATCAGGAGGCACACTCCGCCCGCTGTAAGTGCTGCAAATGCCTGTTGGTTTAACATACCAGGAAAACACAGCAATACGGGCTAACTTCAGGTGTATAATGTGCAGGAGGCACACTCCGCCCGCTGTAAGTGCTGCAAATGCCTGTTGGTGTAACACACCAGGAAAACACAGCAATACGGGCTAATTTTAGGTGTAATATGATCAGGAGGCACACTCCGCCCGCTGTAAGTGCTGCAAATGCCTGTTGGTGTAACACACCAGGAAAACACAGCAATACGGGCTAACTTCAGGTGTAAAATGTGCAGGAGGCACACTCCGCCCGCTGTAAGTGCTGCAAATGCCTGTTGGTGTAACACACCAGGAAAACACAGCAATACGGGCTAACTTCAGGTGTAATATGATCAGGAGGCACACTCCGCCCGCTGTAAGTGCTGCAAATGCCTGTTGGTGTAACACACCAGGAAAACACAGCAATACGGGCTAACTTCAGGTGTATAATGTGCAGGAGGCACACTCCGCCCGCTGTAAGTGCTGCAAATGCCTGTTGGTGTAACACACCAGGAAAACACAGCAATACGGGCTAACTTCAGGTGTATAATGTGCAGGAGGCACACTCCGCCCGCTGTAAGTGCTGCAAATGCCTGTTGGTGTAACACACCAGGAAAACACAGCAATACGGGCTAACTTCAGGTGTATAATGTGCAGGAGGCCCACTCCGCCCGCTGTAAGTGCTGCAAATGCCTGTTGGTGTAACACACCAGGAAAACACAGCAATACGGGCTAACTTCAGGTGTAATATGATCAGGAGGCACACTCCGCCCGCTGTAAGTGCTGCAAATGCCTGTTGGTGTAACACACCAGGAAAACACAGCAATATGGGCTAACTTCAGGTGTAATATGATCAGGAGGCACACTCCGCCCGCTGTAAGTGCTGCAAATGCCTGTTGGTGTAACACACCAGGAAAACACAGCAATACGGGCTAACTTCAGGTGTATAATGTGCAGGAGGCACACTCCGCCCGCTGTAAGTGCTGAAAATGCCTGTTGGTGTAACACACCAGGAAAACACAGCAATACGGGCTAACTTCAGGTGTATAATGTGCAGGAGGCTTAGCAACACAAGGTTTAGCAAAGAATGTGACACTGACACTGTCCCCTGCCTATCCTTCTCTCTCCCTGCACACAAGGTTTAGCAAAGAATATGACACTGACACTCTCCCTGCCTATCCTTCTCTCTCCCTGCACACAAGAATAGCACAAAGAATATCACACTAACCCTGCCTATCCTTTTCTTTCCCTGTGCTGGCGGCCTTTTATAGTGTGGGGCGTGTGCTAAACCCCCTGAGCTATAATTGGCCACAGGCAACCTGCCTATGGCCAATTATGGCTCTCCTAGCTGCCGGCGCTGTGATTGGCCAAGCATGCGGGGTCACAGTGCATGCTTGGCCAATCACAGCGCCGGGATTGCACTGCGATGGCACAGTGTATTGTGGGCCGTTCACGTCACTCGAATTTGGCGCGAACGGCCCAAATCGTTAGATGTTCGCCGAACGGTCGAACAGCCGATGTTCGAGTCGAACTTACGTTCGACTCGAACACCGAGCTCATTTCTATGGAGAGGAAATGGGAAAGCCTTCCCCCTACCCTCACATCACTTATAGTCTTTATCATTAGCTTTCTGGTTGGAAAAGAGAATACTTCCCGTTTGTTTATCTTTTCCAACACCCCACCTCCTGTTACTGGTAGCCTTCTTGTTTGAGAACCGGTTTTTACCCTGGAGGCCTCAAAAAACCCTTCTCTTGTCATTCTTAGGCTAGGTGGGGAATTTTTTGCCCTTTTCCGTGGACCTAGACAGAGCCTGGTCAAGTCCTGTACCGAAAAGGAGGGAGCCCTCAAATGGAAGACCACATAAACGGGTCTTGGATGCACTGTCGTAATCCCATGTGTTGACCCACACTGCTCTCCTAGCTGAGTTCAAGAGGGCTTCAGTCTTTGCGGTGGTTCATACGGTCTCTACCGCTGCATCCACTAGGTACACAACTGCGCTACCTATCAGCTGTAACGAGTCTAGGACTTCTTTGGACTTGGAAACACGGGAAACATGGTCCATTAACTTGGTGATCCATGTATCCGCGTTCCTGGCTACGCATGCTGAAGCCAGTGCGGGGCTCATGGCTTCCCACGCCCTACGCAAGGTGGTCTCGGCACGCCGATCCATCTGATCCTTGAGGTTACCTGTGTCCTCAAATGAGAGGTCGGATTGTTTGGACACCTGAGCCAATGAGGCGTCCAATTTAGGTGTCTTAAAGAACCTATCTTCATCCTCCTCCTTAAAGGGGCACCTACGCTTTCATGTCTTAGGTTTTAGAAGATTCCTCTCAGGATCTTTCCACTCTTGAAGGATAATATCCTTGAGTGCCTGGTGAACCGGAAAGGCTCTGGGCTGGGCCCTCGCTAAGCCCCGGTACATTCTGTCCTGTGCAGAAACCTGTTCCGCTGGCTCCTGGATCTCCTCAGAAGCGTAAATCGCGCTGAGGAGGCCCTCCATATCGTCGGCTGAGAAAATATGCCTTCCCGACCTGGAGCCCTCTTCTTCCTCCTCTGCTGACTGTCCACCAGACCTTCATCGGATAGCTCCCGATCCGAGACATCCAAATCCTCCTCTAGCTCTGAATCCTGGGACAATAGGGATCTCAGGGACTCTGAACGTTTCCTAACCACCTTAGAAGACGAGGAACCCTCTTGTGAGGAGGAGCCCTCCCTACTTGTCTGGGGCTCTGGTTCCCTAGCCTTAAAGGAGGCCTGAAACTCCTTGAGTGTGGTAAGCATTTGGTTTTGGATGGAGAGGAAGTCTCTCATAACCTGAGATGTCTCCTTTCCAGCCAAATTTTGAATACACCTGGAGCAGAAGGTCTTGGAATAATTAGAGGGCAATTTATCATTGCAATAATCGCATATTTTGAAGCGGGCAGGGGCTTTAGAGGGACGGCTGGCAGCCCCCTGGGCAGTGACATCCTCTCCTGCAAGATAAAAATACACAGGTATGCTTTGCAAAGAGAACCTGTGCTGAGAAAAGGGGAAGAGTCGGGGGAACATCCCACATCATAGCCCTTGCTGGCTGGGTAGACTCACCCCCTGTGGTCTCCTCTGTAGCCGCGGCCATAACAGGCCTTTCCCCATGCTCCATTGCGCCGTTCAATTGCGCTCTGTAGAGCGACCAGAGGAGTGGAATGGGCGCATCTCTTCCTGGCAGTGTTCTGGTGGAGGTGGCTGGAGCAACAAGGACGCTGGCCGTCGCCATCTTGCCGGAGACCGGAACCGGAAGTGACGCGGCACGCGGTGATGTCATCCCTGACGCTAGAGGGGGAGGCAAACACTTCCCTCAGGCGCCGCACCAACTGCATGCCTGCGCTCAGCAGCCAACACAGCCCACATGCGTTGGGGACCACCAAGACGGACATCCGCAGAGGAACATGCCAGCCCCCCCTCCAGAATGGACATCCAGACAGGTGGGGGGAAGGAGGAAAAAACTGGCCCCGGAAGTTCTAGGTACCTCCCTGCACCTAGGGTCCTTCAGCACTCAGGGGGTTCTTCAAAGGCTATTTCCTCCTACCTGAGTAAGAAAAGGGATGCCCCCCAGGAAAGACGAGCACGTCCTGCTAGGCCCAGAGGCTTCCTAAGCTTTCGGCCCAGGTCCCAGTGGGAGACCTCCAGCACCAGGCCTTAGGTCTTTTAGAAAAATAACAAACGGTTTCGCTGTGGGGAAACACAATCAAAAACTGAGGAGCACAGGGAGGGGCGGGGGTTTTAACCTCTTTGATTGATTGTGTTTCCTGTCAGGTGGACCAGTCATCTCTCATTGTGCCATCCTGGAAGACGACTTGAGAAAAAAGCAGAAAAATGTACCCCTGATGAACCCAGCTATCAATAATGTCAACCGATTGCAGGGATCTTATCAGCGAGTAACAACAGTCCTTAATGAAAGATAGCAACCTTCAGTGGGTAATGTAAATTATCTAGCCTCAGCGAATTATCAGCAGTCATGAGGTAGCAATAGTCCTCTACTGATCGTGGCACCTATCAGAAGGCAGATGCAGTTATCTGCATCGGCTATCGGCAGAAGCAACAGTTATCAGGATGCAGCAACAATTATCCACCAGCAGAGCAGTCATCGGCCAGCGTCAATTTATCAGCAATGCCGTGATTATCAACAGGTGGCGGTATTTTTCTGCAGTAATCGTCGGCACATAATAGAGTTATAGAATTTAAACAGTGAAAATATCTGCGCTACCTGTGAATGAAAAGTGAGTAGCCGCTAGCACAGTCTGTTGATAGCAAACACAAATAATAAAGTCCAAAAATGCAGCGCTACAGTGAAATAACAAATAAAAGTCCAAAAATGTAAGATCAATCAACATTGGATAGATGTAGAAATGATGTAAAACCGCCACCAAGCTTCAGTGTGCAAAAAAGAATTAAGGCACACCCCACCAACGTGCTCACAATCTGCTTACCAGAAAGTGGAAAATAACAGGCAATGTAATCATATGATGTAGAGGGTCAAACGTTGAGAGAAGAACACTCCAAACCAGATGGATCAATCATAGGGAAGACCAACATCACTAGTATCAAGGCAATTTCCAGAGCTCAAAAGATGGATGTGGATACTATGCAAATCTCAGCCAGAAGTTTTACCCAATATGGAGAAAAAAAGGCAGCATAGTGAAGCCCGTAAGGTAAAAAACATAAGCATTTATTGTAGTCTATTTACAAATAGCAGATAACATCAAGGCATAAAAAACAATTCCGCGGCTCTCAGCGTGCTTGCATCGGCCAGCTTGACATGTTTTATCCAATGTGGATATCATCAGAGGGGTGAGAGTTATAGAATTATCAAAAGGTAGCAGTAGTTATCTGCAGCAGTTATCGGTGAGTAACCTCAGTTGTCAGAAAATAGCAGTAATTATCAGCAGGCAGTAGCCGTTATCAATAAGTAAAAATAATCAGCGATATATTATCAGCAAAAGCAACAGTTATCAGGGGGCAGTGACAATGAACGGTAGGTAATTACCAGCCAATAACGATCATTATCAGAAACAGTCATCCGCAGGTGGTTACAGCTTAAACAGCAGGATTTTCCAGCAGCACTCATGAATAAATAGTCATAGGTGTCTCCATGCTATGCTATGAGGTAGCAGCAAGAACACTTCCCAATCTTTGGAGATGAATACTTACGTTTTCCAACTGTTCTAAGAGAGTTACTCCAGCCTTCCACACTCCTCACACTTGAGGGCAGTCATCAGCAGTTAGCAACCAAGTTACTTTAAGAAGCTGTCATGTGGAGGGAGATTTTCTGCTGCTTTAAATGCCTTTATTATACAAAGAACAGTCCCATTTAAACAGTTCAACCATGAGGATTATTTATATTTTAATTATGTAGTCCTACCGCTTCCACCGGCTTCTCTCACTCCGCTCAGCAGTATTCAGCATGGGAACTGCATCCAGCTCGCAGCCTTCAGATCTCTCCTCGGACAGTCAACGTAGTGAGCCCAGCTCCAGCCGCAGCAGTCGGGATATCGTCCCCAGACAGACGTCCTCTCCAGGCAGTTATGTAGCATGAGGTAGCACGTCAGCCGGACCAGGGGGAGATGGAGGGGCGGGAGGAAAGGAGGCAGCAGACAGCCGTACTAGCCCTGATTGAAAATCCTCCGTCCCCCTCGAAGCAACCGGGATGCGTGGAGCGGGGTACTTGAAGAGCCGGGGCGAGGTGGATGGGGCACAAGGCAGGAGGCATAGCCGACAGGCAACTAGGCAGCTGCTCTAACCCAGTGGCAAGTGGTAGTGAAGAGTGAGCTGAGGCGCCTGGGAGGAGACTATTAATGATCGGCTGCAGTTCGAGCCTCCCGTGCTTTAGACAGCTCGCTCTCCCTCACCTTCCAGCATTGGCGGATGGATGAATGGGTGGAGACAGGGTTCCTAAATGTCAGAGCTCCTCCCTGCATTTCAAATAGCAGTCGATTTATGTCACACGGTATTTGCGCAGCAATTTTTCAAACACATTTTTTGGGGAAAAAAAACTGTTTCATGAATAAAAAAAAAAAACACTACTACTACTTTTCAGCAAATAAATAAATATACAGTTTCACCCTTAATATATTGGGACGCACAGAAAGCCTACCTTAGAGGTCTTTTTATTTCACAAATCTCAAAAAAAATAAGCAATTTAGAAAATGGGAAAAAAACCCTGGCTGATAACATGGAGCAAGCTGAAGCAGATTATGTATCTAATCCAAATAAAGACACCCAAATGCAATGGACACATAGTCAAGAATAATATGCACAAGTAGCTATTAAAAAATCTGAAAACAAAAGGTTCTTTCTGCAGAAACCTTATTTTGAGGAGGGAGAAGGAACAGGACATATTTTGGCCTCTGTGGTAAAAATGCAGCGTTCCTCGTCCCTTATAACGGAAATTCAATCTACTGTACACGGGAAGACTAGCAATACCACAGAGATTCTCGAGGTGTTTCGGATTTTTTACCAGGAGTTATATAAAAGTAGGATGAGAGACCAAGAGAATGGAAACGTTTTTTCAGAATATTAATTTGCCAATGCTACCAGATGACGAGAAAGAGGTACTAGAGAGACCATTAACACTGGAAGAGTTGAGAAATGCAGCAGCCAATCTAATAATAAATCACCTGGAACGGATGGCCTGCCAGGGGAAATTTATAAAACTTACGGAGACGTGTTACTACCTGATCTCCTTTCAGTCTTCAATCATGCCTTCGAAGTGGGATCTTTGCCCCCTTCGATGAATGAAGCAGTGATTATCTCTATTTTGAAACCTGGCAAAGATCCAACTAAGCCTGATGCATATCGTCCAATTTCGTTGTTGACATGTGATGTTAAACTTTTGGCAAAGGTAATGGCAACTAGATTTTCAAAATACATTGGCAAATTAATACATAGTGATCAGTCAGGATTTATCCCTAACAGATCAGCAGCTTAAATAATATTAGACAATTGTTTTTAAATCTACAATTACCCATAGATAATACAGGAAATAGGGCCATTGTGTCTTTAGACGCGTCCAAGGGCTTTTGATAGTATGGAGTGGGAATTCCTATGGACCTGTCTAAAAAAATTGGGATTGGGACCAAGATTCATAAAGTGGGTACAACTGTTATATAGTGCTCTGAGTGCAAGAGTACAGATTAATGGATCTGTATCATTACCATATTTTTTGGAAAGAGGAATGAGGCAGGGTTGCCCCATGTCTCCGCTCCTCTTTGCGATGGCCCTAGAACCCCTGGCGGAGGCTATTCGCGATTGTCCAGATATCGTGCGATTTTGGAGATGTGGGGTGGAGGAAAAAATAGCTCTGTTCGCAGATGATGCTCTATTGTTCTTAGGAGATACATATACATCCTTGTCTACAGTCATTTCACTTATCGATTCCTACGGTATATTCTCAGGATTTAAAATCAACTGGGATAAATCCGTAATAATGCTTATTGATCCTATCGACCCAACACAATTGGAGCTCCCACACCAGGACCACCAGATGAAACAGGTCATATCATTCAAGTATCTAGGGGTGATAATAACCCCAAATGTCAATGAATATATAGATAAAAATATACTTCCCCTTGTGGCCAAATTCAGACAACAAGGTAAAACTTGGTGTAAATTTTCATTGACTATGATCCGGAGAGAAAATCTGGTGAAAATTGTGTGGTTGCCCCAATTGTTATATCTATTACACAATTGTCCAGTTTGGTTGACACTAAAACTATTTAGGACAATTGATGCGACTTTCAGAGATCTTATATGGAAATATGGAAAACCAATAATTAAACTAGAAACTCTGCAACAAGCAAAAGGTAGAGGGGGAATAGTGGTCCCTAATTCAAGATTCTATTATATGGCAGCACAACTTCAACATTGGAGTGGGTGGGAGGAGATATATAATCAAGACCTCATACAGAATATACTAATGATCCATATTAAACCATCACCATTGGTATAGCAAATAGTTTGCCACCAATTTTTTAAGAAGAGAAAGATTCCAACTTTTCACTTAATCCATAGGTTATGGGAAGCAATACGTGTTATTACACACCATAGGGGATACACTAGGCACATGCCAATATGGGAAAATTATTGTTTATCTGAGTTGAATAAATTACCTGAATTATTGGAATGGAAAAATACAGGATTAACTCTTCTATATCAATTGTTCGAAGGAGATGTGCTCTTACCCTTCGATATATTGAAAGCTCGATTCCAATTATTAAATAGTAATTTCTATCAGTATCTTCAAATACGACACGCTTTGCAAAGCCAGACTTTAACAATCCAACTACAATATAATCCATCAGAGATTCTGATGAAGGCAACCTCAGTACGATCAATGAGACAAGGATTAATAGGGGACCTCTATCTGATGATACTAAATGCAGAGAAAGTAGATGGACAGGCAAATATTCTTACCCACTGGCAAAAAGACCTGACAGATCTTAGTGAGGAGGAATGGAAAGGGGCTATGGAGATTCTACCTGAGGTATCTATTTCACCATCCCAACAACTGATCCAGCTTTTTATAATACACAGAACTCACTACACTCACACAAATTATATGCCTGGGGAAAGTATTCATCGCCCCTATGTCCGCGATGCTCCGTATCCAACGGATCTCTTATTCACATGCTGTGGCGCTGCTCTAAGCTTCATAAATATTGGGAGAAAGTGTTCCAGACCCTGAATACATTATGTTGGACAGAAATAACAAGTGCACCTAAAATAGCAATATTGGGAATAATTCCAGATGGAGTTCTACCCATAGAGATGTATATGATGTGGACTAGATCCCTTTATCTAGCACGTAAGCTCATCTTACAAAAGTGGATTCTTACCAGCCCACCAACCCACAAACAATGGTGCAACAGGATAAATTATATATTGAAAAGAGAAAGACTAGCTTACAAACATAGAGGAGCTCCCCACAATTTTAAAAAAATTGGTCTTATTGGCTCGAATCCAGTAATTTGCTTTATGATGGTTTGCGCGAGGGGGTTGGGGAAGGGTGGGAGGGGGGAGAGGGTTAGATGGGGGTGAGTAGATCGACTCAAAATAAATCAAGAAGCAGAAAATAGAATGAAATGGAATCCTATATAGAGGTTTATGTCTTTTGTTGTATTGTCTTGTTAGATGTTTCTTGTAATATAGATATCTATTATAGTCATAGCTTGAACTTTTTTTTCTTCTTTTTCTTTATGTACTTAAGAAATTAAATGAAATGTTTATCATCCCTATGTTCATTATCAAACTTTTAAAATTTTTGCATGAAACAAGCAATAAGAAAAACAAAATAAAAAATGATTTGATTAAAAAAAAAAAAACACTAAAGTTAGCCCAATTTTTCTGTATAATGTGAAAGATGATGTTACCCCAAGTAAATAGATACCTAACATGTCACGCTTTAACCACTTAAGTCCCGGACCATTTGGTAGCTAAAGGACCAGAGGTGATTTCAGAATTTTGCACTGCGCTGCTTTAACTGTAAATTGTGCGGACATGCAATGTTGTACCCAAACGAAATTTGCGTCCTTTTCTTCCCACAAATAGAGCTTTCTTTTAATGGTATTTGATTGCCTCTGCGATTTTTTAATTTTTTGCGATATAAACGGAAAAAGACCGAAAATTTTGAAAAAAAATGATATTTTCTACTTTTTGTTATAAGAAAAATCGAATAAACTCAATTTTAGTCATACATTTAGACCAAAATGTATTCAGCCACATGTCTTTAGTAAAAAAATGTCAATAAGCGTATATTTATTGGTTTGCGCAAAAGTTATAGCGTTTACAAACTAGGGTACATTTTCTGGAATTTACACAGCTTTAAATTTATGACTGCCTATCTCATTCCTTGAGGTGCTAAAATGGCAGGGTAGTACAAACCCCCCCCCTCCCAAATGACCCCATTTTGGAAAGTAGACACCCCAAGGAAATTGCTGAGAGGCATGTTGAGCCCATTGAATTTTTTTTTTTTTGTCCCAAGTGATTGAATAATGACAAAAAAAAAAAAAAATTACAAAAAGTTGTCACTAAATGATATATTGCTCACACATGCCATGGTTATATGTGGAATTGCACCCCAAAATACATTCTGCTCCTTCTCCTGAGTACAGGGATACCACATGTGTGGGACTTTTTAGGAGCCTAGCCACGTACGAGACCCAAGAAACCAAGCACCGCCTTCAGGATTTCTAAGGGCGCAAATTTTTGATTTCACTCCTCACTACCTATCACAGTTTCGAAGGCCATAAAATGCCAAAATAGCACAAAAACCCCCCAAATTACCCCATTTTGGAAAGTAGACACCCCAAGCTATTTACTGAGAGGCATGTTCAGTCCATGGAATATTTTATATTTTGCCACAAGTTGCGGGAATATGACAAACTTTTTTTTTTTTGCACAAAGTTGTCACTAAATGATATATTGCTCACACATGCCATGGGCATATGTGAAATTACACCCCAAAATACATTCCGCTGCTTCTCCTGAATACGGGGATACCACATGTGTGGGACTTTTTGCGAGCCTAGTTGCGTACGGGACCCCAAATCCAAGCACTGCCTTCAAGGTTTCTAAGGGCATAAATTTTTGATTTCACTCCTCACTACCTATCACAGTTTTGAAGGCCATAAAATGCCAAGATGGCACAAAACCCCCCCCCAAATGACCCCATTTTAGAAAGTAGACACCCCAAGCTATTTGCTGAGAGGCATGTTGAGCCCATTGAATATTTTATTTTTTTGTCCCAAATGATTGAATAATGACAAAAAGAAAAAAAAATGTACAAAAAGTTGTCACTAAATTATATATTGCTCACACATGCCATGGTTATATGTGGAATTGCACCCCAAAATACATTCTGCTGCTTCTCCTGAGTACGGGGATACCACAAGTGTGGGACTTTTTGGGAGCCTAGCCGCGTACGGGGCCCCAAAAACCAAGCACCGCCTTCAGGATTTCTAAGGGCGTAAATTTTTGATTTCACTCCTCACTACCTATCACAGTTTTGAAGGCCATAAAATGCCAAAATAGCACAAACCCCCCCCCAAATGACCCCATTTTGGAAAGTAGACAGCCCAAGCTATTTACTGAGAGGCATGTTGGGTTCATGGAATATTTTATATTTTGCCACAAGTTGCGGGAATATGACAAACTTTTTTTTTTTGCACAAAGTTGTCACTAAATGATATATTGCTCACACATGCCATGGGCATATGTGAAATTACACCCCAAAATACATTCTGCTGCTTCTCCTGAGTACGGGGATACCACATGTGTGGGACTTTTTGGGAGCCTAGCCGCGTAGGGGACCCCAAAAACCAAGCACCACCTTCAAGGTTTCTAAGGGCATAAATTTTTGATTTCACTCCTCACTACCTATCACAGTTGTGAAGGCCATAAAATGCCAAGATAGCACAAAACCCCACAAAATGACCCCATTTTGGAAAGTAGACACCCCAAGCAAATTGCTGAGAGGCATGTTGAGCCCATTGAATATTTTTTTTTGTCCCAAGTGATTGAATAATGACAAAAAGAAAAAAAATGTACAAAAAGTTGTCACTAAATGATATATTGCTCAAACATGCCATGTTATATGCGGAATTGCACCCCAAAATACATTTGGCTGCTTCTCCTGAGTACGGGGATACCACATGTGTGGGACTTTTTGAGAGCCTAGCCGCGTACGGGCCCCCGAAAACCAAGCACCGCCTTCAGGATTTCTAAGGGCACAAATTTTTGATTTCACTCCTCACTACCTATCACAGTTTTGAAGGCCATAAAATGCCAAGATAGCCCAAAACCCCCACAAATGACCCCATTTTGGAAAGTAGACACCCCAAGCTATTTGCTGAGAGGCATGGTGAGTATTTTACAGCTCTCATTTGTTTTTGAAAATGAAGAAAGACATATTTTTTTTTTTTTTTTTTTTTAATTTTCAAAACTTTGTGACAAAAAGCGAGATCTGCAAAATACTCAACATACCTCTCAGCAAATAGCTTGGGGTGTCTACTTTCCAAAATGGGGTCATTTGGGGGGGTTTTGTGCCATCTGGGCATTCCATGGCCTCCGAAACTGTGATAGGCAGTGAGGAGTGAAATCAAAAATTTACACCCATAGAAATCCTGAAGGCGGTGCTTAGTTTTCGGGGTCCTGTACGCGGCTAGGCTCCCAAAATGTCTCACACATGTGGTATCCCCGTACTCAGGAGAAGCAACAGAATGTATTTTGGGGTGCAATTCCACATATAACCATGGCATGTTTGAGCAATATATAATTTAGTGACAACTTTTTGTACATTTTTTATTTTTTATTTTTTTTTGTCATTATTCAATCACTTGGGAAAAAAAAATATTCAATGGGCTCAACATGCCTCTCAGCAAATAGCTTGAGGTGTCTACTTTCCAAAATGGGGTCATTTGGGGGGGTTTTGAACTGTGCTGGCATTTTATGCACAACATTAGGAAGCTTATGTCACACATCATCCACTCTTCTAACCACTTGAAGACAAAGCCCTTTCTGACACTTTTTGTTTACATGAAAAAAAAAATTTTTTTGCAAGAAAATTATGTTGAACCCCCAAACATTATATATTTTTTTAAAGCAAAGGCCCTACAGATTAAAATAGTGGGTGTTGCATTTTTTTTTCCACACAGTATTTGCGCAGCGATTTTTCTAACGCATTTTTTGGGGGAAAAACACACTTTTTTTATTTTTAATGCACTAAAAAACACTATATTGCCCAAATGTTTGATGAAATAAAAAAGATGATCTTAGGCTGAGTACATGGATACCAAACACGACATGCTTTAAAATTGCGCACAAACGCGCAGCGGCGACAAACTACATTCATTTTTAAAAGCATTTAAAAGCCTTTACAGGTTACCACGTTAGATTAGATTAGATTACAGAGGAGGTCTACTGCTAAAATTACTGCCTCGATCTGACCTTTGCGGTGATACCTCACATGCATGATGCAATTGCTGTTTACATATGACGCTAGACCGACGCTTGCGTTCACCTTTGCGCAAGAGCAGGGGGGGACAGCGGTGCTTTTTTTTATTTTTTTTAATTATTTATTTTGCTTTTTTTTATTTTATTTTTAAACTGTTCCTTCCATATTTATTTTTTTTACCATTTTTATTGTTATCTCAGGGAATGTAAATATCCCCTATGATAGCAATAAGTAGTGACAGGTACTCTTTTTTTGAAAAAAATTGGGCGGTTAGACCCTAGATCTTTCCTCTGCCCTCAAAGCATCTGACCACACCAAGATCGGTGTGATAAAATGCTTTCCCAATTTCCCAATGGCGCTGTTTATATCCGGGGGGGGGGCATTCCCTCCCACTGCTTGTAAAAGCAGTCTAGAGGCTAATTATCTGCTAGAATTGCTTTTACATTAAAGCCGGCCACTGGCTGAAAAGAATGATACCAAGATGATACCTAAACCTGCAGGCATCATTCTGGTATAAACATTCAAAGTCCAGCAACATACCAGTACGTTGCTGGTCCTTGTTGGACATGTATTGTAATCTTTTTTTTCATGCAGCCTGTTGGCTGAACGAAAAAAAGAGATTGATCGGTGGGTATGCCCACCATTAGAATACCTCCCTTCATGCACCCACTTCTAATGATGGGCATATATGCCGAAGCATGGGGGCATCCTCCCGCAAAAAAGTTATGCCGCGTACACACGGTCGGACTTTTCCACGGGCAAGCCTTCGTCGGAATTTCGACCGTATGTACGCGGCATAAAAGGTTATGCCGCGTACACACGGTCTGACTTTTCCACAGGGCAAGCCTCCGTCGGAATTTCGACCGTATATACGCGGCATTAGGAGCAAAATCGCTCCTCCGCCCCTGCTGCCCCCATGCTTCGGCATATATGCTCTTTTTTTTAACTGTGGTGGTGAAATCACCCCCTACAGCGTTGGAGTCACGGCTTTATGTATCGTGGGAGCAAACGCTGTTGCTGTCAAGATAAATAGATCCGCTCTGCAACTGAATGGTGTACCTGCTAAGCAAATGATGGTTAACATTAAAACAAAGTAACATTACAGTACAACAGTAAGACCTTACCATACCATACCTGCAAAGCAAATACCAAAACAAAACCTAGTAAAAAATAAAAAAAATTTTAACGCAACCTGTGCCTAAAATATATATATGCCGAAGCATGGGGGCATCCTCCCGCAAAAAAGTTATGCCGCGTACACACGGTCTGACTTTTCCACGGGCAAGCCTTTGTCGGAATTTCGACCGTATGTACGCGGCATAAAAGGTTATGCCGCGTACACACGGTCGGACTTTTCCACGGGCAAGCCTCCGTCGGAATTTCGACCGTATGTACGCGGCATTAGGAGCAAAATCGCTCCTCCGCCCCTGCTGCCCCCATGCTTCGGCATATATGCTCTTTTTTTTGAACTGTGGTGGTGAAATCACCTCCTACAGCACTGGAGTCACGGCTTTATGTATCGTGGGAGCAAACGCTGTTGCTGTCAAGATAAATAATTCCGCGCTGCAGTTGAATGGCGCACCTGAAAACAAAAAATTACATACCTGAAAAGCAAGCATGATAAAACATTGCAGAATGGAATACAGTAAAAAAGAGCAGAACAATAGAGATAAAATAGAGAGAGAGAGAGAGAGAGAGAACAATAAAACGACAACTATTTTTGTTTTTTTTATTTTATATTTTTTTTGTGTTTTGTTTTTTACGTATTTTGTTTTCTTTTTTACACTTTTTTTTTGTAACTTTAACAACTGTAATGGTTCGGGTCTCTCAAAATGTAATGGCATCTTGGGAGACCCTATGTAAGTGTGTCCTAGTCTGTGAAATGCTGTACCCTACGCTAAAACTTCACTTTTGAGTGGTAGCGTTCAAAACATTCACCAAGGCAAATACCAGGCTTGTCAGGACAAAGTGGACAATAATGACGGGTGTCACGCCTAAATCCGCGCTTGCTACAGACACGACATCTTTTTTGGGGGGCTCGTTGGGTAGGGGTACTCGGGAGGACATACGTATAATGCCTCTCATGCAGCCGGCTTACTGCATTTGGTTGGGGATGGTGAGGTGCAGAACCGCCTGGATACAGGAGTTCTGTGACAATCTCATTCTGGAATTTTAGAAGAGATAAAGTCCCACCTGAAGCTCTGTATAGCACATGAGCGTTCAGCAAAGCCAATTGAAATAAGGATAGAGACACTTTTTTGTACCAGCGTCTCGCCTTACGGTCAATTAGATACGGAGCCAACAACTGGTCATTGAGGTCCACCCCTCCCATATTTTTGTTATATTCGTGGACACAGAGGGGTTTCTCCACAACACCAGTCGCCGTAGGAATTTGGACTGTCGTGTCTGCATGAAGGGAGGTAAGAAGGAAAACATTCTTATTGTCCCTCCACTTCATAGTGAGCAAATTATTGCACTTTACGCAGGCTCTCTCCCCCAGCCTAAGACGGGCATCTACAAGCCGCTGGGGAAAGCCCCGGCGATTAGGTCGCACGGTGCCACATGCTCCAATCTGATGATCAAACAAGTGACTAAACAGTGGCACGCTCGTGTATTAATTGTCCACATACAAGTGGTACCCCTTTCCGAATAAGGGTGACACCAATTTCCACACTATCTTGTCAGCGCTCCCTATGTAATCCGGGCAGTTGACCGGCTCAACCTGACTATCTTTTCCCTCATAAACCATAAAGCTCCATACATAGCCTGTTGCCCTGTCACAGAACTTATAGAGCTTGACCCCGTATCTGGCACGCTTGCTGGGAAGGTACTGCTTGAAAGCAAAGTGGCCAGAAAATTTAATCAGGGACTCATCAACGCAGACAACTTGATTGGGAATAAACAAGGCTGCAAAACGTTCGTTGAAGTGGTTTATGAGGGGCCGAATTTTATAGAGCCGGTCATATTCAGGGTCCCCACGTGGACGAAAAATGTCATTGTCGTTGAAGTGCATGAACTGCAAAATCTGCTCGTATCGTTTCCTGGGCATGGAGGCAGAGAACACGGGCATGTGGTCAATTGGGTGCGTGGACCAATAAGCACGCAATGACGGGAATTTATGTGTGCCCATGTTGAGGGAAAGGCCCAGAAAGGTCTTAAATTAGGAAACCATAATTGGTTTCCAATCTTTGGCAATGGAAGGCAACTGGGGATTAGCGGCGATGAATTGACCAGCATATAAATTACTCTGGTCCACAATAGATCTATAGAGATCTTCCGTGAAAAACAGCGAATAATAATCAATTGGCATAAAATCAGCTGTTTCCACCTGAATACCGGGTTGGGCAGTGAATGGGGGAAGTACGGGTTCTGCAGAAGTGGTGAGGACCCAATCAAGATAGGCGAATTCTGCAGGAAGGGCACTATGGGTACGACGGGCCTGCCTTTGTCTTCTTATTGGTGGCAGCGGGACACTACTTGTGCTTGCCACCTCGCCAGCTTGAACTGCACTTATGGGACTCGCCACGTCACCACGTGATACTGCAGTGCTGGATGTACGCCCAGGCTGTACTAGGCCGCTGGTGCTTGCCAATTCACCAGAAGGAATAGCGGCGCTAGTACTACTCTGCTCCATGATACGAGAGCCCTGCGGTTCTTGCTCCTCAACAACCTCAGAAGATCGGGATCGGGTACGCCTGACCTTAGCAGGGACCTCAACTTCGTCGTCAGAGCTATCTGACGTGGGGCAGCTGACGTCACTGTCTTCTACGGGAAGATATTCTGAGCCTGAATCTGACAGATACGTGACCTCCTCTTCACTATCTGTCATGCTCAGAATCTCGTAGGCCTCTTTACTAGTGTACCTTCGACTTGCCATTTTGGGCTCTAAATTTAGGGGTACACTAGTAAGTTTCACAGGTAAAAAAAGCACCTGACTGTCAGCAAATGTATCAAACGCTACCAAAAAAACTGTTAGCGATCGCAGGGATCAGGCCTGTCTCTGCGAACGCTGCAGTTATGTGTTTTGTGTTTGGTAAGTGACAGTGATCGATCGATACTGCACTTGGGTGGGCTGGGCTGGGCTGGGCTTGGCGGAGGGGCTAAACGCAGGCGCTAGCAGGTATCTGGGCTGATCCCGCTAACACTGCGTTTTTGGGAACCATAAACCGCTGGGGACGCTAGTATAGATCTGATCAGATCAGATATTGATCTGTTCAGATACTATACCACTAAGGGAGGTGTATGCTTTGCGCGTGGGTGTTAGCGTTACTGGCACTAACCTAACGCTGCCTGGGGCGACGCAGACCCTCTCTGGCGCTAAAACCTAATTGATATCACCCGCCGGGCGATCAGGGGGTTAAACCTTTATTGGGTTATATAAAGCGAGTGCCCTGATGCTATAAAAAGCAAACTAACCAACCAGCGTCACCCGTAACCTTTATATGGTGATCACTGGTGAAAGGGTTAACTAGGGGCAATCAGGGGGTTAAAACCTTTATTAGGTTAAATATGTGGGTACCCGACGCTATATAAAAACCTGACGGGTTACCTAAATAACGAAATAACTAACTGGGTAACCAGTGTCACCAGTGACGCTTATACGGTGATCACTGGTGAAAGGGTTAACTCTAGGGGCAATCAGGGGGTTAAAATATTATATGGCGGTACCTGACGCTATAAAAACCTGCGGCGAAACTAAAAATAAATAACTGGCTATCTAGGGCACCACCGGCACTAAATACAGCGATCGAAAATACGATCGCTTAGTGACGCTGGCGTTAGGGGGTGAAAGGGTTACCTGGGGGCGATCAAAGGGTTAAACCTATATATGGGGGGGTTAGGGGGCTACCCTGGACCTAAAGGGGCCTAAACCTAACTGCCCTGACACTTTTTACTGTCACAGATGACACTAAATGCAGTGATCAGTAAAATAAATGATCACTGCAATCAGTGACACTGTGATTGGGGGCTGGGGGGTGATCTGGGGGTGACTGGGGGGTGAAATATGTGCCTATGTGTACCTAAGTGTCAGTGGACTGTTGGTGCACTAACCTGCGTCTTCTCTCCTCGGCGCTGCGGACGAAAAGACCGCCACGAGGAGAGAGGACATCACTTCCTCCTGCTTCCTCTGCCTGTGTTTACATTACACGGGCAGAGGGAGCATTTTCATTCGTCGGGAGCGATCGCGAGGTGGTGGCCGGAATCGAATGGCCGTCCCCTCATCTCGGATCGCTCCCCAACGATAAACGGCCGCTCACTGTATAGGAGGGGGGTCCGATCGGACCCCCCAACTGTACAAAGGCGATCACGTACACTGTACGTGATTGTGCCTGTCGGTGCCATTCTGCCGACGTACATATACAGTGAGCGGTCGTTAAGTGGTTAATATTGCGCACACTTGTGGAATAGCACCAAACTTCGGTACTTAAAAATATCCATAGGCAACCCTTTAAAAATGTTTACAGGTTACCAGTTCAGAGTTAGAGGAAGTCTTGGGCTAGAATTGCTGCTCTCGCTCTATCGTTCACAGAGATACCTCACATGTGTGGTTTTAAAGTGATTTTAAAGTATTGTTTTTTTATTTATTTTTAAATAACAGACATATCATACTTACCTCCACTGTGCAGCTAGTTTTGCACAGAGTGGCCCACGAACATCCTCTTCTGGGGTCCCTCAGCGGCTCTCGTGGCTCCTCCCCAAAACAGATAACCCCCTAGGAGAAGCACTCTCCAGGGGGGGGGGTTACCTTGCGGGCGCACTCCCGAGTCTAGCATTTGCGTCCACAGACACGAATGCCGAACTTGGCCCGGCCCCCGGTGCCTGCGTCATTGGATTTGATTGACAGCGGCGGGAGCCAATGGCTGGGATGCTATCAATCTATCCAATCAAGAGCTGGGACCCCGTGGAGAGAGGGACAGCGCGTCCACGCTGAGGGAAATACGGGGCTCAGGTATGTAAAACGGGGGGGGCTAGGGGGACGGTCACTGCCAGGTGTTTTTTCACCTTAATGCATAGGATACATTAAGGTGAAAAAACACAAGGCTTTACAACCCCGTTAATGCCGATTACATATGTGGGTGCGACGTACGTATGCGTTCACTGATCCACGTGAGCACGCGGGGACGGGGCACGTAAAAAAAAAAATGTATTCTTAATTTTTTTTATACACTCTCCCTATAATTTTTTATTTATTTTTTGATCACTTTTATTCCTATTACAAGGAATGTAAACATCCCTTGTAATAGGAATAGCGCATTACAGGCCCTCTTTATGGAGATATGTGGGGTCTAAAAGTCCCCACATCTCTCCTTTAGGCAGGAAAGATAAAAAAAATATATTAAAAGTCAGCAGCTACAAATACAGCAGCTGTTGACTTTTAATATATGGATACTTACCTGCCCTGGGCGCCCGCGATGTCAGCACCCGAAGCCGATCTCTCCCTCGGCTCTCGGGTGCTGCCGCTGCCATCTTCGGTAAGGGAATCAGGAAGAGAAGCCTTGCGGCTTCACTTCCTGGTTCCCTACTGTGCATGCGCGAGTCGCGCTGCGCAAACCCACTGGTCCCTGTTGTCTTCTGGGACCTGTGTGTCTCCCAGAAGACAGCGGGGGGGACGGAGTAGGCGCCGGAGGTGGCGTAGGTCACCGCGATCACCACAGTGATCTATGCCCGGAAGTGGGAGCAAATACCTGTATTACACAGGTATCTGCTCCCTCCTCCCCCCTGAAAGGTGCCAAATGTGACACCGGAGGGGGGCAGGATTCCAAAAAGCGATAGTTTAATTTTTGGGTGTAATTCCGCTTTAAATGCTGTACAACAAATATGACAGATGCTTTTTAACCACTTAAGGACCGCCGCACGCCGATGTACGTCGGCAGAATGACACGGCTGGGCACAAGGGCGTACAGGTACGTCCCCTTTAAAATCTCAGCCGTGGGTCGCTAACACGCCGCCGGCGGCGCGCTCGCGACACGGTCCTCTTCTCCGTGACCATTCCCGCGGGAACAGCGGACCCCATCGCCGCCGGTGTCCTGCGATCGGGTCACAGAGAGGAAGAACGGGGAGAGGTAAGTGTAAACACACCTCTCCCCGTGCTTCCTAGTGAGCCTGTCCCTGATTGTCTGTTCCCTGTCATAGGGAACGACGATCAGTGACGTCACATGCTAAGCCACACCCCCCACAGTAAGAAACACACATCAGGGCACACTTAACCCCTATAAAAGATAAAAAACTGCGCTAGCACTAAAATTAATAAAAAACCTAAATATAGGCAGCAGTGATAGTGTGACAGGCACCAAAAGCAAATAAAAGGAAAAAACTGTGCCAACCCTCTTAGCCCAAACCCATTCCAACACCTAAAAAATGTTAACTTGGTAGGTAATCAGGATAAAAAGTCCAACAAATATTGCACCAATTAATCACGTAGACGTTTTCAATAGGAGTGAAAACGTCTACGTGATGACGAAACGCGTCTAGGAGGACGCTCAGTGACGTTACCACGCTTGAGGAGTGAGGCTCCTGGCAACTATATTGTTACATGCTGTTTTTATCGTTCTATTCTGTAAGTATAACTTACGTTTTTTAATTCAACTTTGATAAACGGAGTTACACTATTGGTCTGCCCCTTTTTATCTATTTTTGGGGGCTTACGATCTGGATGTGTGTGGGGTTAACCCGAACGGAGTTCGCCTGCTGACTAAGGGAGGATTACTGCTACAGTATCAAAGGCCGTGGCTGGGTTACAGTCGAATTTCCCAAACCACTTGCCTTCTGGTAAGCTGCTTCCCTAATTTGGTGGTGGATACCTCACATTAAAGCGGAGGTTCACCCTAAATCCTGACATTATATTATACTAATCTATGTAGCAGATACATATACATATGCCTATTGTTTTTTTTTTTTGCGCTTGTACTTACCGTGAATCAGTCGTTCCGAATCAGGACTTCCGGGTATTCCTCCCGCGGGAGTGGGCGTATCTTTTTCTTTCCCCGGCGCCCTTTGAATGACGTCACCCGTTATCATGGCAACCTCGCTCGCTCGCCGACAATACTGATGATACAGCGGTGAATGCTGGGATGCATTCACCGCATCCCGGAAGTCTCTGCTTGTGGGCTTCACAGTGCCCACAAGCAAAATGGCAAAAAGAAGATCAATTTATAAAAGTCAGAATTTAGAACTGAAATAGACGGGGGTTGTTTCTAATCGCAGGACAAGTGAGTGCTTACATGTTTTCTGTAACCCCATTACATGCACCTAGAAAAAAAAAAACGAGGGACCGCGGAACCTCCGCTTTAAGATTTGAGTAGTCACTGTGGTGCTGTACTCAGTGTTTTCCTGACATAAGGATTTGTGGACTTTTTTCAGACCATTCACTGTGCAATATTTGTTGGACTCTAATTGGTGCAATATGTGTTGGACTTTTATCCTGATTACCTACCAAGTGCACACTTAACCCCTACAGCTCCCCCTCCTGGTTAACCCCTTCACTGCCAGTGTCATTTTTACAGTAATTTTTATAGCACTGTTCGCTGTAAAAATGACTGGTCCCAAAATAATGTCAAAAGTGTCCGATGTGTCTGCCATAATGTCGCAGTCACGATAAAAATCGCTGATCGCCGCCATTACTAGAAAAAAATAATTATTAATAAAAATGCAATAAAACTATCCCCTATTTGGTAGACACTATAAATTTTGCGCAAACCAATCAATAAACGCTTATTGCGATTTTTTTTTACCAAAAATATGTAGAAGAATACGTATCGGCCTAAACTGAGGAAAAAATATGTTTTTTTATATATTTTTTGGGGATATTTATTATAGCAAAAAGTTAAAAATATTGCATTTTTTTTTTTAATTGTCGCTCTATTTTTGTTTATAGCGCAAAAATTTTTTATTGCAGAGGTGATAAAATACCACCAAAAGAAAGCTCTATTTATGGGAAAAAAAGGACGCCAATTTTGTTTGGGAGCCACGTCGCACGACCGCGCAATTGTCAGTTAAAGCGACACAGTGCCGAATCGCAAAAAGTGGCCAGGTCTTTAAAGCGGAGTTCCACCCAAATTTGGAACTTCCGCTTTATCCACTCCTCGCTCCCTTACATGCCACATTTGGCATGTAATTTTTTTTGGGGGGGAGTGGGGGCTTCAGTAGGAGTGGGACTTCCTGTCCCACTTCCTCCTTCCGCCCTGGGCTCGCCTAGGCGATTTGTCATATCGCCTTGTGGCGGCCCCTCCCTGTAGGCGATCACCTGGGACGTGACAGGTCCCAGGCGATCGCCTGTCCATTCAGAGAGCGCTGCGCCGTTCGCGCATGCGCAGTGAGTGCCCGGCCGTGAAGCTGAAATCTGTCACGGCCGGGTGCCCACACAATGAATGGAGGCGCCGGCGGAGAAGGGTGGGAGAGGAGCGGAGCTCCAGGCGGCGCGTCGCTGGACAGTGGAACAGGTAAGTGTATGTTTATTAAAAGCCAGCAGCTACACTTTTTGTAGCTGCTGACTTTTAATAAACATAAAAAAAGGGTGGAACTCCCCTTTAAGCTGCATAATAGTCCAGGTCTTAAGTGGTTAACAAATCATAAGAACAGAACAATGTTCAAGTACCAGGACGTCATTCCCATTAAACTGGATTAAATTAAGTTTTTTTTTGTAGCAATTAAATCATTTTCTAAAACAAAAAGTTTTCATTGTTTGAACTAAAACTTTAAAAACTTTCAACTTACTTTGTAGATTGGAGGTTTTAATATTTATATTTTCCAGATATTTGTCCAAGGGCTCTTTCACTTTCAGTCATGATCCGCCCCGTGAAGCTCCGCTTGCTCAGCGGGGATCGCTCCGTTGATCCCCGCTGAGCCGGCGGATGATTGGGCGGTCCCCGCACACTGTCACTGTGCAGGGACCGCCCTGTCAGAGTGCCGCTCTCCCCTATGGGGAATCGGATGACGACGGACCGTAGAGTCCGTCGTCATCCGATCCGCTCCGCCGACGGAAGGAAAAATAGGGTTTTCCTCCGTCACACTTTGGCGGAGCGGATGTCAGCGGACATGTCACCGCTGACATCCGTGCCTCCATAGGGCTACATGGAGCGTCCGTGCAGGTCCACCTAAAAAACTGACAGGCGGACCTGAACGGACCCTCCGTGTGAAAGGGGCCTAAGTAAAAAGATTTCAGGCTCAGCAGAAATACAACAGAGATACACATAAGAAGCATGAGAGGTTTCCGATAATCCATCCTGCAATATCTTTGCAATGTTTAAAGTGGTTGTAAACCCACTAATCCTTTTTTTTTTTTTTTTTTGAGGCAACCTGCAAGAGAAAGGCATAATGAGCTCGTATGACTAGCATACTAGCTCATTATGTACCACTTACCTTAGATCGGGGCCCCCGAAGCAGTCCGCGTCCCTCTCTCCAGACGCAGCCATCGCTGTGGCGATAGCCGGAATATTACTTCCGGGTATCGCCGCACCAGCCAAACACAGCGCCGCTCCTGCGCTGTGATTGGCCGGAGCGGCGAAGACGTGACTCCGCGCATGCGCGTAGGAGCCGTCAAATTCGGCTACGTCGTCGAATGCTGCGACTTAGCCGAATTTGTGAATGAGATTAACCCCATGCGCATGCGCGTGACGTCAGCGGCGCCGGTTTTAAATGTAAATATCTCCTTAACCGTGTAGGTTAAGGAGATATTTCATGCACCTACAGGTAAGCCTTAATCTAGGCTTACCTGGAGGTGTTTGTTTACAAAGTGGGTTTACAACCACTTTAACGCTTTACCATATGTGAAATGAATATGTATAGTGCACCTCTTATGTATACTGCCATACCCTTCACATTTGTAACACATAACAATAAACACGCCCTATTTTAACTTGTCATTCTGCATCCCATCCCATGTAGTAAACCAAGAGTATTAACTCTTGGTTTACTACACAACTGGGAATATTTACTTCTAATTCTAATGCTAATTAAACAATTGTTTTAACCGCTTCAGCCCCGGAAGATTTTACCCCCTTCCTGACCAGAGCACTTTTTACAATTTGGTACTGCGTCGTTTTAAATGACAATTGCGCGGTTCGTTCGATGTTGTACCCAAACAAAATTTGCGTCCTTTTTTTCCCACAAATAGAGCTTTCTTTTGGTGGTATTTGATCACATCTGCGGTTTAAATTTTTTGCGCTATAAACAAAAAAATTTGACAATTTTGAAGAAATGTTTAATGCTTTACCATATGTGAAATGAATATGTATAGTGCACCTCTTATGTATACTGCCATACCCTTCACATTTGTAACACATAACAATAAACACGCCCTATTTTAACTTGTCATTCTGCATCCCATCTGTATGAACTCTTGGTTTACTACACAAGACAAGACTCATCTGACAAAGTCCACCATGGCACAGTTTCAGAGTAAGAAGTTTCAATGTCAATACCACTCGGTATACTCCTCTTATTCCAGGGTGGTGAGTATAATGGTGAGAAGCGGAGTGTTTTTTCCTGCAGACGAAGCATAGATGAAGCAGGTCACTATATTTTCCTCCATTGTTTAATAGAGAATAAGATGTATGTACTGGCAAATGTTTATATCCCCCCGCCCTTTAACCACCTCGCGCCCGCCGTACGACTATATACGGCTGCGAGGTGGTTGTTAAATGCCGGGAGGCCGTGTTTATACGGCCTCCGCTAATTTGGCCACTGGGGGGCGCGCGCGCACGTACCCGGCGCGTCACTGCAATGCCGATGCGCGTGCCTGGCGGCCGCGATGTCCGCCAGGCACCCGCGATCGGCCGGTACACAGACAAGGACATGGATCTGTGTGTGTAAACACACAGATCCATGTCCTGTCAGGGAGAGAGGAGACCGATGTGTGTCCCTTGTACATAGGGACACAGATCGGTCACCTCCCCCAGTCAGTCCCCTCCCCCCCACAGTAGTAATCACTGATAGGACCCCTTCCCTGCCAGTCACATTTATACAGTAATCAGTGCATTTTTATAGCACTAATCGCTGTATAAATGTGAATGGTCCCTAAATAGTGTCAAAAGTGTCCGATGTGTCCGCCATAATGTCGCAGTCACGTAAAAAATCACTGATCGCCGCCAAAAAAAAAATTATAAAATAAAAATTATAAAAATGCCATAAAACGACCCCCTATTTTGTAAACGCTATAACTTTTGCGCAAACCAATCAATAAACGCCGCTTGCGATTTTTTTTTACCAAAAATATGTAGAAGAATATGTATCGGCCTAAACTGAGGGAAAAAAAAAATTCCCAAAAAATTGGGATATTTATTATAGCAAAAATCAAAAAATATTGCTTTTTTCTCAAAATTGACGCTCTATTTTTGTTTATAGCGCAAAAAATAAAAACCGCTGAGGTGATCAAATACCACCAAAAGAAAGCTCTATTTGTGCGAAAAAAAGGACGTCAATTTTGTTTGGGAGCCACGTCGCACGACCGCCCAATTGTCATTCAAAGCGTGACAGTGCTGAAAGGTGAAATTTCGCCTGGGCAGGAAGGGGGTATATGTGCCCAGTAAGGAAGGGGTTAAATTAGAGGCCATGTATAGAGTAATGGAATTTATGTTGGATAAAGCGGTTATAGCAGTAGGGGATTTTAATGAGGTCCTTGATAAAAGAATAGACAGGTTTCCACCGAAGGCAGTGGCGTAGCGTGGGTTGTCAGCGCCTGGGGCAAGGCAAGTAATTTGCGCCCCCTAACCTGCAGACTTTTGCACTCCCCAAGTCCCTTCCCTTCCTACAATAGTACTGACCTACCTGATCACTACACGGACCTACCTGATTCCTACACTGACCTACCTGATTCCTACACTGACCACTACACTGACTTACCTGATTCCTATACTGACCTACCTTATTTCTACACTGACCTACCTGATTCCTACACTGACCTACCTGATTCCTACACTGATCACTACACTGACCTAACTGATTCCTACCCTGACCTACCTGATTTCTACACTGACCTACCTGATTCCTACACTGACCACTACACTGACCTACCTGATTCCTACACTGACCACTACACTGACCTACCTGATTCCTACACTGACCTACCTGATTCCTACACTGACCTACCTGATTCCTACACTGACCACTACACTGACCTACCTGATTCCACACTACTACACTACACTAAGCTACATTATTTCTAAACTGACCACTACACTGACCTACCTGATTCCTACACTGACCTACCTGATAACTACACTGGCCTACCTGATTCCTACACTGGCCTACCTGATTCCTACACTGACCACTACACTGACCGCTACACTGACCTACCTGATTCCTACACTGACCACTACACTGACCTACCTGATTCCTACACTGACCCACCTGATTCCTACACTGGCCTACCTGATTCCTACACTGACCACTACACTGACCTACCTGATTCCTACACTGACCACTACACTGACCTACCTGATTCCTACACTGACCCACCTGATTCCTACACTGGCCTACCTGATTCCTACACTGACCACTACACTGACCTACCTGATTCCTACACTGACCACTACACTGACCTGCCTGATTCCTACACTGACCACTACACTGACCTACCTGATTCCTACACTGACCACTACACGGACCTACCTGATTCCTACACTGACTACTACACGGACCTACCTGATTCCTACACTGACCACTACACTGACCTACCTGATTCCTACACTGACCTACCTGATTCCTACACTGACCACTACACTGGCCTACCTGATTCCTACACTGACCACTACACTGACCTACCTGATTCCTAAACTGACCACTAGACTGAGCTTCCTGATTCCTACACTGACCTACCTGATTTCTACACTGGCCTACCTGATTCCTACACTGACCTACCTGATTCCTACACTACACTGACCTACCTGATTCCTACACTGACCACTACACTGACCTATCTGATTCCTACACTGACCACTAAACTGACCTACCTGATTCCTACACTGACCTACCTGATTTCTACACTGACCACTACACTGGCCTACCTGATTCCTACACTCACCACTACACTGACCTACCTGATTCTTACACTGACCACTACACTGACCTACCTGATTCCTACACTGACCACTACACTGACCTACCTGATTCCTAAACTGACCACTAGACTGAGCTTCCTCAATTCCTACACTGACATACCTGATTTCTACACTGGCCTACCTGATTCCTACACTGACCACTACACTGACCTACCTGATTCCTACACTGTCCTACCTGATTCCTACACTGACCTACCTGATTTCTACACTGACCACTACACAGACCTACCTGATTCCTACACTGACCACTACACGGACCTACCTGATTCCTACACTGACTACTACACGGACCTACCTGATTCCTACACTGACCACTACACGGACCTACCTGATTCCTACACTGACCACTGCACTGGCCTACCTGATTCCTACACTGACCACTACACTGACCTACCTGATTCCTAAACTGACCACTAGACTGAGCTTCCTGATTCCTACACTGACCTACCTGATTTCTACACTGGCCTACCTGATTCCTACACTGACCACTACACTGACCTACCTGATTCCTCCACTGTCCTACCTGATTCCTACACTGACCACTACACTGATCACTACACTGACCTACCTGATTCCTACACTGACCACTATACTGACCTACCTGATTCCTACACTGACCACTACACTGACCTACCTGATTCCTACACTGACCACTACGCTGACCTATCTGATTCCTACACTGACCACTAAACTGACCTACCTGATTCCTACACTGACCTACCTGATTTCTACACTGACCACTACACTGGCCTACCTGATTTCTACACTCACCACTACACTGACCTACCTGATTCTTACACTGACCACTACACTGATCTACCTGATTCCTACACTGACCACTACACTGACCTACCTGATTCCTACACTGACCTACCTGATTCCTACACTGGCCTACCTGATTCCTACACTGACCACTACACTGACCTACCTGATTCCTACACTGACCTACCTGATTCCTACACTGACCACTACACTGACCTACCTGATTCCTACACTACACTGACCTACCTGATTCCTACACTGACCACTACACTGACCTATCTGATTCCTACACTGACCACTAAACTGACCTACCTGATTCCTACACTGACCTACCTGATTTCTACACTGACCACTACACTGGCCTACCTGATTCCTACACTCACCACTACACTGACCTACCTGATTCTTACACTGGCCACTACACTGACCTACCTGATTCCTACACTGACCACTACACTGACCTACCTGATTCCTACACTGACCTACCTGATTCCTACACTGGCCTACCTGATTCCTACACTGACCACTACACTGACCTACCTGATTCCTACACTGACCTACCTGATTCCTACACTGACCACTACACTGACCTACCTGATTCCTACACTGACCACTACACTGACCTACCTGACCACTACACTGACCTACCGGATTCCTACACCACTATACTACACTACATTCTACACTGTCCACTACATACTAAACTGCCCACTACGCTACACACTAAACTGACCACTACGCTACACACTAAACTGCCCACTACGCTACACACTAAACACTAAACTGCCCACTACACACTAAACACTACACTACACACTAAACTACACACTACACACTAAACACTACACTGCACACTACTACACATTAAACTACACACTAAACTACACACTACACACTAAACACTGCACACTAAACTACACACTACTACACACCAAACTACACTACACACTACTACACACTAAACACTACACACTGCTACACACTAAACACTACACACACTAAACACTACCCTACACACTAAACACTACACACTAAACTACACACTACTACACACTAAACACCACACTAAACTGCACACCAAACACTACACTGCACTACACACTACTACACACTAAACACTACACTGCACACTACACACTAAACAGCACACTAAACACACACAAAACACTACACTGCACACTACACTACACTACACCACACTAAACACTACACACCACACTAAACTACACACTAAACTGCACTACACACTACGCACTACTACACACTACACTGCACTACACACTACTACACACTAAACACTACACTACACACTAAATACACTAAACTACACACTAAACACTACACTACAAACACTACACACTACACTACACTAGGGCTGGGAAAAAAATCGATTTTAATCTTGAATCGAGTTTTGAGCTCAAATCGATTCAGATTTGAAGAAAATCGATTTTTTTAGATTTAAAAAAAAAAATTTTTTTTTTTTTCCTTCAAAGTTTCCGTAGCAGGACTGCAGGGGGCGTATCCGGAATGGCACTGGGCAGCGTTATCCCAATTACATCTACTCGCTGCAGCCGCCGCCTGCCTACCTGATCAGCGTGTCATGCAGACAGACAGCGGCCATTGCAGTGTTCAAAAGCCGCGCCTCCCGAGTCCTCGTCGTCTGTGATAGGCGGAACACTCAATTTCACAGCAGGCAGTATTCAGCCTATCACGGACATCCGCTCATCCTCGTCTGTGTTATGAGGATGACCATGATAGGGGGAACACTGAATGCTGGAAAATTGAGTGTTCCGCCTATCACAGACGAGGAGGAGGCACGGCTTTTGAATACTGGAATGGCCACCGGTGTAGCAGTAAAATCCGTATCCCATGAAAATCTGCATCAGGTACGGGCACAGTGATTGAAGCATGGGCACAGTGAGGCATTGGGCACAGTGAGGCATTGGGCACAGTGAGGCATTGGGCACAGTGAGGCATTGGACACAGTGAGACAAGGGTACAGTGAGGCATGGACACAGTTCAATTCAACTAAGAGTAACCTCAGGATTTTTTGTTGTTTTATTAGCTAAATCCAAATACAGTATTAATAATTTGGATGTTTAACAATCTTTGTTGCACACTGCAAAAAACAACAAAAGGTCACAAGCGCTAAATTGGTGGATAAAGAAAAAAATATAATGGATGATAATAATAATAAGAAAAAAATCCCAAATATTTGGGGAAGTACAAAGTATCCAAAAGGGGGAAAAAACAGGATCCAGCGCAGCAAGAAAAAATCCGTACCCAGAAGTACAAAATACACAACATGCACACAATATAATCCAGCGCTCATGGAACATACATTATTAACTATTGAAAACTCTTGAAGAATTGATAAAAAAGCTTAGTCCATTTATTAATCACAATAAAGAGAGGGATCCAATCCCAAATGTGCAGAGGGCAAATGAATCTTAACTCTCCAGTTGCCAGTGGTGACAAACTTGTTAAACTTGCAGTGACATCTGTGGAGCAAGGAGGGGTTAAAAAAGTCAAAACAAAGCCTGTGGCATGATCTCCGTGTGAGCACAGTACCTTGAATGATGGACAACAGGCAGACGAGCGTGTGGAGGGCCCTCCAACCCAAAAGGATGCAGAGCCAGGATCGCAGCAAGGCTGGGACAGAAGGAATCACACACAGAGTTTCAAGAGTTTTCAATAGTTAATAATGTATGTTCCATGAGCGCTGGATTATATTGTGTGTTTGTTGCACACTGACTTTGCAGTTAGAGAAAGGGTTTGCCTTTGCAATTTTGTTTGTTGATGCACTTTAATTAATATAATAAAAAAAAAAAAAATCGAATCGTAAATCGAGTTTTTTATAAAAAAATCGCAGATTTTTTTGGGGGGAAAATCGCCCAGCCCTACACTACACACTAAACACTACTACACACTAAACACTACACTGCACTACACACTACACACTATACACTACACTGCACACTACACCACACTAAACTACACACTAAACACTACACACTGCACACTACTACACACTAAACACTACACTACACACTAAACACTCTAAACAGCACACTAAACACTACACTGTACTGCACACTACACTAAACACTACACACTACACTACACTGCACACTACTACACACTAAACACTACACTACACTACTACACACTACACACTAAACACTACACTGCACTGCACACTACTACACACTAAACACTACACTACACACTACTACACAAAACACTACACTACACACTAAACACACTAAACAGCACACTACACTGCACTGCCCACTACACTAAACACTACACACTAAACTACACACTACTACACATGAAAAAAGAAAAAGGGGGGGGTTCGTGGGACTTTAAATGAGACATGGATGGGTGTAGAAAAATGATCTAGGATAACATAAATGATAAGCACAAACCCAGAAGGGAAATCACTGTAACCATGAGGAGTTGCTAAGTAATCACCCCACGGAGAGAAAATCAAGACAATTATATGAATATCAAAATATATTGTATTAAAATCAATAATACAGAGATCATGCAGTCAAAGGCATAATACAGGTAATAATAGTCACATAAGTATATTTCATAGTTCATAGTCAAGGGCATGATTAAAAAAGCAATCACAATACATGGACATACAGGTGCAGTGAACATAATTATCCAAAATGTTGTTATTTAATTTTCAGAATAGCTTGATAAAATAATATTATTATATTTGATTTGGGCAGACTTGAGCTTGGCATCCCTGAGTGTAGACTCGACGCGTTTCTTGGCGTTTGCAGCCAGTCATCAGGAGTGGGGTGCATATCATTTTTGGCTAAAAAGGGGAAAGGGGGTGAATAGATAGGTCAATGAGTTCATACAATTAATAGGTAATGCTTAAACCATCAAGCAAAATATGGTAGAATTTATACATTACCCATGTGAAAGCCCAAAAAGAGGTCAGTTCAAACATTCCATTAAGGAAGTAAAAAGGTGGTCCTGAGTGAGCCAATCTCCCCCGGGGTTGAGGCGGGGGTAGGACCCCTGCAATCCAAGAACCCTCCAATGGGAGGAGAGCCATGGAGATGAAGTGGGACATCAGCCAAGAAAAAAACGGATAGCCATAGAACAGGGTCAGACCACCAAAGGCTGTGGCGTGAGGCAATGTGCAAGTGCTTGACCAAAAAAATATGAGATAAGAAAATTGTCAGTGATTAGAAGGGTCAAAAATAAAAAGAACAAAAAAAAAAAAAAACAACTAAGGAAAATGAATATTGGATGGGGTGGGTTGGTCAATGGTGAATGGACAGTGGAGATTAGGATGGAATTAGCATTAAGGATGCATGTACAGGTGAATGGGGGAGAGTAATGGGGAGCGTGTGTGAACCAAGGGTGTGTATGGAGAAATGCTGAGATGAAATGAAAAATAGGGAAATGTTCAAAGTGTCAGAGAAAGGAAAAAGATGAAGTGGATGGAAAAACAAGATGTGAACAATAGGGGGATGTGGGTCCTGAAAACCGCAACCCATGTTTACCTGGTGGTATGAGTAGGGACAAGTGAAACCTCCCAGTGGATGGGACTCCCTGGAGTGTGACCGCCGGAATAAGACTGACTTAAGTACCCACTAAGAGGGGCGTACCCCCGCCAACGCCATGTGTCATCGCGTTGGCTGGGGGAGGGGGGACCAGAAACGAGCGCCTGCCCGAGGTACGGCGAAACCTCAGCGGGAGCCCGTCCAACCCCCTCCAGCTGCGCGGGATGGAAGGAAGCCGTGACACACTGACCGGCATCCGCTCAGACGCCATGCGTGTCATGTGCTGACATGACGTCGATGCGCCAAGGTACCGCCCCGCCGCCATCAATGAGGGGAAAGGATGGGCGGGGGGAAGGAGCTGGGAGCATCGCAAGCCAAGGGAAGCTATTTGGTGGCTCCTTACTGTGTGATATTTTCCTCCCCGGGGTTGCGATGCTCCCAGCTCCTCCCCCCCCCCCCCCCCGCAATGGCGCGCCAATAGGATGACAGGCGGGCCTATTTAAACAAGCTCAGTGACACAGTCTGGTTGCTGGTTTGTCAGCGTTCCTGTGTTCCTAGTACCTGAAAAATATACGTTTTGATCTCCTGCTGTGACCCGGACCGGATTGACTACTCTACTACCTCTCCTGCACCTGACCCCCTGGCTTGCTCTACGGACTTCTACCTCTCTCCCAGTGTTTGACCCTCGGCCTGTGACTCGGATCTGCTGTTGTCTCCAGCCCTTGACCCCCTGCCTGTACCTGGGACTTCTTTGCTCAGCCTGCTTCTAGTCTCTGCCTGGACTTGTTTACCTGCTGCTAGTTCTTGCCTGGACTTTGTTCACTTGCTGCTGGTTCCTGCCTGAACTTGCCTACTCCTAGTGTCTGCCCCCCGGCTTGCTCTCAGTCTACCCAGCACCACTAGACCTTCCAGCAAGACACCTCTACCTGCTGGTAGCCAGTGCTCCCTTGTGCCGTCCTCTCCCTGTCTCACCTCCAGGGGGCGGAGTGCGCTTGGGTGCAAGGGTGAACCACTCTCGGCATCTCGGCCTCGTGAGTACTCGCCTGGTAGCCCTTGACTATGAACTATGAAATATACTTATGTGACTATTATTACCTGTATTATGCCTTTGACTGCATGATCTCTGTATTATTGATTTTAATACAATATATTTTGATATTCATATAATTGTCTTGATTTTCTCTCCGTGGGGTGATTACTTAGCAACTCCTAATGGTTACAGTGATTTCCCTTCTGGGTTTGTGCTTATCATTTGTGTTATCCGAGATCATTTTTCTACACCCATCCATGTCTCATTTAAAGTCCCACGAACCCCCCCCCCCCCTTTTTCTTTTTTCAGATGTACCAGGGATGGAGGCATGGATTAGGTTATCATGGGTTCCACCAGATCACTTCCCTTTTTCTTTATACACACTACTACACACTAAACACTACACTACACACTGCACACTACTTCACACTAAACGCTACACTACACACTAAACACACTAAACACTACACTGCACTGCACACTACACTACACACTAAACACTACACTACATTAAACACTACACACTAAACTACACTAATACACACTAAACACTACTACACACTAAACAGCATACTAAACACTACACTACACACTAAACAGCACACACTACACTACACACTAAACACTACACTGCACACTACACCAATGCACTACACACTGCACACTAAACTGACTTACTGGCTGCTCCCTCTCCCCAGACCATGTCCACTCCCCCCAGCAGGCCAGCAATGCGACTCACGAGGGAGTCTCTTACTCACCTGCTTTTCTTCCATGATCTGCTCTGCCTCTGCGGTCTGTCAGACTGCCTGCCACAACTGGAAATGATCTGGGATCCGGTCCGGACTCCGGAGGAGAGGAGGAAGGGGAGAAGACAGTGGCGGCTCACAGCTAAGCGGAGGCCAGCCCCACTCACCAGCTATCGAGGACAGGCCAGCCCCGCCTCTGCTCATGACTCCATTTGCCCAATCACAGGGTGCCCGGGGGTCATCCTGCAACGGAACATGGCGGCCGAAGCGCGGAGGCACTGGGAATCAAAATTAGGAGGACAGAGCCATGGAAACACACACTGGTGCGGAATTTTGCACCCCCAAATGTTGCGCCCGGGGCCACAGCACCCCTCGCATCCCCCACGCTACCCCACTGGTCAGCATCACCGTACTTTCACGCATTGTCACTTACCTGGTAGGAGTCTGGAATGACGAGGTCGGCCTCCCTTGTATCTCCGACCCAAGCCCCACTGAGGATGGGACAGATGGTGGCTAGGATGAGGAGTAACCCGAGTGCCTGTAGTTGCGTGCAGAGCTTGTCAGCTGAGTTGCAGACGTGGAGATGCAGGCAGGGCATCTGGAAGGAACTGGACTCAGGAAAGCTGGTAGGATGGACAGCCAGCACAGGCACTGGAGACAGCGTTAAGCCAAGCAGGAAGCTGGTGCAGAATCACAAGGATGGCCGGGTTCGGTAGCAGGCGGGCAGCGAGGTACAAGGCATAGGCAGGATGGAGGTCAGATGGGAAGCCGAGATTAGGAACCAGTAATCAAGTATTCAAGTCTGGAAGCAAGGTCAAAGGGAAGCCAAGGTTCAGCAACAGGGATCAAGCCAGGTTCAAACAGAGTTCAGGTATCAGGGTACTTGCTGAAGACCAGTCAGCACTTGTCAGAAGTCAGAGCATCCTTTAAATAGGCAGGCTGGCGCCATATGGAATTAGGAGCGCGCTCCTGCACGCGCACGTTGCGCATGCGCACATTGCGCACGCGCATGCGCAATGGTATTCCGGAAAGGCCGCTGCGGCCTGGGGATGCGCGCGCGCCAGCATTCCGAGACTGTTGACGAATGCGCGCGTGCGTAGACAGATTCCCAGCAGCTTCCTTACATTGCCCCCCCTTAGGGGCAGCCTCCGTATGCCCCTCAAGACCTCTTTTTCCGGGTGGCGTAGAAAGAAAGCTCGTACCAGTCTTGGAGCATGCACATCAGAAGCTGGTTCCCAGGAACTTTCTTCCGGCCCGTAGCCTTTCCATTTAATGAGAAACTGTGTTTGGTTACCTCTTTTCCTACAGTCCAATACGGCCTCCACCTCAAATTCCTCATTCCCTTCGATAAGTAGGGGTTTCAGAAATCCGATTTGGGAAAGGATTTGGCACTGTAGGCTTCAACAAAGAAACATGGAATACTGGGTGGATTCTCAGGTTCTTGGGTAACACTAATTCGAATGCTACTGCATTAATCTTTCTCTTGACTGGAAAAGGCCCCAAAAATCTTGGGCCAAGCTTCCTCGAGGGGCAACTTAGTTTCAAGTTCACTGTGGAAAGCCAGACCTTATCTCCAGGTTCAAGATTCAAATTGCCTCTTCTCTTCTTGTCAAATAACTTTTTATTATCTGCCTGGGTCTTGGAGATTGTATCCTGTAGTAATTGGAAGTTGGCGTTAAGGAAGTTCAACCTGTCTTGTAGGACAGGTACAGAAGAATCAATGGGAAGCTCAGACAAGAAAGAAGGATGGTATCCATAATTCGCGAAAAAAGGTGACTGTTTGGTTGCTGAATGGATGGAATTATTGTATGAAAATTCCGCAAATGGGAGAAGTGATAGCCAGTCATCCTGTGCAAAAGAAGAAAAGCATCGTAGGTACTGTTCAAGGGTTTGATTGACCCTTTGAGTCTGTCCATTAGTTTGTGGGTGATAAGCTGTGGAAAGGCGGAGTTCGATGTTCAAAGTTTCACATAAGTCCCTCCAAAATCTAGAAGTGAACTGCACCCCTCGATCAGAAACTATGCTGTCAGGGATGCCATGCAACCTTACAATCTCCTTGATAAAAGTTGAGGCAGTCTCCGGGCAGAAGGGCTCCCCCCAGTCACCTACCCTATATCTATCCATCAGCATACATGTGCTTCCATTGAGGAGACCTTAAATTTTAGAGTTAGGACTGCAGCATACAGGGAGCCTTGACGCGGCCTGCAGCTTACACATGTATTTGCAAATGCGTGCAACTAAACCCCTGTTTTTAAACGCACTGTTAGACAGGTGAATTCGTTTTGTTGCTGATTGGTTGGTAAGTTGAGCTTGGATATTCTGTGTGTTTTTTATTGACATGCGTCCGCCCATCCAATGCTCCTTGCTGTGAAGACCAGTCATAGATGAGGGCAGTGACATTTTTGTTATATGTATTGTTGTCATTGTGGTCAGGCAACGCACTAGCACCTTTGCTTCCATGTGCTGGGTGTTTAGTGTGCTCCTGCCCCTTTAATGGAGGGTGGGCTCCCCCCAGTCACCTGCCCTATATCTATCCATCAGCATACATGTGCTTCCATTGAGGAGACCTTAAATTTTAGAGTTAGGACTGCAGCATACAGGGAGCCTTGACGTGGCCTGCAGCTTACACATGTATTTGCAAATGCGTGCAACTAAACCCCTGTTTTTAAACGCACTGTTAGACAGGTGAATTAGTTTTGTTGCTGATTGGTTGGTAAGTTGAGCTTGGATATTCTGTGTGTTTTTTATTGACATGCGTCCGCCCATCCAATGCTCCTTGCTGTGAAGACCAGTCATAGATGAGGGCAGTGACATTTTTGTTATATGTATTGTTGTCATTGTGGTCAGGCAACGCACTAGCACCTTTGCTTCCATGTGCTGGGTGTTTAGTGTGCTCCTGCCCCTTTAATGGAGGGTGGGCTCCCCCCAGTCACCTGCCCTATATCTATCCATCAGCATACATGTGCTTCCATTGAGGAGACCTTAAATTTTAGAGTTAGGACTGCAGCATACAGGGAGCCTTGACGCGGCCTGCAGCTTACACATGTATTTGCAAATGCGTGCAACTAAACCCCTGTTTTTAAACGCACTGTTAGACAGGTGAATTTGTTTTGTTGCTGATTGGTTGGTAAGTTGAGCTTGGATATTCTGTGTGTTTTTTATTGACATGCGTCCGCCCATCCAATGCTCCTTGCTGTGAAGACCAGTCATAGATGAGGGTAGTGACATTTTTGTTATATGTATTGTTGTCATTGTGGTCAGGCAACGCACTAGCACCTTTGCTTCCATGTGCTGGGTGTTTAGTGTGCTCCTGCCCCTTTAATGGAGGGTGGGCTCCCCCCAGTCACCTGCCCTATATCTATCCATCAGCATACATGTGCTTCCATTGAGGAGACCTTAAATTTTAGAGTTAGGACTGCAGCATACAGGGAGCCTTGACGCGGCCTGCAGCTTACACATGTATTTGCAAATGCGTGCAACTAAACCCCTGTTTTTAAACGCACTGTTAGACAGGTGAACTCGTTTTGTTGCTGATTGGTTGGTAAGTTGAGCTTGGATATTCTGTGTGTTTTTTATTGACATGCGTCCGCCCATCCAATGCTCCTTGCTGTGAAGACCAGTCATAGATGAGGGCAGTGACATTTTTGTTATATGTATTGTTGTCATTGTGGTCAGGCAACGCACTAGCACCTTTGCTTCCATGTGCTGGGTGTTTAGTGTGCTCCTGCCCCTTTAATGGAGGGTGGGCTCCCCCCAGTCACCTGCCCTATATCTATCCATCAGCATACATGTGCTTCCATTGAGGAGACCTTAAATTTTAGAGTTAGGACTGCAGCATACAGGGAGCCTTGACGCGGCCTGCAGCTTACACATGTATTTGCAAATGCGTGCAACTAAACCCCTGTTTTTAAACGCACTGTTAGACAGGTGAATTTGTTTTGTTGCTGATTGGTTGGTAAGTTGAGCTTGGATATTCTGTGTGTTTTTTATTGACATGCGTCCGCCCATCCAATGCTCCTTGCTGTGAAGACCAGTCATAGATGAGGGCAGTGACATTTTTGTTATATGTATTGTTGTCATTGTGGTCAGGCAACGCACTAGCACCTTTGCTTCCATGTGCTGGGTGTTTAGTGTGCTCCTGCCCCTTTAATGGAGGGTGGGCTCCCCCCAGTCACCTGCCCTATATCTATCCATCAGCATACATGTGCTTCCATTGAGGAGACCTTAAATTTTAGAGTTAGGACTGCAGCATACAGGGAGCCTTGACGCGGCCTGCAGCTTACACATGTATTTGCAAATGCGTGCAACTAAACCCCTGTTTTTAAACGCACTGTTAGACAGGTGAATTTGTTTTGTTGCTGATTGGTTGGTAAGTTGAGCTTGGATATTCTGTGTGTTTTTTATTGACATGCGTCAGCCCATCCAATGCTCCTTGCTGTGAAGACCAGTCATAGATGAGGGCAGTGACATTTTTGTTAGAAGGAGTTCCTTGCAGAGGTACAAAGTGGGCCATTTTGGTCAAACGATCAACCACAACGAAAATGGTAGTGAAGTCTTCAGATGGGGGAAGTTCTACTATAAAATCCATGGAGATCATGCTCCATGGTTTCTCAGGTGCAGAAAGGGGCTCAAGTAGACCCCAAGTTCTGGCTCTGTCTGTCTTATTCCGAAGGCATGAAACACAAGATCTTACATATTTCTTGCGCTCATTCATCAAGTTTGGCCAACAGAATGTACGGGAGATCAAATTAGTCGTTTTGTGAATCCCAAAGTGACCCGCTAGGGGATGATCATGACATTGCCTTTAGGACGGCAACTCTGAACTGTTCTGGGATAAAGATTTGCCTTTTATGAAAGTACAGGCCATCCCTTAGTTGAAGAGCTAGGTCCTTGGAAGGCGGTTGGTCTTCCACATATTTTCTTATTTGTGACATCAGATCCGCCTGAAGAAGTAAAAAATTCTTGGCTGGTAGAATAGGATCAGGTTCCGAAGATAAAACTGGATCACTGAACATGCGGGACAAGGCATCTGGTTTCCCGTTCTTTGAGCCAGGACGGTAAGTTATATGAAACATGAAACAAGAGAAAAAAAGTGCCCATCTTGCCTGTCGCGGTCTTAGGCGTTTAGCTGTCTTCAAATACTCGAGATTTTTGTGATCTGTGAAGATGAGAATTGGGTGAGAAGCTCCCTCCAAAATGTAACGCCATTCTTCAAGAGCGGCCTTGATAGCCAGTAGCTCTCGGTCACCAACATCATAATTCCTTTCGGAAGGATTTAATTTTTTAGAGAAGAAGGCCACAGGGTGGAGCAATGATTTGGGACCTTGGCGTTGGAAAATAATAGCCCCAACTGCATTTTCCGAGGCGTCTACCTCCAAAACATAAGCTAAGGAGGGATCGGGATGCTTCAAGATGGGAGCAGAGGTGAATAAGGCTTTCAACTGTTCAAACGCTGTCTGAACTTCTGGGGTCCATCGAAAGGGAACATGCTATTTCGTTAGCTGAGTAATGGGAGTAATTATGCCAGAAAAGTCCTTAATAAATTTTCTATAAAAGTTGGCGAACCCCACAAACCTCTGCACAGCTTTTCTGTCAGTAGGAGCAGGCCATTCAAAAACAGAAGCGACTTTCTGGGGGTCCATGGAGATACCCTCGGCGGAGATGACAAGTCCTAGGAAATGCACAACTTGCTTTTCAAAGTCGCATTTTTCAGCCTTTGCGTAAAGTCGGTGTTCCCGCAACCGAGCTAATACCTTTTTTACATGAATCCGATGGGATTCTAAAGATTCAGAGAATACAAGGATGTCATCCAGATACACGATGACGAATAAATCAAGAAAGTCCCGAAAAACATTGTTTACCAGATGCTGGAATGTGGCTGGAGCATTGCAGAGCCCGAATGGCATGACTAAGTACTCAAAGTGGCCAAAGCGTGTCCGGAAGGCCGTCTTCCATTCGTCTCCCTCCCTGATTCTGACAAGATTATAGGCACCCCTCAAGTCCAGTTTGGAGAACACTCGTGCCCCTCGCAGCCTCTGGAATAGTTTGGGGATCAGAGGAAGAGGGTACCGATTCTTGACAGTGACCCTGTTAGGGTCACGATAGTCCACACAGGGCCTCAAGGTGTGGTCTTTTTTCTCAACAAAGAAAATACCGGCTCCTGCTGGTGAAGTAGAAGGCCGGATGAACTGCTTTTCAAGGCTCTCGTCGATATAGGTACGCAGGGCTTCCAATTCAGTCTCAGAGAGAGGGTAAATCCGACCAAACGGGATCTCGGCTCCTGGTAGAAGTTCAATGGAACAATCGTAAGTCCTATGAGGTGGAAGAGTGTCTGCACCCTTTTTATTAAAGACGTCCAGAAATTCATGATAAGCAACCGAGATCAGTTTAGAGGCTTCATGGTCAGGGTGGATACCCAGGAGGGGCGTGGAGTGGAAATTTCCTCCCAAGAGGCAGTGCATCTGGCAGTAGTTGGATGAAAAGGAGATATCTCCGGTAAGCCAGTCAATGTGAGGGTTGTGTGCCTTCAACCATGGAATGCCGAGGATAACGGGGAACATGGGGGAAGCTATGACATCCAAACGGAGGAGTTCGCTATGGCTTGAAGAAGTCTGGCAGAGAATAGGCAAGGTCTCTTGAGTAACCGGGCCTGATTTAATACCGGAGGCGTCAGCCAGATGGACATGGAACCCTTGCCTCTTGGTACCCAAGGGCAGCTGCTGAAGAGAAGCAAATGTAGAGTCCACAAAACAGCTGCAGGCCCCAGAGTCTATGATTGCAAGCACTGAAACCGTCTTTTCGGGGAGCCGAAGCTTGATGGGAAGAGAGACATGTGACTGATCCTTCCCAGGGAGATGCATCACAAGAGGCTGACGGGAAGAGACCCTGCAGGTCTTTGCCGGACACGTTCGTATGAAGTGGCCAACCTCCCCGCAGTAGAGACACAGACTGCCTTGTACTCGACGTAGACGTTCAGCAGGGGAAAGAGGTAACCTACGAAAACTGCTGTGCGGTGCATTATGCTGTTCCCTCCTTCTGGGGGGAGGAACAGGTAGAGGAGCAGGGGCGGCTGGCCTTGAAACCACAGAAAGAGTCCCTTTAGATTTTTCCGATTGCCTTTCCCGTAACCGCCGATCGATCTGAATAGTTAAATTTATCAGATCGTCCAGGGACGCGGGTATTCCCACTCTGGCAAGTTCATCTTTTATGGTGTCAAAAAGTCCTAGTCGGAACTGGTGACGAAGTGCAGAGTGATTCCATCGGGTATCTGCGCTCCAAACACGAAAGTCAGTTACGTAAACTTCAACAGGCCTTGGCCCTTGCTGTAATTTGTCAAGCATGGATTCGGCAGTTTGCTGGGAAAAGGGGTCAGTATATAACTGAGCCATGGCTGAGAAGAATGAACCCGTGGCAGTCAGAACATGGTCATGTTGTTCCCAAAGGTGATGAGCCTAGGAGAGTGGTTCGTTCAGTAGTAGTGTAATAATAAACCCCACCTTGATGTCCTCTGATGCAAAGGTTCGGGGTAGCAGAGAAAAGTAAAGTTCACAAGAATTCCGGAAGATACGAAATTTCTTGCGTTCTCCAGAAAACCATTCAGGGATAGGCACTTTGGGTTCCGGAGGGGGAGTGGCATCACGGAACAGACCGGACTCCAATTGAGTAGAAGAATCCATGGCGGTGAGAGGAGCACAGGCCGATGCGACGTTCGCCTCATGCGGAAGTCGCTCTTCCATGCGACCAAGATTCTCTTGTAACTTCTGCACAATATTTGATAGCGCAGAAATAGTTCGGTAAATGTCCTTCGGTGGAGAGGCCTCCCTTCCAGACTCCATCTCTGGCTGACTGGTACTGTCACGTACCTGGTAGGAGTCTGGAATGACGAGGTCGGCCTCCCTTGTATCTCCGACCCAAGCCCCACTGAAGATGGGACAGATGGTGGCTAGGGTGAGGAGGAACACGAGTGCCTGTAGTTGCGTGCAGAACTTGTCAGCTGAGTTGCAGACGTGGAGATGCAGGCAGGGCATCTGGAAGGAACTGGACTCAGGAAAGCTGGTAGGATGGACAGCCAGCACAGGCACTGGAGACAGCGTTAAGCCAAGCAGGAAGCTGGTACAGAATCACAAGGATGGCCGGGTTCGGTAGCAGGCGGGCAGCGAGGTACAAGGCATAGGCAGGATGGAGGTCAGATGGGAAGCCGAGATCAGGAACCAGTAATCAAGTATTCAAGTCTGGAAGCAAGGTCAAAGGGAAGCCAAGGTTCAGCAACAGGGATTAAGCCAGGTTCAAACAGAGTTCAGGTATCAGGGTACTTGCTGAAGACCAGTCAGCACTTGTCAGAAGTCAGAGCATCCTTTAAATAGGCAGGCTGGCGCCAAAGGGAATTAGGAGCGCGCTCCTGCGCGCGCATGTTGCCCACGCGCATGCGCACATTGCGCACGCGCACATTGCACACGCGCATGTGCACACGCGCATGCGCAATGGTATTCCGGAAAGGCCGCTGCGGGGATGCGCGCGTGCCAGCATTCCGAGACTGTTGACGAATGCGCGCGTGCGCAGACAGATTCCCAGCAGCTTCCTTACACGCATTTATTTATGTATTTATTTTTTTCAAACATGCCGTATTGCAGCAGTCATCTTGGTTAAACTCCTGATGCATACGTCTGTCATATTTCTTTCTTTAGGATACTAGTCAAAGGGTGCTTACGTCTCGCCAGTCTGTGTTCAGTTTAGTGTGCTCGGTAAGTGTCATGTGTCTGGTTATTCACGGTTGGGGTTCACAAGTTCCACCCATATGGTTTCACAGGTTTGATGCATAATAACTGCCCGCGTGTTGAAGATTAGACTAGGCAAGATAAAGTCAGTGTATTCGGATCTCAGGCCTAGATAGTATCAGCAGGGGACGGCAGAAATTAAATTAAAAAAAATAAAAAAAATGGGGGAAAAAAGAAAGAAAAAAAAGGGGGGGACAATGTCATCACATATCATGGGTGTTGCCATACTCCACCGGAGGGTGTCTGCGCAATATGCAATATGTGTAGTCATTCAATACCCAGTTTGGGTGACCCAGGGGGGTCTATTGCACAATATCAGGGACACCTACCGATAGAGAAGGATCAAGTATAGAGGGCAGGAGGACTCGCCCTGTCAGTCTCTAGAGGTAGCCTGGCGAGGAACCAGACGGATGACATTGCCAGTCCCTTTTACGACTTTTGCATTTAGCAGGTAGCCATGGTTGAGGTGGTCTGGTGATTGGGAAATCTGTCGATCCCCTCCAATCCGGAAAGTCCACAGGATCTAGTCCAAGAGAGGATAAGAAGTGCAGAAGGTCATCTTTGGTGCGTAAGGTCACATGTTTGCCCTCTTTGGTCACTAGGAGAAAAAAGGGGAAACTCCATCGGTATGGCAGACCCGCGTCCGGTACGGCAGCCAGGAGGGGGCGAGGTGCCCTGCGCTGCATAAGGGTGCGCCTGGAAATATCTTAATAGAAGGAGAGGTGTGCATCGTCAAAATCAAAGTAAGGCTTGCCACGCATTTTTTGCATAATGCGGTCTTTAAGCGTGTATTTGTGTAATTTACATGTGATGTCCCTCGAATTGTCCATATCTTGAGAAGGAGGTCTGAGTGCCCCATGGGCACGATCAATCTCGACCGTGGCAGTGGCAGGCAGTTCCAATATTTCCTTAAATATGCCCACTAAGGTGGGGATAATATCTTTGGAGGCTGTAGCTTCTGGTAGGTCCCCGATACTAATATTAGCCCGCCGACTGCGGTTTTCCACATCATCTAACTGGCAGAGAAAAGTTTCAATCTGCTGGGCCTGTGTGAAGCATTTAGCCTGCAGCATAGAGATGATTGGGAGGGCTTCATCAAATCCAGCTGCCAGAATGAATCCAGCTGCCCCTGTCTCATGCAATCGGTCTTCGGTGGTTGCGAGGATAGCCGTTTCCTCTGCGACATGGCAGGAGTTGTCTGGAGTGGAAATCCCCCTAGTAGTGGTGATTAAGTGCGGCAGTGGTACGGAGCTGTGGAGACACACGTCCTAACTCCTCCATTGCCAGGACACGGCCCCACTGACTCCTATTTAACATGAGTTTGAATGTGATTGCTTAATTATGAACACAGCTACATCCCCAGTTATAAGAGGGTGTGCACACTTATTCAACAACATTGTTTTATTTTTTTATTATTTCCTCCTCCTCTAAAAGATTTCAGTTTGTTTTGAGTTGTACAGTTTATAGGTCACATTAAAGGTGGAAAAAGTTCTGAAATTATTTATCTTTGTCTCATTTTTTTACATCACAGGAACCTGACATTTTAACAGTGGTGTGTAGACTTTTTAATATCCACTGTATATTCAATAAAGAACAATCCTGGTTGTTAAAAAAAAGATTGCTAAAACTGAGATGGAAAAATTTTATGAAACAAAAAGTGTAATGAATAAGTCTGATTTAATAATAACAGTTAATAAAATAACATACAGTAAGTCAGATCAATCCCATTTATAGAGTGATGGTATGTGTTATTTCTAGAAGAGGCCAGAAGAGGGAGACAAATAACCTCAGACATAAATACACAGCAATACTATTCTAAATTACAATTTAGGAATTAATTAAAGACGTCTGAGACAGGGTATATCTCAACTGGTGCTGTTGCCCATAGCATCAAATTCCACACGGCTTAGTAAGTGAAACTTGAACAGCTGATTGGCTGCGCTCCAGTTAATACAAAGTAAAAGGTTTGTAACATATCCATAGTCATTTTGTAATACTCCTAATATTGTGAGGATAAAAAATGAAATATGGATATGGGTGACAAAAAACTACAAATAAATAAAATTATAATCATAGGATTACAATAAAAAAGGGTTCAGATAACCAAATGATTAATATATACAGTATATGGGCAATATACATATGTAAAGTGCTGCATAAATTGTCAGCACTATATATAAGCGCCTGTAATAAATCAATACATTTTATATATATATATATATATATATATATATATATATATATATATATATATATATATATTGTGACAGCAGGAAGGTAAAGTCACCTGGTTGCATCCAGGGGGGTAGATATATTTCGCCCAGATTCAGGCTTTACGCCGACTTATACAACTAGGTGGAGAGTTGTATAAGCCCAGCTGAGGCTAGTGGGCTCATGGGTGACTCATACCTCTAGGGAGAGTGTGGGGCGTCGTGCAGACAGGGAGTTGATGAGACCAGCTGAAGCTTGTCAGCTCATTTAGGCCTCTATAAGAACTCCCAGATTCATTAGGTGTTAGCTCATGCCTGGAACCAGACCTGTGTGGACTGTCTAGGGAGAGTGAACCCCTGTGCGGTGAGACAAAGCCTGTGTGGCTATTTGCTTGGACATTTAAAACCAGGGACTTAGGGACTAGGACAGCACTAGGCTGATCCCAGTTGTTAGTTAGGAAACCTGTATGTTTAGTCAGAGGTCAAGTTGACCAGGATTTATTTTATTTATGTTTCTTTTGCTTTGCTGTGTTTTGTCACTGTAAATAGAAAATAAACCGCACCTTTTTGATTTTGAAAACCACAACCTCCGTTTGCTGGGCCTGTTTTTGTGTGGGGAGCCCATCCCGGGGGTCACACACACCCGCTGCCGAGCTAACCCCCTCACAGTTGGTGGAGAATGCAGGCAGTTTTTTTTAAGCCAGCATGGAGGAGATACTGAAACAGCTGGCTCTAGCAAATGCCAATCAACAGCAGACAAATGCAGGTTTGCAAAGGAGCCTTGCAGCCCAGCAGCAAGCTCACCAACAGAGTCTGGAAGCTCAGCAACAAGCCCAGCAGCAATCTGAGGCCCGCTTCATAGACCTGTTACAGAAGCAAGAGCAGAGACTACAACAAATGGAAGCAGTAATGCAGCAACGTCCGCAGACCAGTGAGGAAAGCCGTCCCACTAATACCGAGTCCTTTGGGGTGAGTCGTTTATTGACAAAAATGACTGGAGAGGATGATCCAGAGGTATTTTTGACCACATTTGAAAGGACCGCTGAAAGAGAAAAGTGGCCTGAGGAGCAGTGGGCTGGACTGGTGGCTCCTCTGTTAACTGGTGAATCGCAGAAAGCTTACTATGACCTAGAGTCTAACCAAGCAAAAGACTATGTGATGCTAAAAGCTGAAATTTTGGCAAGGCTGGGTGTCACCCAGGCTGTCCGGGCTCAGCGTGTGCATAACTGGACTTTCCAGCTTGGAAAACCCCCCAGGTCTCAAATGTATGATCTCATTCACCTGAGCAGAAAGTGGCTACAGCCAGAGACTTTGTCCGCACCAAAGATTGTGGAACGTGTTGTAATGGATCGGTTTTTGAGAGCTCTTCCTACTGCCATCCAAAAGTGGGTAAGCCATGGAGACCCAGAGACGGCCGATGGTCTTGTGGATCGTGTGGAGAAATACTTGGCTACAGAGAACCTGACGGCCTCTTCCAGAGACACTCGGACTTTCCACCCTAAGACCAGACCATCCCCAGGGGCGGATAAGAGGATTCCAAGGGGTGAGGGTGGAGAGAGTGAGAGGGTGGGAGCTCTACCCCAAGTTTGGCGAGAACAGCCTGGGAAATCAGCGGCTCAAGAGGCGGCAAGAAGGATCGTTTGCTACCGCTGCCGGCAAGCGGGACATATTGCAGCCAATTGCCCGGTTGTGGAGGAACCCATGCAGTGTGACTTTCTGACGGGCAGACGTCAGTCGCTGTGTGCGACAGTCGCATGCACTGCCATTCGAGGAACTGAGAAACATTTATGCAAAATGTGTGTTAATGGTAGAAATGTTGTGGTATTGCTGGATTCAGGTAGCCTTGTGACCCTGATAAAGGCTGAGTTAGTTAAAACAGAGGTCTTTGGGAATAGCAAGGTAGCTGTTATTTGTGTGCATGGGGACACCCGAGAGTATCCAGTGACTACAGTGTGTTTCGAGACCCCCAAAGGTACCCTCTCTCATCCAGTGGGCTTAGTATCTCAGTTACCGCATGACGCCATTGTGGGAAGGGATTTTCCGAAGTTCTGGGAACTGTGGGATGATCCTGAGCCCCCCACTGGTGCCCCTATGTACCAGGAATGTGATAGCCAGAACTCCCCTGAGAGTGGTGAGGACTCTCCGGAATTTCCCTTATCAGTATTGGCAGGGGAGACTCAAGAAACTGGAGAGGAGCCCACCTCCTCAGACGAAAACCTACCGTCTGTGGAGTTTTCTGATCTTGAGGTTCACAGGGAAAACTTTGCCACAGAACAGTTGAAAGACCCCGCCCTAATAAAGGCACGGGAAAACGTAGTGAAAATAGATGGCGAGTTAGTGAACCCAGATAATACCTGCACTTACCCATACTTCAGCGTAGAGAAGGACCTACTGTATCGGGTGGCAAAAAGGGCAGAAGAAACCGTTGAGCAGCTTGTGGTGCCCAAACCTTACAGGAAGTTGGTGTTGGAGTTGGCCCATGGGCACATTCTTGGAGGTCATCTGGGGACAGAGAAAACCCGAGAGAGGGTATTACAGAGATTCTATTGGCCGGGGGTGATGAAGGACATAGAAAATTATTGTTCCTCCTGCCCTGTGTGTCAGAGGTCGGCCCCGATGCCACATTTCCGTAGCCCGCTGGTCCCTCTACCCATCATTGAGGTCCCGTTTGAGAGGATCGCCATGGATTTGGTAGGGCCTATAATCAAGTCCGCTAGGGGGCACCAGTACATATTAGTTATAATGGACTATGCCACCCGTTATCCAGAAGCGATCCCTCTCCGAAATACCTCGGCCAAAACCATAGCCAAAGAGCTATCTCTTGTGTTTAGCCGGGTGGGTATTTGTAAAGAACTGCTTACGGACCAAGGTACACCCTTTATGTCCCGGGTTATGAAGGAGCTGTGTAAATTGTTCAAAGTGACGCAATTACGTACATCTGTGTATCACCCCCAAACCGATGGGCTGGTTGAAAGATTCAACAAAACCCTAAAACAAATGTTGAAGAAAGTGGTGGATAGAGATGGAAAGGATTGGGACTGTCTACTTCCTTATCTGATGTTTGCTATTAGGGAGGTGCCCCAATCCTCTACGGGATTCTCCCCCTTTGAGTTACTGTATGGGAGACACCCAAGAGGGCTGTTGGATATTGCCAAGGAAACTTGGGAAAGTGAGAGTTCTCCCCACAGGAGTGTGATTGAGCATGTCGCCCTGATGCAAGACCGAATTGCACAGGTAATGCCCATCGTGAAGGAACATTTGGCCCAAGCGCAGTTAGCACAGCAGAGAGTGTACAACCGTGGAGCCAAGACCCGTACCTTTTCCCCGGGGGATAGGATACTGGTACTTGTCCCTACGGTTGAAAGTAAATTCCTTGCCAAATGGCAAGGCCCCTATGAGATAATGGAAAAAGTGAGCGAAGTGAATTACAAGGTCAGACAACCAGGAAGGCGAAAGCCCGAACAGATCTATCACGTTAATCTGTTGAAAGCCTGGAGGGATAGAGAGTCCCTAGTCGCAGACACTTGGTCACCAGCTCAAACTGGTTGCGTGATTCCTGAGGTTGGAATAGCAGCCACCTTGTCACAACCCCAACAACAGGAGGTTAAGGAGTTTGTGCTTCGCAACAAGGAGGTATTCTCTGAGCTGCCGGGACAAACATCTGGGGTAGAGCATGACATCATTACCCCGCCCGGTGAAAGGGTGAAGTTAAAACCCTATCGGATCCCAGAGGCCCGACGGGAGGCAATACGGGAGGAAGTACAGAAAATGCTGAACTTAGGGGTGATAGAGGAGTCCCAAAGTGATTGGTCTAGTCCCATTGTGTTGGTGCCTAAACCAGATGGGAGCTGGCGATTTTGTAACGATTTTCGTCAGTTGAACAAAGTTACAAAATTTGACACCTACCCCATGCCACGTATAGATGAGTTGATCGACCGGCTGGGAACAGCCCGATACATGACGACTCTTGACCTCACAAAAGGGTATTGGCAAATCCCCCTGGCCAAGTCGGCCAAAGAGAAAACCGCATTTGTAACCCCAGACGGGGCGTTCCAATATAAAAGAATGCCGTTCGGGTTACAGAATGCGCCGGCCACATTCCAGCGGAAAATGGACCAGATGCTGAGGCCCCATCGGAAGTATGCTGCGGCTTACCTGGATGACGTAATTGTCCATAGCACAGATTGGGCCTCACATCTGCCAAAAGTGCAAGCAGTCCTGGACTCTGTTCGGGAAGCGGGGTTTACGGCTAACCCCAAGAAGTGTACCATTGGGCAGGAGGAGGCCAAATATCTTGGGTACACCATTGGGAGGGGAGTAATAAAACCCCAACTCAACAAAGTCGAGGCCATCCAGAGTTGGCCACGTCCCAACAGCAAGAAGCAGGTACGAGCCTTTCTGGGAATCGCTGGGTATTATCGGCGATTCATTCCCCACTTTGCTTCTAAGGCTGTGCCCCTAACCAACCTGACGAAGGGGAAAGGGTCGGTCATGATTAAATGGACCCCCGAGGCTGAGGCAGCATTCCAATTCTTGAAACAAGCCTTATGTAGCCAGCCAGTGTTGTACTCACCCGACTTCTCTAAAGACTTTGACGTACAAAGTGATGCGTCAGATGTGGGGTTAGGAGCAGTATTGTCCCAGGTCTGGAACGGGGAAGAGCACCCAGTCATTTACCTCAGCAGGAAGTTGAAGTCCCATGAGGTAAATTACGCCACCGTTGAAAAGGAGTGTTTAGCGGTGAAGTGGGCTCTAGATTCCCTTCGGTACTACCTGCTAGGTAGGCACTTTGACATGGTTACGGATCACGCTCCGTTAAAGTGGATGGCTCAAAACAAGGAAACAAATAGAAGAGTGAATAGGTGGTTCCTGGCCCTCCAGGAATTCAACTTCACAGTAAAGCATCGCCCTGGCGTTCAAATGGGGAATGTGGATGCTTTGTCTCGAGTACATGAATGCCTGATTGCTGGTGTTCCAACCCCGAGGTTAAAACAAGAGGGGGGGGTATGTGACAGCAGGAAGGTAAAGTCACCTGGTTGCATCCAGGGGGGTAGATATATTTCGCCCAGATTCAGGCTTTACGCCGACTTATACAACTAGGTGGAGAGTTGTATAAGCCCAGCTGAGGCTAGTGGGCTCATGGATGACTCATACCTCTAGGGAGAGTGTGGGGCGTCGTGCAGACAGGGAGTTGATGAGACCAGCTGAAGCTTGTCAGCTCATTTAGGCCTCTATAAGAACTCCCAGATTCATTAGGTGTTAGCTCATGCCTGGAACCAGACCTGTGTGGACTGTCTAGGGAGAGTGAACCCCTGTGCGGTGAGACAAAGCCTGTGTGGCTATTTGCTTGGACATTTAAAACCAGGGACTTAGGGACTAGGACAGCACTAGGCTGATCCCAGTTGTTAGTTAGGAAACCTGTATGTTTAGTCAGAGGTCAAGTTGACCAGGATTTATTTTATTTATGTTTCTTTTGCTTTGCTGTGTTTTGTCACTGTAAATAGAAAATAAACCGCACCTTTTTGATTTTGAAAACCACAACCTCCGTTTGCTGGGCCTGTTTTTGTGTGGGGAGCCCATCCCGGGGCTCACACACACCCGCTGCCGAGCTAACCCCCTCACAATATATATATATATATATAGCGGGCGCTCAATCGGTCGGCTCCCAATCCCCTCTTATTAAAGTTCTCGCTCGAAATGTCTCTGGTCTAGGGGTATGATAGGAAAGGGAGTGCGTCCGCTACACCAGACCTCCACCACAGGTGTATAAGTGGTGTTAGCAAAAGTTCTTTACCTTCGGGCCTGTATTGTGTATCAAACCCTCCCTCCAGGAGTCATCTGCCAGGAAACGAGTCTCACACCGTTGCAAGTCCAACACTCCTTTATTTGAACATAACATGGACTTACTTGCTTTACAACCAGAACAGGAGGTGTGAATGTGTATATAGGCCCAGACACAAGTTCTTTCCTCCAAAGAGTGAGTAATGGTCTCCGCACGAGGGAAATTCACCTTCCGGACGGTCTCGGACAAGAGGCTCACCCGTCACCGGCAGTATGCTGCACCGGGTCTTCAGATGAGGAGCTCTTCCCGGTCCATTACGTCCACCTCGGATTCAGGCGTCCATCTCCGGAGCACCCTAGGATCCTTCCCTCGCGGAACTCAGTGTTGGGCACTGAGCTCCGGACCGCCAACTGAGTACCTCACCTCAGGCTAAAGGTGCCTGAGGTGGAACACGACCTCCGGTGGTCCTCTAGGCCTAGTCCGCCCGGAGGTCAAACACGAACTCCATCCGCAGGCTGAAGGTGCCTGGGACAACGAACCCCGTGACAAAATGGCCCCTTTATACCTTCCCCCGGCATTCGTAGCGGGTTCCCCGCCCCACCACACGACTGCCGAAGAAAGACAAAAAGGAATTCGACACAGCAATGACTCGTCCGTCGGCCCAAAGTGACAGTGCCACCCAGTGGACCGCCGGAGATACACCACCGGTGTCACCGTGCAAATTCAAAAGTTTTCCCGGGAAAGTAAATACCCACTACATACTCCCCCCTGTCTCTTGACACTGGTCCCCAGTGTCTGGAATAAACCACATCCTCAACGGCTGACATGATTCAGTCCAGATACCGTTAACAAATTGAAAAAATAAACCCAAACTTTTGGAAACACTATTCTACTGTGAAGTTGTGTCTGAGCCCCTGCAACAAAAAGAGGAGTAAAAGACAACATCAAACATTTTAAGGTTGCATATTAACATTTACTTTTCTTCCCTCCCCATCCTGACTAAAGACCTCCCCAGAGTCTAAAATCTTGCTGGGATGTTCTCCTGTAGAGGGGAAAAAAAAACAAAAACCAACATATAAAATCCTGACACATGTATTCGTGTGTGGGAGTAAAAAAAAATTCTCCTAAAAGAAATCCCTCTTCCTCCAAAGAGTGGGTGCGTGAAAAGTGTTTGTAACGTTGCGCAACACTGCCACCTGGTGACAGCATCACGGTAACTGCACCCGTTGAACATCTTCTCTTTTTCTTCCCTAACACTATCTACCCCAGAGTCTGTGATCTCTTTGCGGGAAGAAACAGACAGGAACAGTTCTTTTCTCTTTTCTGGGCACACTAAAACACAATTGCCCCAGACAGTTCAGCAGCATGATACTAACAGAGTTTCTTTTCTCCTACAGGTAAAAACGGGGATGCGGCAGAATCAGTGGCTTCAAGTGCTGATCCATAGTCTCTAGATGGTATTCCACATCTTCGCCTTCTTTGCGTTTGATCACCACCTTATCTGCGTGGATGTGTCTTCCCACCATCCATTCTACCTTGCAGTCTTTGAAACGCTGTGAAGCCTTTGGAGAACACGCTAAGTATCTGCGAGCGTGCGGGACTTGGAGATGGGTCCAAACAAAATCATTGTACCAACGCTCCCTGCACACCTCCACCTCATACAGCAGGTCCTTCGGCAAGTAAGGATACTCCCATCCATATTCCGCTGCAAATTTTTGACCAAACAGTTGCTGTAGTCTCGCCAAAGGAGGCATGGTTGATTTGTCCCCTTCTCCAGGCAGAACGACCGCATCTGGATGGCGAGGTGCCTTGGCCACCTCTGATCTGGGCATTGGAGGCCTCAACAACAATCTTTTTACCCCAGCATCAGGTGCAGATGGTACAGGGGATATGGAAACAAGTTGAGGGAGAGATTCTCCTTCAGGCTCTGATGCCTCCACCCTTGGTGTGCTCTCTCCCACGGACATAGGCGAATTCCGAAACTCACGGGATGCAGCAAGCGGCGCCTTGTCCCAGCCCTTCTTGGCAAACAGATCGTCAATTTGGGCATCATCTCCCGTATCAGAGAGAGACTCCAGGTCAGAAGTATCACACTCCTCCGCGGGCATGCAGCCCTGTGTGGAAACAGAACATCCACACTCCGGAGACTTGCTAGGCCATGCCTTCCTGACACATCCTCCCTCACACCAAATCTTCTCAGCCGGCTTACTATGGCCTTTCTTGGGATGTCCAGAACTCTCGTCTACGGATCCATCCAGGCCTGGCGTGGGCATGCGAGACGGTCTACCACCACCGCTGGTCAGGGCTACCACGCTGTTTCTCTTCCTCGGTGGCGGACGCTGTGAGACAGTAGTGACCGAGTCAGCATCCTCGCATTTCTCCCATTGGTGTTTCACGACCTCCTCCGCGGTCGTTGCAGTGTACGCAGGGGCGACTCTTACTGCCGTGATTCCTGCCTTCTGTGGGGCGATGCCTGAAGCCCGGCCTGGGTAGATGGTTTTCGGCCACTCCACCGCCGGATCCACCTCAAACATGAATTCCCCGCAGGTGTCACATCGTCCGAAGGGCTTCAATAGACATACCAGTCCCGAGCATCCGGGACAAATCATGCCCAAAGCCTCCACATCCATGCAGGAATATAGGGCGAATCGACCCTTTGGCTTTAGCCGGATCCCTGTGTCCGTTATGGGAGCAGCAGCAGTCAATGCTGTAGTTGCCGGGTGAACCGGGATCCACGAGGCGGGTCCAAACATGGCGACCTGTTGCTGTTCCATCGTACACTGCCGAGTCTTCGCGCCAACGTCCCACGTGTAGTCCGTCACACGTATTGGACTCCTCCCCTTTTGCTCCAGTTCGCAGGCTTTTTTTCTTGGTTGGGTGAGACACGCCCACAAACTAAGCGGTAGGGGTTGTGTCTGATGGTGCAGTGCAATTAAAAACCCCCACGTACAGTCCGTCACACGGCTGGGTTTTCCCCCTTTCACCACTCTGCCTGCGCGGGCCTTTCCTCTTCTGAGGTCATGTCCACGACTTTCGAGTAGGGCTGCACTTTGGCCTATACACTTGACTGTTTCCGGCAGATACGTTCTTCCAAGTGATACACAATACATATCCCGGACGAGCCCCCACGTGTAGCGGGCGCTCAATCAGTCGGCTCCCACACTCCCAATCCCCTCTTATTAAAGTTCTCGCTCGAAATGTCTCTGGTCTAGGGGTATGATAGGATAGGGAGTGCGTCCGCTACGCCAGACCTCCACCACATGTGTATAAGTGGTGTTAGCAAAAGTTCTTTACCTTCGGGCCTGTATTGTGTATCAAACCCTCCCTCCAGGAGTCATCTGCCAGGAAACGAGTCTCACACCGTTGCAAGTCCAACACTCCTTTATTTGAACATAACATGGACTTACTTGCTTTACAACCAGAACAGGAGGTGTGAATGTGTATATAGGCCCAGACACAAGTTCTTTCCTCCACTCTCCTCCAAAGAGTGAGTAATGGTCTCCGCACAAGGGAAATTCACCTTCCGGACGGTCTCCGACAAGAGGCTCACCCGTCACCGGCAGTATGCTGCACCGGGTCTTCAGATGAGGAGCTCTTCCCGGTCCATTACGTCCACCTCGGATTCAGGCGTCCATCTCCGGAGCACCCTAGGATCCTTCCCTCGTGGAACTCAGTGTTGGGCACTGAGCTCCGGACCGCCAACTGAGTACCTCACCTCAGGCTAAAGGTGCCTGAGGTGGAACACGACCTCCGGTGGTCCTCTAGGCCTAGTCCGCCCGGAGGACAAACACGAACTCCATCCACAGGCTGAAGGTTCCTGGGACAACGAACCCCGTGACAAAATGGCCGGCCCCCTTTATACCTTCCCCCGGCATGCGTAGCGGGTTCCCCGCCCCACCACACGACTGCCGAAGAAAGACAAAAAGGGATTCGACACAGCAATGACTCGTCCGTCGGCCCAAAGTGACAGCGCCACCCAGTGGACCGCCGGAGATACACCACTGGTGTCACCGTGGAAATTCAAAAGTTTTCCCGGAAAAAGTAAATACCCGCTACATATATATATATAATTACTGTATATTACACATATCTGCCTTAACTTTATGACCACCCACCTTATATTGAGTAGGTTCCCCCTTTACTGCCAAAATAGCCCTGACCCATCAAGGTATGGTTGTCACTGGACTGTTAAAGGTATGCTGTGGTATCTGGCACCTTTCAGTAGCAGATTCTTTAATCACTTGCCGACCAGCTCACGTATATTTACTGCGGCAGGTTTGCAGTGCTGCGCTAATTCACGTATCTGTACGTCGTGCACGCCCTCGCCGTGCCAGCAGCGATCGGATTCGTTACAGAACCGATCAGTCTACAGGTCCAGGACAATGATTTCTGGCCTGGACCTGCTGATCGATTCTGGTGAATGAAACACTTCCTCTGCCTGTGAAATGTAAACACAGGCAGAGGAAGGGATGTCACCTCCTCTCGTGGAGCCCTTTTCGGTTCCAGAGCGAGAGGAGAGGACATCTACTGTGAGTACACCAAGCATTACACTAACAACAGGACACATAGGCACACTTTCAACCCCTGATCGCCCCCCCCCCCCCAGTTAGCCCCTTCACTCCCTGTCACAGTGCCACCAAGTGCAGTTTTCAGATTTTTCACTGGTCACTGTACTGGTGTCACTTGTGACACTAAACAGCTTTAGGGCAGTTAGTGGTAGGCCCAGGGAGGTGTAGGGTACCCCATTAACTCCCCAATAAAGGTTTAACCCCTTTCTCACCCCCCAGTTAACCCTTTCAACCCTGTCAATAGTGTCCTTCCCGCTGCATATGCTAACCCTGTTTGGCAGCCCACCACTTCTGCAGCACCCGTACTTCCCCCATTCACTGGCCAACCCGGAATTTCCGAATTTAAGACCTTTCTGGGCCTATCCCTTCTCATGAGCATAACTAAAAAAAAGTGAGTTGTAGTCATATTGGTCCACTGGCCCAATTCACCATATGCCCGTGTTCTCTGCTGTTTTAATGACCAAGATACGAGAAGATCTTGCGGTTCATGCATTTTAATGACAATGAACTCTGTTGTCCTCGGGGTGACCCTGGGTTTGATCGGCTCCACAAAATTCGGCCCCTCGTAAACCACTTCAACCAACAGTTTGCAGCCTTGTTTATTCCCGATCAAGTTGTCTGTGTTAATGAGTCCCTGATTGTCAGGAAAGGTGTCACTCGTTGGTGGCGCTGTCGGTCCTGTAGATCGCAGTACTGGTGTCCACCAGCAGGTGTCTTCTAACAGTCAGGATCTGTAGTGAAAGGTTTCACCTGCACTGTTAGATCCTTGGGCCGTAGTACCGGTGTCCACCAGCGGCTGTCTCCTGGCAGGATGGAGTCAACATTATCCTCCACGATCAGGCGTCACCTGAGGCTGATTACAGCGGTGTATAAATACCCGGCAAGCATCCACACACTTTGCCTTGGTATCGTTCTTGTGCCCTGATATGTATTTGCTGCCTGAGAACCTGATCCTGTATCCTGAACCTGTTAACCTGATCCTGTTACCCTGTGCATCTTATCCTGACTCTTATTCTGTCCCACCTGTTACCTTGCATCCCTGCCCTGCAGCCTGATCCCATCCACCTTCTCCCTCTCCTGTCCTGTTCCTTGCCCCATCTGCTGATCTCCTGTGAATGACCCTGGCCTGGCTAATGTTTATGATTCTGGTATTCCTCATTTATTGTATATACCTGTCTGACTATTGTTATTTGTGGGTCTCTGTCTGTTAGTTGGTTTGTTGTGCACTGTGTCATATTAGAGGTGGTTGTATTTATATTTTTCACTTATCTGGTTTTTCTCTGTTGCTATCCATGCAGTTCTGTCACACCTGATTCGTGACAGTATACCAAGGCCATCCCTGACCAGAAGTAAATGCACAGAGGAACCATCTCGGTTCTGTTTGCTCTGCTTAGATGAATTCTAATGTGATTATTTATTATGCTCTGCTGGCGTCAGAGAGTGGTGAATATCTCTGCCAGACACTGAAAGAATGGACCAGTGACCAGCTGCTAGAGATCATTCGTTTAGCTTACTCCTTGGTTGATCAGGGCTGTATGCTGTTTGGGGATGTTCAGCCTTTAATTCAAATATGTACAGAGCTGGCTTTGCCCTGTATCCCAATTGGCCATGATGATTGTTCTCCCCCTTTCAGTGTTAATCAGGTCGCATCACTGGTAGTGTTGAGCGAACCCGAACTGTAAAGTTCGGGTCCGTACCGAACTTTAGCTTTTTCCCGAACCTGGACTTTGCCCAAAAGTCTGGGTTCGGGTTCGGCAATCTAATTACGCATTTAGAAATGCTTCAGGGGCCAGCCAATCACCTTTTGATTAGCTGGTGTGCCCTTAGAGGCCATCATAGCCATGCCTACTTATGGCATGGCTGTGATTGGTCAGTGCAACATGTGACCCAGCTTCTATATAAGCTAGAGGCACACAGCACACATGTCACTCTGCTTCAGAATAGATAGGGAGAGGATCTAGTCTGCTGCTGCTGCTTTTAGGGAGAGATAGAAAGATAGATGAGGTAGTCCTGATTCTACAATCTGAGGGAAAAGATAGAGAGATAGTGTAGTGTAGGGCCAGGTTCCTGTGTTGGTGCTTTCAGGGAGAGAGAATATTATATAGGAGTCCAGATTCAGAGATTAAAATCAGCCATCTGCATAGGTTTACCTATTTGTGTTGCAGTGCAGTCTTTTTACACTGCCATGAGCCCAGTGTCAGAGAAAATCTAACTTTTAGGGGAAAAAAAAGGCACTTTATTGTGCTCTTTTCCAAAAGACCCATAGGGCAAAAAAAAAAAAAAAAAAAAAAAAGCATTTTATTTTGCTCGTGCAAAAAAAGACCCGTTTAGGGCAAAAAAAACGAAATAAAAAATTTGCACTTTAATGTACGCTTGCAAAAAACGCCGTTTAGGGGCACAAAAAAAAGTTTGCAGTGTGTTATACATATTTTGAGGTGTGTGAAATAAACAATTTCTATATAGTTTTCTCCTACTGTGCTATACTAAAAAAACAACATTTTTTTTGAATAGCATTTTCTGCAGTTCTGTAGCTGTGCGATTTAGCGGTTACGTACTGTGGGTGTGTTCTGCTCTTCCAAAAAACGCCGTTTAGGGGCACAAAAAAAAGTTTGCAGTGTGTTATACATATTTTGAGGTGTGTGAAATAAACAATTTCTATATAGTTTTCTCCTACTGTGCTATACTAAAAAAACAAAATTTTTTTTGAATAGCATTTTCTGCAGTTCTGTAGCTGTGCGATTCAGCGGTTACGTACTGTGGGTGTGTTCTGCTCTTCCAAAAAACGCCGTTATGGGGCAAAAAAAAAAGTTTGCAGTGTGTTATACATATTTTGAGGTGTGTGAAATAAACAATTTCTATATAGTTTTCTCCTACTGTGCTATACTAAAAAAACAACATTTTTTTTGAATAGCATTTTCTGCAGTTCTGTAGCTGTGCGATTCAGCGGTTACGTATTGTGGGTGTGTTCTGCTCTTCCAAAAAACGCCGTTTAGGGGCACAAAAAAAAAGTTTGCAGTGTGTTATACATATTTTGAGGTGTGTGAAATAAACAATTTCTATATAGTTTTCTCCTACTGTGCTATACTAAAAAAACAAAATTTTTTTTGAATAGCATTTTCTGCAGTTCTGTAGCTGTGCGATTCAGCGGTTACGTACTGTGGGTGTGTTCTGCTCTTCCAAAAAACGCCGTTTAGGGGCACAAAAAAAAGTTTGCAGTGTGTTATACATATTTTGAGGTGTGTGAAATAAACAATTTCTATATAGTTTTCTCCTACTGTGCTATACTAAAAAAACTAAATTTTTTTTGAATAGCATTTTCTGCAGTTCTGTAGCTGTGCGATTCAGCGGTTACGTACTGTGGGTGTGTTCTGCTCTTCCAAAAAACGCCGTTTAGGGGCACAAAAAAAAGTTTGCAGTGTGTTATACATATTTTGAGGTGTGTGAAATAAACAATTTCTATATAGTTTTCTCCTACTGTGCTATACTAAAAAAACAAAATTTTTTTTGAATAGCATTTTCTGCAGTTCTGTAGCTGTGCGATTCAGCGGTTACGTACTGTGGGTGTGTTCTGCTCTTCCAAAAAACGCCGTTTAGGGGCACAAAAAAAAGTTTGCAGTGTGTTATACATATTTTGAGGTGTGTGAAATAAACAATTTCTATATAGTTTTCTCCAACTGTGCTATACTAAAAAAACAACATTTTTTTTTAATAGCATTTTCTGCAGTTCTGTAGCTGTGCGATTCAGCGGTTACGTACTGTGGGTGTGTTCTGCTCTTCCAAAAAACGCCGTTTAGGGGCACAAAAAAAAAGTTTGCAGTGTGTTATACATATTTTGAGGTGTGTGAAATAAACAATTTCTATATAGTTTTCTCCTACTGTGCTATACTAAAAAAACAAAATTTTTTTTGAATAGCATTTTCTGCAGTTCTGTAGCTGTGCGATTCAGCGGTTACGTACTGTGGGTGTGTTCTGCTCTTCCAAAAAATGCCGTTATGGGGCAAAAAAAAAAGTTTGCAGTGTGTTATACATATTTTGAGGTGTGTGAAATAAACAATTTCTATATAGTTTTCTCCTACTGTGCTATACTAAAAAAACAACATTTTTTTTGAATAGCATTTTCTGCAGTTCTGTAGCTGTGCGATTCAGCGGTTACGTACTGTGGGTGTGTTCTGCTCTTCCAAAAAATGCCGTTATGGGGCAAAAAAAAAAGTTTGCAGTGTGTTATACATATTTTGAGGTGTGTGAAATAAACAATTTCTATATAGTTTTCTCCTACTGTGCTATACTAAAAAAACAAATTTTTTTTTTAATAGCATTTTCTGCAGTTCTGTAGCTGTGTGATTCAGCGGTTACGTACTGTGGGTGTGTTCTGCTCTTCCAAAAAACGCCGTTTAGGGGCACAAAAAAAAGTTTGCAGTGTGTTATACATATTTTGAGGTGTGTGAAATAAACAATTTCTATATAGTTTTCTCCTACTGTGCTATACTAAAAAAACAACATTTTTTTTGAATAGCATTTTCTGCAGTTCTGTAGCTGTGCGATTCAGCGGTTACGTACTGTGGGTGTGTTCTGCTCTTCCAAAAACACCCATTTAGGGCAAGATCCTAAATTTGGAAAATATGAGGAGAAGGTCAAAGGGACGTGGTGGCCCCGGTCGTGGTGCTGCTGGTGGAGCTCCTGTTGCAGGGAGAGGACGTGGTGGATCTGTGCCAGATACACGCACAAGTGAAACACCTTCCTCAGGTGCGAGTAGGCGACCGAGCCTGCGGCGGTATTTTGTCACGCCTAATGAGGCTGTACGAATGTTTAGGCCAGGACAAGTACAGGCGATAGTAGATTGGGTTGCTGACAGTGCCTCGGGTTCCTTCACATTGTCTACCACCCACTCTTCTGATGAAAGAACAGAGTTGTCACCTGAAACCCATGTCCATCAGTCTTTCACCTCAACCCCTTGCAAATCAGCCAAGCAGTCTGAGCCCCAAATCATGCAGCAGTCTCTTCTGCTTTTCGATGACTCTGTTAGCAGGGTTTCCCAGGGCCATCCACCTAGCCCTGCCCCAGAAGTGGAAGAGATTGAGTGCACCGATGCCCAACCACTTATGTTTCATGATGAGTACATGGGAGGACCATCGCAGTACGTCTCGGATGATGACGAAACACAGGTGCCAACTGCTGCTGCTTTCGCAATTGTGCAGATAGACAAGGAGGGCAGGGGTGAAGACTGGGTGGAAGATGATGTGGAGGACGATGAGGTCCTCGACCCCACATGGAATGAACGTTATGCAGGTGACCAGTGTATTTTGGAGGTAGAGGCGGTGGTCGCACAGAGCCACCAGCACAGCAGAAGAGGGAGCAGGGTGCAAAAGCGGAGCGTCCGTCCGCTAGACAGTATGTCTGCTACTGCCCAACGCAGCAAGGGACCGAGCACACCAAAGCCAGGTCCAAGGAGTTCCCTAGCGTGGCAGTTCTTCACACAATGTGCTGATGACATGACACGAGTGGTTTGCAGGCTGTGCAATCAGAGGCTGAAGCGAGGCATAAACGTTCTCAACCTGAGCACAACCTGCATGACCAGGCATCTAAGTGCAAAGCACGAGCTGCAGTGGAGTAGACACCTCAAAAACCAAGAAAGGTCTCTGGCTCCTCCTGCTTCCTCTTCTGCTGCAGTCTCGGCCTCTTCATCCACCTCTGTAGTGACAGTGGCACCTGCCACCCCGCAAACAGAGTATCTGCCAGCAACACTACCACCTGGGTCACCAACCACAATGTCCCATGGAAGCGTTCAGCTCTCTATCTCCCAAACATTGGAGCGGAAGAGGAAGTACCCCCCTAGCCACCCGCGATCCCTAGCCCTGAATGCCAGCATTTCAAAACTCCTGGCCTTTGAAATGCTGTCATTCCGTCTGGTGGAGACACAGAGTTTTAAAAGCCTGATGGCATTGGCTGTCCCACAGTACGTCGTGCCCAGCCGCCACTATTTTTCCAGGCGAGCCATCCCTTCCCTGCACAACCAAGTGGGGGACAAAATCAGGTGTGCACTGCGCAACGCCATCTGTGGCAAGGTCCACCTAACTACGGATGCGTGGACCAGTAAGCACGGTCAGGGACGTTATATCTCCCTAACAGCACACTGGGTAAATGCAGTGGCGGCTGGGCCTGAGGCAGATAGCAGTTTGGCGCATGTCCTTCCACCACCGAGGATTGCAGGGCGCTTCAGTTTGCCTCCTGTTGCTAACTCCTCCTACTCCGCTTCCTCATCCTCTACCGCCTCCTCATCCGGTCAGCGTAACACCTTCACCACCAACTTCAGCACAGCCAGGGGTAAACGACAGCAGGCAGTTTTAAAACTTTCCTGTTTAGGGGAAAAACCCCACACCGCGCAGGAGTTGTGGAGGGACATGGAACAACAGACCAATGAGTGGTTGCTGTCAGTGAGCCTCAAGCCCGCCTGGTGGTGTGCGATAATGGGCGAAATCTCGTAGCAGCTCTGGGCCTAGCCGGTTTGACGCATATCCCTTGCCTGGCGCATGTGCTGAACTTGGTGGTCCAGAGGTTCCTTAAAAATTACCCCAATATGCCAGAGCTGCTGCAGAAAGTGCGGGCTATGTGTGCGCACTTTCGGCGTTCTCACCCTGCTGCTGCTCGCCTGTCAGCGCTGCAGCGTAACTTCGGCCTTCCCGCTCACCGCCTCATATGTGACGTGCCCACAAGGTGGAACTCCACCTTGCACATGCTGGCCAGACTGTGCGAGCAGCAGCAGGCGATAGTGGAGTTTCAGCTGCAGCAATCACGCGTGAGACGCTCTGCGGAACAGCACCACTTCACCACCAATAACTGGGCCTCCATGCGAGACCTGTGTGCCTTGTTGCGCTGTTTCGAGTACTCCACCAACATGTCCAGTGCCAATGACGCCGTTCTTAGCGTTACTATCCCAGTTCTATGCCTCCTTGAAAAAACGCTTTGGGCGATGATGGAAGAGGATGTGGCACAGGAGGATGAGGAGGAGGAGGAGGAAGCGGGATCATTTCAAAGGCTTTCAGGGCAGTCTTTCACAAGTGGCTACGAGGGTGGGTTCCTGCACCAACAAACGCCAGGTACACAATTGTCCGGCAGAAAGGGCACAGTTCTGGAGGATGACGAGGTGGAGGAGGAGATGGAGGAGGAGGAGATGGAGGAGGAGGAGGAGGAGGAGCCATTTTCACAGCAGGGTGGCACCCAGACCAGCTCGTGGCCATCACTGGTGCGTGGCTGGGGGGATACAGAGGACACAGACGATACACCTCCCACAGAGGACAGCTTTTCTTTGCCTCTGGGCAGCCTGGCACACATGAGCGATTACATGCTGCAGTGTTTCCGCAATGACCGCCGAGTTGCCCACATTTTAACTGGTGCCGATTACTGGGTGGCCACCCTGCTGGATCCCCGTTACAAGGACAATGTACCGTCCTTAATTCCCTCACTGGAGCGGGATCGTAAGATGCGCGAGTACAAGCGCACGCTGGTAGACGCGCTGCTGGTGGCATTCCCGCCTGACAGCGGGCATACGGTGGAAGCACAAGGCGAAGGCAGAGGAGGAGGAAGAGGTCGCCAACGCAGCCGGGGCACCGGCAGCACCTCAGAAGGCAGGGTTAGCATGGCTGAAATGTGGAAAAGCTTTGTCAGCACGCCACAACAACCAGCCCCACCAGCTGAGATGGAACGTCTTAGCAGGAGGCAGCATTTCAACAACATGGTTGAGCAGTATGTGTCCACAGGCCTACACATACTGGATGACGGGTCTGCCCCCTTTAACTTCTGGGTCTCCAAATTGGGCACATGGCCTGAGCTTGCCCTTTATGCCTTGGAGGTGCTGGCCTGCCCTGCAGCCAGTGTATTATCTGAATGTGTATTTAGCACGGCAGGGGGCGTTATCACAGACAAGCGCAGCCGCCTGTCCAGAGCCAATGTGGACAAGCTCACGTTCATTAAAATGAACCAGGCATGGATCCCACAGGACTTGTCCGTACCTTGTGCAGAATAGACATGTTTACCGGTGTGACAAAAACTGTCCGGCCATCGGATTGTGTCCGGCCCATACTGCGAAGGCGCAGCGCTTGCGCAGTATAGAGGACAAGGAGATTCACAAAATCTCCGAAGATGAACGGCGCCTGCGCTGTGAGTGCAGGTTCAAGCCCCACCATCCAAGTGGACATACGGTAGCACATAGTAACAGGGCCCCTCACGGGCTCGGTTCGATCGCCACGCTTCGGGCACGGCCTCACTTGGCTCGGCTTGAACCACGGATGGTGTGGCCTTCACCTGAACTCACCACGCAGGCGCCGTTCGTCTTGGGAGATTTTAGAAATCCCCTTGTCCTACATACTGAGCAAGCGCAGTACAGGGTGGACACTATTTGACGGGGGACAGAATTCGACACATCACCGGCCTTACCCAGCCATTGTTGTATTTTTGAATCAGTGTTGGCTACCTCGTCCTCCTCCACCGCCGCTTCCACCTACACAGCCACATCCACCGCCACCTCAACCTCCTACACCATATGGACCTCGTCCTCCTAGGTCAAGATTATTATTTTTTATTTTTATTTTTTTTTATGTTATTTTAAGTTATTTCCCTATCCACATTTGTTTGCAGAGCACTTGCCATGCTCTTAACAACATTTTGCTGCCATTTGCAGCCCTCTAGCCCTTTCCATTACTTTTTTAGAGCCTTTTTAGTCCTTAGAAGTCCGGGTCCCCATTGACTTCAATGGGGTTCGGGTTCGGGTCCGGGTTCGGGTTAAAGTTCGGTCCCGAACCCGAACTTTTTTCCGAAGTTCGGCCGAACCCGTCGAACCCGAACATCCAGGTGTCCGCTCAACTCTAATCACTGGTATGGCTTTTGGAAGATGACTCCACATACTTTTTTGAACATTATACAGCTTATTCCCAACAGATGATAATAGAATGTGTTGATTCTGTACAATCCCTTGTCCGATAGGCAGTATGTAAACTGCAGTTTGTGCAACCACTACTCCTAGCATGGTCTGATATTTTGCAATCAGCCCCAGCCAGCCCACAACAAACCATCTCTGCTGCCAGACACCTGCCTGCCCAAAAGTATTTTTTCGCTTCACCCATGGCAACCTCCGTTTCAGCCCAATATACTCTACTTCCCACCAAATATCAATACCCTGTTTCTACTCGCTGCACCTATCCTGCCTTTAACACATCTGTCTCTTCTCTGCTACCTACAACTACCCCCCAAAAACTTCCTCTGGCCGCTGTTTCCCCTTCCTTATCATATCCCAGCCCTTCTCTTCAGTCTGCTCCACCCCCTACCTACAGTCCTGCAGTCACCTACAGAACTTCAGTAGCTAAGCCCAAGAAGAAACAGAAGTTCTTTCCAACTCATACGATCCTGCCAGTAACCCAACCTGCCTCCACACCAGCCAATCTGCTCCAGCCTGCTTCCGCATTGACCAACCTGCTCCAGTCTGCCTTCATGCCAGCTGAACCTGATGACCCACCTAATCCTGCCAACTTTCTGCCTGCTGCCCAGCCTGTTATTCCTGATACCCTGCATGGTGGTTCCTTTCCCGCTGCCCGGCTAGATGTGCCTCTGCCCGCTGCCCGGCTAGATGTGCCTCTGCCCGCTGCCCAGCTTCAAGTGCCTCTGCCCGCTGCCCAGCTTCAAGTGCTTCAGTCTGATGTTCCAGTGCCTGTTGCCCAGTCTGACATTCCAGTGCCTGTTGTCCAGTCTGATGCACCTGCTGTTCAGGCTGTTGTGCCAGTGCCTGCTGTTCAGCCTGTTGTGCCAGCACCTGTGCCTGCTGTTCAGTCTGACGCCCCAGTGCTTGCTGCCCAGTCTGATGTTCCAGTGCCTGCTGCCCAGTCTGATGTTCTTGTGTCCATGTTCCAGTCTGGTGTCCCTGTGCCCATGTTCCAGCCTGAAATTCCGGTACCTGTGTCCCCACCTGAAATTCCAGTGCCTGTGCCCTCATCTGAATTCCCGGTGTCCCAGCCTGAAGTTCCGGTGTCCCAGCCTGAAGTCCCATTGTAAAAGCAACATATGTCTCAGGCGTATCTCACGTGGCCAAAACATCAGCCACTTGGGCACCACGTGCTTGACCAGACATATGTCAACCTGCCATGCAGTTTGTTGGCAAGCCTACCTAAAAGACCCACACCAAAGAACAAAGCGGACCTCTCCTTGCTCCTCATCAGCTGGGATCTCCAACCTCACTATACCTTCAGTCCTCTCTGAAACCTGCACTGAGAAGAATGAAGGTGTAGAATTAGGTGTGTCACAGCCAAGTACTTGCGGGCAATCTGCTATTGGTACACCGACGTCAGATTGTACCAGGCAAATTTCCCTGCCCCAGCTGCTGCACCGCCTAAATAAGTTCGCTCCCAGCCATCCACATGCCCAGCGGTTGAATGCTAGCTTGGCTAAATTGCTAGCACTTCAACTGCTGCCTTTTCAGTTGGTAGACTCTGCCCCCTTTCGTGAGTTTGTGGACTGTGCGGTTCCTCAGTGGCAGGTTCCTAAACGCCACTTTTTCTCACGGAAGGCGATTCCGGCTCTCTACCGGCATGTGGAAGGCAATGTCTTGGCCTCGCTGGACAGGGCGGTCAGTGGTAAGGTGCATATTACCGCTGACTCATGGTCCAGCAGGCATGGACAGGGACGTTACCTATCTTTCACAGCGCATTGGGTGACTCTGCTGGCAGCTGGGAAGGATGCAGGACAAGGTGCAGTAGTGTTGGAGGTTGTTCCGCCACCACGCCTCCAAAATGTTACTACTGGTGATTCTGACACACCTCTCTCCTCCACCTCCTCCTCTTCTTCTTCCTCCATGGCCTCTACCTGTGCTTTGTCCTCGGAACCAGCGGTGATCTGTAGGCGTTCAATAGGCTATGCAAGTACGCAGGCAAAAAGATGCCATGCGGTGCTTGAGCTGGTGTTCTTGGGGGACACTGGGGCAGAGATTCTGTCAGCTCTGCAGGGGCAGGCTCAGAGGTGGTTGACGCCACGCCAGCTTAAGCCAGGAAAGGTGGTTTGTGACAATGGCACCAACCTCCTCTCCGCCCTCCGACAGGGACAACTGACCCATGTGCCCTGTTTGGCTCACATCCTTAACTTGGTGGTGCAGCGGTTCTTGGGCGGGTACCCGGGCTTACAGGAGGTCCTGAAGCAGGCCAGGAAACTCTGTGGGCATTTCCGCCGGTCATATAATGCCAGTGCTCGGCTGGCTGACCTGCAAAAGGAATCCAACCTGCCCAAGAACCGCCTAATCTGTGACATGCCCACCAGGTGGAACTCTACGTTGGCCATGCTGCAGCGGCTGCACACGCAGAAGAGGGCCATCAATGAGTATCTGTTGCAATATGGCACCAGGACAGGGTCGGGGGAGCTTGGATTTTTTTCCCCACGCCAGTGGGCCATGATCAGGGATGCATGCACTGTCCTGGCACCATTTGAGGAGGCCACGAGGATGGTGAGCAGCGACAGTGCATGCATCAGTGACACTGTCCCTCTTGTCCACCTGTTGGAGCACACGCTGCATAGAATAATGGACAGGGCACTTGAGGCAGAACAGAGGCAGGAGGAGGAGGACTTCCTTACCTCTCAAGGCCCCCTTTATCCAGACAGTGTTCCTGCTGGCCCGGCAATCACACAGGAAGAGGAGGAGGAGGAGGAGGATTGTGTCAGCATGGAGGTGGAGCCTAGCACCCAGCATCAGCAGCAGTCTTCAAGGGATCAATTACAGTCCCAAGACACCCATGGACTTGTACGTGGCTGGAAGGAGGTGGCTGCAGATCATGTCGTTCTGAGTGACCCAGAGGACTCCGGACCAAATGCCTCAGCAAACCTACGCTGCATGGCCTCCCTGATCCTGCAAAGCCTGCGGAGGGATCCTGCGATCAAGGAGAGGGATCATTACTGGCTGGCAACCCTCTTTGATCCACGGTACAAGGGTAAGGTTGCGGACCTTATCTTGCCATTGCAGAGGGAGCAGAGGATGAAGCATCTTCGGGAGGCTTTGCAGAAAGGTCTGTGCAACGCGTTCCCAGAGACAGGGAGGTAACAAATTCCTGGTCCTGGACAACGTGTTGCTGAGGCTTCGGTCAGTCAAAGAAGGAGCGGTGGAGAAGGTGGCCATCGGACCGATGCGTTCAGACAATTTTTTAGTACGCAGCCCCAAGGTATGATCGGTTCCAGCAACCATGGCCAGCGTCTGGTTTACATGGTGCAGGAATACCTAGGGGCAAGATCAGACTTGGACACCTTTCCCACCGAAAATCCTCTGGGTTACTGGGTCTTGAGGATGGATCACTGGCCAGAGCTTGCACAGTATCTAATTGAGCTACTGGCCTGTCCTGCATCCAGCGTTCTTTCGGAACGCACATTCAGTGCTGCTGGAGGCTTTGTAACCAATCACAGTGTGCGCCTGTCCACCAACTCAGGCGATCGACTGACCTTCATAAAAATGAATCAGTCTTGGATCACCACCAGTTACCAAGCACCTGATGCTGATGTAACCGAATATTTTTTTTTGAAATGTCAGATCCCTTCAAGACTGCCTATGCTGATGCTGAGTGACTATCCTCTTCCTCCTCAATGATCATGTTGATAGCTTGTAAGAACATGTTTGTTTCTGGGCACCAATTTTTCAGCCCCTGTTTAACAGGGGAGTATAATTACAATTTTTGATGCAATACTTTACAGCAGGGCTCATTGCTGTGCTCCAAGTACAGTATCTGTGAGGGGCTGCAGTGTTGTGGCACCAGTGCCTAAGGCCCAATTTTTCTGCCCCTGTTTAACAGGGGCATGTTATTACAATTCTTGATCTAATAATTCACAGCAGGGACCATTCCTGCACCCACCAAGAGTAACTGGGAGGGCTTACAGTGTTGTGGCAACATCACCACCACCGCCACCGCCAAAGGCCCAATTTTTATGCCCCTGTTTAACAGGGGCATGTAATTACAATTCTTGATCTAATATTTCACAGCTGGGCCCATTCCTGCGCCCACCAAGAGTAACTGTGAGGACTTACAGTGTTGTGGCACCAGCACCACCACCAAAGGCTCAATTTTTCCTACTGAGGGTGGAAGCACAAAAGCGCCACTCTAAGTGCAGAATTATCAATAAAATTTAATGTTGAAAAAGGGGGGGGGGAGCATGTGTATACTCACAAACATGAAGTAAAATAAGCATGTAGATAGATTCAAAGTCTTATCTGTGAAACAGCAGTATCGCAGGCCAGATGGTGCTGGTGGGAGCTGATGTATGCCAGCACCGCACTTCAGCTGGTGCAGAGGAAGGAAGGATGTGGGAAATCCACGGCGAGCGGTAGATGGTGCTGCACACCGTGACTCCTGGACGATTTCCAGAGGTCTGATGAAGGAGCGCATGCTCCGAAAGCGCTTACCACCCATTGGTTCCAAGCCACACGGATCTTATTGGTCCTCCAACAACCCGGATGTTCACTGTTAGTCACGGCCAGCTACTGACCCGGAAATCGTCCAGGAGTCACGGTGTGCAGCACCATCTACCGCTCGCCGTGGATTTCCCACATCCTTCCTTCCTCTGCACCAGCTGAAGTGCGGTGCTGGCATACATCAGCTCCCACCAGCACCATCTGGCCTGCGATACTGCTGTTTCACAGATAAGACTTTGAATCTATCTACATGCTTATTTTACTTCATGTTTGTGAGTATACACATGCTCCCCCCCCTTTTTCAACATTAAATTTTATTGATAATTCTGCACTTAGAGTGGCGCTTTTGTGCTTCCACCCTCAGCTTTTCCAGGATTTGCTTCATATCTTCACTGGGCTGCCTTCTAAGTGTTTTAACATGGACTAAAATGACTTTTTCACAGTCTTATGTGATTTTAATTTGTTCTCTCCTTTTTAGCTTTTACATTGTCTCTAACACCAGCGCCAACTTTTTCCTATATGTCAATTTTTCCTACCACTGTTCAACAATGGCATCTAATTACAATTCTTGATATAATAGTTCACAGCAGGGTCGTTCCAGCGCCCACCAAGAGTAACTGTGAGGACTTACAGTGTTGTGGCAACACCAACACCTAAGGGCCAAATTTCTGCACAGTATATACGGCAGGCCCCTACTTTCAAACATCTGACTTCCAAACGACTCCTACTTGCAAACGGAAAGAGACAACAGGAAGGGAGAGGAAATCTACCCCTAGGAAGGGAAATTCTCTCCTGTAAGAGTTAATATGGGAAAAAAGTGTCTCCTCTCCACTGATGCTTTATCACCAATCCTTGTTTCAATAAAAACCCAAAATTTTCAAAAAACATTTGTCATTGGGACGGAAAGTGAGGTGAAATGTTCTGAACAGGTGCACACTGCACAGACAGCAAAACAAATGTTACAGGGGTGATAACCCTTCCCTATGTTTTTCAAAAGCTCAGGCTGGAGCTACACTTAAAAAATTTACCTGTTCCAAATTACAAACAGATTCTACTTAAGAACAAACCTACAGTCCCTGTCTTGTTTGCACCGCCTGTATACTGCTGTTCAGAGTATATAGGGCCTTTTTTAAATTTGGGTGCAGGGTTCCACTTAATATCCATACAACACCCAAAGGGGCAGGTAGTGGGCTGGGGGTGGGGGTGGGGGGTACCCATGCCATTTTTCTCAATGATTTTCATCCATATTGCTGGGACCAGACAATACATTAAAGCCGCAAGCAGTAAATTACTTTTTTTCCTTTAGAAATTTAATTTTGTGCAGGGACCGTTCTAAACACGGGAAACACGTGCCACTTCACAGGCATACTTTAGACACCCTCCAGGTATGATATTTAAAGGAATATTTCACTTTTTTTTTCACTTTAACCACTTAACCCACTGTAAATATACGTCGGCAGAATGGCACCGACAGGCAGAATTACGTATATCTACGTGACTGCCTTTGTATAGTTGGGGGGTCCGATCGGACCCCCCTTCTTTACAGTGAGCGGTGGTTAACTGATCAGGAGCGATCAGGCATGGGGGGACGGGCGTTCGATTCCGGCCACCCCCTCTCGATCGCTCCCGGCGAATGAGAGAGCTTCCCCTGCCTGTGTAATGTTTACACAGGCAGGAGGAAGTGATGTCATCTCTCCTGCGGCGCTCACATATACCGAGCGCCGTACAGGAGAAGATGCAGGTTAATGCACAAAACACTACACTGACACCAGGACACATAGGCACATAAATCGCCCCCCCAGATCACCCCCCAGTCCCCAGCCACAGTGTCACTGATTGCAGTGACCATTTATTTACTGATCACTGCAATTAGTGACATTTGTGACTGTAAAAGTGTCACCAAAGTTTAGTCTTAGGTCCAGTGTAGCCCCCTAACCCCCCTAATAAAGGTTTAACCCCCTGATCGCCCCCCAGATAACCCTTTCACCCCCTAGCACCGCTGTCACTAAGCGATCGTTTTTCTGATCGCTGTTTTATTGTCGGTGATGCCGATCGGTAGGCAGTTTTTTTAGGTTCGCCGCAGGTTTTTATAGCGTCAGGAACCCCCATATATTACCTAATAAAGGTTTAACCCCCTTGATCGCCCCCCAGGTAACCCTTTCACCCCCTATCACCACTGTCGCTAAGCTATCGTTTTTCTGATCGCTGTCTTATTGTCGGTGATGCCGCTCGGTAGCCAGTTATTTTTTTTAGGTTCGCCGCAGGTTTTTATAGCGTCAGGTACCCCAATATATTACCTAATAAAGGTTTAACCCCTTGATCACCCCCCAGGTAACCCTTTCACCCCCTATCACCACTGTCGCTAAGCGATCGTTTTTCTGATCGCTGTCTTATTGTCGGTGATGCCGATAGGTAGCGAGGAATTTTTTTAGGTTCGCCACAGGTTTTTATAGCGTCAGGTACCCCCATAAATTATCTAATAAAGGTTTAACCCCCTTGATCGCCCCCCAGGTAACCCTTTCACCCCCTATCACCACTGTCGCTAAGCGATCATTTTTCTGATCGCTGTCTTATTGTCGGTGATGCAGATCGGTAGCCAGTAATTTTTTTTAGGTTCGCCACATGTTTTTATAGCGTCAGGTACCCCCATAAATTATCTAATAAAGGTTTAACCCCCTTGATCGCCCCCCAGGTAACCCTTTCACCCCCTATCACCACTGTCGCTAAGCGATCATTTTTCTGATCGCTGTCTTAGCGTCGGTGATGCAGATCGGTAGCCAGTAATTTTTTTTAGGTTCGCCGCAGGTTTTTATAGCGTCAGGTACCCCAATATATTACCTAATAAAGGTTTAACCCCTTGATCACCCCCCAGGTAACCCTTTCACCCCCTATCACCACTGTCGCTAAGCGATCGTTTTTCTGATCGCTGTCTTATTGTCGGTGATGCCGATAGGTAGCGAGGAATTTTTTTAGGTTCGCCACAGGTTTTTATAGCGTCAGGTACCCCCATAAATTATCTAATAAAGGTTTAACCCCCTTGATCGCCCCCCAGGTAACCCTTTCACCCCCTATCACCACTGTCGCTAAGCGATCATTTTTCTGATCGCTGTCTTATTGTCGGTGATGCAGATCGGTAGCCAGTAATTTTTTTTAGGTTCGCCGCATGTTTTTATAGCGTCAGGTACCCCCATAAATTATCTAATAAAGGTTTAACCCCCTTGATCGCCCCCCAGGTAACCCTTTCACCCCCTATCACCACTGTCGCTAAGCGATCATTTTTCTGATCGCTGTCTTAGCGTCGGTGATGCAGATCGGTAGCCAGTAATTTTTTTTAGGTTCGCCGCAGGTTTTTATAGCGTCAGGTACCCCCATAAATTATCTAATAAAGGTTTTAACCCCTTATTGCCCCTAGTTAACCCTTTCACCAGTGATCACCATATAAGTGTTACGGGTGACGCTGGTTAGTTAGTTTGCTTTTTATAGTGTCAGGGCACCCGCCGTATATATAACCCAATAAAGGTTTAACCCCCTGATCGCCCGGCGGGTGATATCAATTAGGTTTTAGCGTCAGAGAGGGTCTGCGTCACACCCCAGGCAGCGTCAGGTTAGTGCCAGTAACGCTAACACCCACGCGTGAAGGATACACCCCCCTTAGTGGTATAGTATCTGAACAGATCAATATCTGATCTGATCAGATCTATACTAGCGTCCCCAGCAGTTTAGGGTTCCCAAAAACGCAGTGTTAGCGGGATCAGCCCAGATACCTGCTAGCACCTGCGTTTTGCCCCTTCGCCCAGCCCAGGCCACCCAAGTGCAGTATCGATCAATCACTGTCACTTACAAAACACAACACACATAACTGCAGCGTTCGCAGAGACAGGCCTGATCCCTGCGACTCCAGTGCTGTAGGAGGTGATTTCACCACCACAGTTAAAAAAAAAAGCATATATGCCGAAGCATTGGGGCAGCAGGGGCGGAGGAGCGATTTTGCTCCTAATGCCGCGTACATACGGTCGAAATTCCGAAGGAGGCTTGCCCGTGGAAAAGTCCGACCATGTGTGTGCGGCATAACTTTTTTGCGGGAGGATGCCCCCATGCTTCGGCATATATAAATGGTGCATGTATGCCCATCATTAGAAGTGGGTGGATGAAGAGCGGTATTCTAATGGTGGGCATACCCACCGATCAATCTCTTTTTTCGTTCAGCCAACTGGCTGCATGAAAAAAAAAGATTACAATACATGTCCAACAAGGACCAGCAACGTACTGGTATGTTGCTGGACTTTGAATGTTTATACCAGAATGATGCCTGCGGGTTTAGGTATCATCTTGGTATCATTCTTTTCAGCCAGCGGCCGGCTTTCATGTAAAAGCAATCCTAGTGGCTAATTAGCCTCTGGACTGCTTTTACAAGCAGTGGGAGGGAATGTCCCCCCCCCCCCCGGATATAAAAAGCGCCATTGGGAAATTGGGAAAGCATTTTATCACACCGATCTTGGTGTGGTCAGATGCTTTGAGGGCAGAGGAAAGATCTAGGGTCTAGAAGACCCCAGTTTTTTCAAAAAAGAGTACCTGTCACTACCTATTGCTATCATAGGGGATATTTACATTCCCTGAGATAACAATAAAAATGATAAAAATAAAAAAAATATGGAAGGAACAATTTAAAAATAAAATAAAAAAGCACAATTAATAATAAAAAAAAAAAGCACCCCTGTCCTGCCCTGCTCTTGCCCAATGGTGAACGCAAGCGTCGGTCTGGCATCATATTGACTGGCGTCAACAGCAATTGCACCATGCATGTGAGGTATCACCACAAAGGTCAGATCGAGGGCAGTAATTTTAGCAGTAGACCTCCTCTGTAAATCTAACGGGGTAACCTGTAAAGGCTTTTAAAAGCTTTTAAAAATGTATGTAGTTTGTCGCCAATGCGCGTTTGTGTGAAATTTTAAAGCATGTCGTGTTTGGTATCTATGTACTCGGCCTAAGATCATCTTTTTTATTTCATCAAACATTTGGGCAATATAGTGTGTTTTAGTGCATTAAAATTTAAAAAAGTGTATTTTTTCCCCAAAAAATGCGTTTGAAAAATCACTGCGCAAATACTGTGTAGAAAAAAAAATGCAACATCCACCATTTTAATCTGTAGGGCCTTTGCTTTAAAAATATATATAATGTTTGGGGGTTCAACATAATTTTCTTGCAAAAAAAAATATGTTTTCATGTAAACAAAAAGTGTCAAAAAGGGCTTTGTCTTCAAGTGGTTAGAAGAGTGGATGTAAGCTTCCTAATGTTGTGTATAAAATGCCAGAACAGTTCAAAACCCCCCCAAATGACCCCATTTTGGAAAGTAGACACCCCAAGCTATATACTGAGAGGCATGTCGAGTCCATGGAATATTTTATATGTTGACACAAGTTGCGGAAAAAAGGAAATTATTTTTTTTTTTTGCACAAAGTTGTCACTAAATGATATATTGCTCAAACATGCCATGGGTATATGTGGAATTACACCCCAAAATACATTCTGCTGCTTCTCCTGAGTACGGGGATACCACATGTGTGAGACTTTTTGGGAGCCTAGCCGCGTACGGGACCCCAAAAACCAAGCACCGCCTTCAGGATTTCTAAGGGTGTAAATTTTTGATTTCACTTCTCACTGCCTATCACAGTTTCGGAGGCCATGGAATGCCCAGATGGCACAAAACCCCCCCAAATGACCCCATTTTGGAAAGTAGACACCCCAAGCTATTTGCTGAGAGGTATGGTGAGTATTTTGCAGATCTCGCTTTTTGTCACAAAGTTTTGAAAATTGAAAAAAAAAAAAAATTAATATATATTTTCTTTCTTCATTTTCAAAAACAAATGAGAGCTGTAAAATACTCACCATGCCTCTCAGCAAATAGCTTGGGGTGTCTACTTCCCAAAATGGGGTCATTTGGGGGGGTTTTGTGCTATTTTGGCATTTTATGGCCTTCGAAACTGTGATAGGTAGTGAGGAGTGAAATCAAAAATTTGTGCCTAGAAATCCTGAAGGCGGTGCTTGGTTTTCGGGGTCCCGTACGCGGCTAGGCTCCTAAAAAGTCCCACACATGTGGTATCCCCGTACTCAGGATAAGCAGCAAAATGTATTTTGGGGTGTAATTCCACATATAACCATGGCATGTGTGAGCAATATATCATTTAGTGACAACTTTTTGTAATTTTTTTTTATTTTATTTTTTTGTCATTATTCAATCACTTGGGACAAAAAAAAAATATTCAATGGGCTCAACAGGCCTCTCAGCAATTTCCTTGGGGTGTCTACTTTCTAAAATGGGGTCATTTGGGGGGGTTTTGTGCTAGTTTGGCATTTTATGGCCTTCAAAACTGTGATAGGTAGTGAGGAGTGAAATCAAAAATTTGCGCCCTTAGAAATCCTGAAGGCGGTGCTTGGTTTCCGGGGGCCCGTACGCGGCTAGGTTCCCAAAAAGTCCCACACATGTGGTATCCCCGTACTCAGGAGAAGCAGCAAAATGTATTTTGGGGTGCAATTCCACATATAACCATGGCATGTGTTAGCAATATATCATTTAGTGACAACTTTTTGTAATTTTTTTTTTTTTTTTTTGTCATTATTCAATCACTTGAGACAAAAAAAAAAATATTCAATGGGTTCAACATGCCTCTCAGCAATTTCCTTGGGATGTCTACTTTCCAAAATAGGGTTATTTGGGGGGGGGGGTTTGTACTGCCCTGCCATTTTAGCACCTCAAGAAATGAGATAGGCAGTCATAAACTAAAAGCTGTGTAAATTCCAGAAAATGTACCCTAGTTTGTAGACGCTATAACTTTTGCGCAAACCAATAAATATACGCTTATTGACATTTATTTTACTAAAGACATGTGGCTGAATAAATTTTGGCCTAAATGTATGACTAAAATTGAGTTTATTCGATTTTTCCTATAACAAAAAGTAGAAAATATCATTTTTTTTCAAAATTTTCGGTCTATTTCCGTTTATATCGCAAAAAATAAAAATCGGAGAGGCAATCAAATACCATTAAAAGAAAGCTCTATTTGTGGGAAGAAAAGGACGCAAATTTCGTTTGGGTACAACATTGCATGTCCGCACAATTTACAGTTAAAGCAGCGCAGTGCAAAATTCTGAAATCACCTCTGGTCCTCTAGCTACCAAATGGTCCGGGGCTTAAGTGGTTAATCATCATCACTGCTCCCGAAAAAACGCCTGTTTTTAAAACTTTTTTTTGCATTAATACATGTCCCCTGGGGCAGGACCCGGGTCCCCAAACACTTTTTAGGACAATAACTTGCATATTAGCCTTGATAATTAGCACTTTTGATTTTGAACGTTCACGTCCATTGTATTTAATAGGGTCCTAAAGTTCACGCAAACTATCGGTCCGTTCATAGGTTCTGGTGCGAACCGAACCGGGGGGTGTTCAGCTCATCCCTATTTGTGGGTCGCTGTCTGTTAGTTGGTTTGTTGTGCACTATATATATATATATATATAGAGGCGGTCCCCCTACTTACAAACATCCAACTTACAAACGGCTTCTACTTACAAACGGAGGGAGACAACAGGAAGTGAGAGGAAATCTACCCCATGGAAGGGAAATTCACTCCTGTAAGAGTTAATATGAGAAAAAGGTGTCTCCACTTATGCTTTATCACCAGTCCATGTTTTCCTAACAACTCAAAATTTTTAAAATCCAATTTTCATCGGGACAGAAAGTGAGGTGAAATCTTTTGAACAGGGGCACAGACAGCAAAATAAATGTTACAGGGGTGACAACCCTTCCCTATGCTATCCAAAAGCTTAAAAATAGATTTTTTGGCTGGAGCTACACTTAAAAAATGTACCTGTTCCAACTTACAAACAGACTCAACTTATAAACAAACCTACAGATCCTATCTTGTTTGAAAACAGGGACCGCCTGTATATATATATATATATATATATATATATATATATAATTCATTATTTTTCTCAATCAGTTTTCACAGAAACATAAATCAGGTTTTTGATTGACTAATGTTTTAGTAATGAATACATAGGCTGTCCTAAACAATGGGAACTGTTGACAGTTTCAACAGTCCATTGTCTCTACAGCTACAGTAAACAGGTATGTTTTCTGTTGTTTGGTAACTATGGTAAACAGCCTGACACATAAAAGGGGGATTCAGGTATAAGCTAGGGGCACATAGCATGTACATAGCAAAAATTACACCCCAAAATACATTCTGCTACTCCTCCTGAGTATGGCGATACCACATGTGTGAGACTTCTACACAGCCTGGCCACATACAGAGATCCAACATGCAAGGAACACGGTCAGGTGTTCCAGGGACACATAGCATGCACATACCAAGAATTACACCCCAAAATACATTATGCTGAGCAAAGCGTAAACAAAAGATTACCTGTGGTTTTAGTAGCGCAGTTCTACATAGCAGGATAGCACTGGTCCAGGCAGCAGGCAGGGACTTGGTCAGCAATGGCATACACAATTGTCCAGGCAGCAGGCAGGGATACTGTCCATAAACGGTCCAGGGTCAGTGCAGGCAGAGATATTGTCAGCAGTGCCAAAAATATTGGTCCTGGTAGTAGGAAGGTCCATGTGGTGTGGTCAGTTTATGCGACAGGCAGAGGCATGATGGCATAGGTCATACAGGCAGAAGGCAGAAGTAGGGCCTCGTTCAGGACAGAATGGGGACAGGGGTAGAGGCTTCTCCCACCCAAATCTCTTTGAAACCTCCGAGTCTCCAGACCCTAAACTAGGAATGAGTAAACAAAATAGTTTTCTTCATCCAGAAAAACAATTCTGGAGCCCCTCACATATGTGAGACCCCTGTGTTGAATCCCACTAGTCCAGCAGCAGGGTACAAGATCAGTGCATGAGGCAGGCAAAAACATGGTCAAACAGTCCAAGGTCAATTCCAGATCAGGCAGAGGTATTACAGAATCGTTAGGCAGAAGCATGGTCGAATAACAGTCCAGGGTCAGTTCCAGATCAGGCAGAGGTATTACAGAATCGTTAGGCAGAAGCGTGGTCGAATAACAAGCCAGGGTCAGTTACAGAGCAGGCAGTGGCATAAGGGGTGTGAAGGTGTGTGAATGCAGAAACTGAGGATTACGTTTCCATACTTCACTAATAATTTAGTGAAGTATGGTAACGGCGAAAACAGTCTACTACACAGAGGCCTGGTTTGGAAGGACATTGGGCACAATAATAAACTGTGTATCGTCTGACTCCTCCACTGGTACACACCTTACATTATTTTTGATGTCGTCTGCCTGTTGCTGTGGGAGGGACTTTATCGGGAAAGTGACGTTCGGAGAGTCGACTAATAACATCAGATCGGTTATTATTTGTACACGGTGGAAATTCTTTGCATAGTACCGTGTTATAACCTACAAAGTATGAACAGTGAGCGGTGAAGCAGAGATATGAGGACATAATTGTGAATACTGGGATTAACAGTGATTAACTGTGATTATATATGACTATATATATGACTATATATGGTGACTATGTACGGTGATTATACACTGTGCTCTTTGGACTGTAGACCATAAAATCTGACCTGATCAAGACGAACACGATAAAGTCTATAGCCCACTGAGGCACTGTACAGATTTTAGTACAGGTTCTCATAGAACTGGTTTAATATTAAGGAAAATGGGAATAACACAAACTACACAAGGATAATGCAATTAGAGCTCCTAATAAGTTCCCTAATAAAGCCCTAATAAGCTATAGACTGGGCTATAGATTGGACAACTTACTAAGCCTTACTTTGCAAAATCCCCCTCTAGTCCCTTGATTAAGTAGCATACTGGGGAACTCAAAGCTTTTCTGATACCTTGACCTGATAGTATCGGAGAGTAACATTCACTCACATATTGCTTATATACTTTTGATATAGGCTTTGATATTATTTTTAATAGTAGAGTGAATAAAGACAGGGTTACTGGATGGGGCATCGCCATCATGTGTTCCAATCAGGATCAGTAAGGTACATATTATAATTATATAGATCTTTCAACTCAGAGTTAATCGGCCACCAAGAAAAATCCTTCCTGTATAAACTCCCTTCAAATCCCCCCAATCCTCCCTTCAAATCCCCCCAAACTAAGCATAGTACAGAACCTGTAAGAAGTAGGTTATCTAACCAAGATTTACCCGGTACAAAATATATATATATATTTTTTTAATCTCTATAACTAAGCAGGATTATAGGTAGAGAGACGGGGACGAGGGGTAAGGGAGTAAAATAATCCCATAGTCATTGCCACTGCCACCACCACCGTTACATGCTAAACAAGAGATCAAAGCAAGAATAACAAGGAGGTAAAGAAAGGAGAAAAAAAAAAAAAAAGGAAAAAAAAAATTTGGTAGGAAAATGCGTGCCCGCTCAGCAAGAACTAGTCCAGGGACAATTAAAAAATATATGATGTATGAGGGGGGAAAAGACAGCCCGGGAATAAAAACGGGAAATAAAAGCAAAATGGCGGAGGGCATACAGAAATCGGCCCTTAGGAAACAACATGAGGATATAGACCCCCCTCTACCCATCAACGAGGAGATAGAAGAGGATGAAGAAGAAGGTATGGAAACTAGGCAACAAAAAAGGCAAGCACTGACAAAAGGCGACATGGTTGAAATGTTGGCAAGGATGGAGACAAGACTGAAAACATCAATAAAGGGAGAAATAGCGACTTTACACCAAGATATGAAACATATGCTTAAGAGGGTAGAGGAAACAGAAGATAGACTGGACAATTACGGAGTTGAAATAAAAGAACTAAAGGAACAGATGGAAGGGATGTACCGGGAACAAAGACATATGTTGTATAAAATTGAAGACCAGGAAAACAGGAATAGGAGAAAGAATATCAGGATTAGGGGAATACCGGAGGCGCAAGGAGAAAGCGAGGACTTGCAAGAGCTCATGGACAAAACATTTGGCCATATGTTGGGAATAACTGAGGTGGGAAAAAAAATCAAATTCGAACGGATACAAAGGATTAGAAAACCTACTGGAATTTCTGGAGATCTTCCAAGAGATGTGATAGCAAGATCGAATAACTTTCAAGATAAGGAACAAATTAAGGCCCATATGAGAATTAATCAACCAGTTAAATATGGAGACGCAACCTTACAGGTATTCCCAGATTTGGCTACTGAAACATTATCCAGGAGAAGAATCCTGAAACCATTACTGGAACAACTTAAAATACAGAATATTCAATATACTTGGGGATTCCCAGCATGCCTAACTGGACAGAAAGATGGCAGATCAGCTTAGATTCCCAGAAGATACCCCGAATTTTTGTAACAGACTGAATATCCCATTAGTAGACATCCCGGGCGGGTGGGAAGAACAAGAACTCATAGAGTGTCCTGAAGAACAAATACCCGCACACCCAGCATGGAACAAGAAACAAGTAGGAACAAAAAAGAAATGAGGACAAGAAAAGGGAAGGGAAGAGGAAGGGATGGGAAAAAAGAAAAAAAAAAAAGAAAGAAAAGAGAAAAACTGCGATGAGGAAATGCGATCTGCCAAAAACAAAATGGGATCTGGGTATGCTGGACTGGGCTGGGGTAATAAAAAAAAAAAGAGAAAAAAGTAAAGAAAAGGAGGAGGGGGAGGGCGGGGTGGTAGCGGGTGACCCCCGACAGGGGAGAGCACCAGCCGGTCTAAACGGTCCATATTAGAGCCCAACCTTCTAGGGGATGAGTCAGGGGGCAGGGAGGAGGAGTATTTGCCTCGATTCATGGGGCTTCGTAGAAGCCATTTTTTTCCCAAGAGGAGGGGGGGGAGAGGGTGGGGGGGGACAAGGGAAGGGGGGGTTGGCTGGGGGGATGGGGAGGGCGGCCTCTCTGAAAATTTATGAAAGAAATAACCCATCTCCTGAAATAAGGCAAGTCATTAAATTACTATGTCTAAAATTAAGTTAATCTCATATAATGTGCGCGGATTGAAGTCCCCCATTAAATGTGCTAACATAATGCGAGAAATGCTCTCAATGAAGGCGGATGTGGTTCTCCTACAGGAGACCCATTTTTATGTAGGTACAAATAGTCGTATTATCTCTAAGGACTACCCTCTTTGGTACCATGGGGACTCACCAATAAGCCGAGCTAAAAGAGTTGCTATAGGGTTTGCCAAAGGAACCCGGTTCATACTAGAGGAGAGGAAAGTGGACCCAGAGGGGCGCTACCTGTTTTTAAAGGGGAAATTGAATGGAGCGGAGGTCTCTCTGGCAAATGTTTATGGCCCAAATAAAAAGTCGATCCAATACTTAATAAAGGTTATGGATGAGTACATGGAATTTAAGAAAGGGAAGGCTGTTATGGTAGGAGATTTTAATATTGGTTTGGACCCAAAGATGGATAGTACGTCACACGCAAGGGGGACTGGAATGGCCTTGAGGAATAAGTAAAAAAGAAAATGCACCAACATCAGCTAGTGGATGTGTGGAGAACACAACATATAAACCAACGGGATTATACATTCCACTCCCCAGTGCATGGGACGTACTCAAGAATTGATTTCTTTCTAGTTGAGCATCAGTTATTGGAGATCGTGGAAGGTACAAATATTGGAATAGCAACATTCTCAGACCATGCACCAATATCACTCCAAATGAAATTAGGAGAGGGACAAAATAAGTCAAACAGCTGGAGGTTGAATGAAGAACTCTTACAGGATAAAAGAACAGTACAGAGAATAAGGTTAGAATTAGAATGGTTCTTTAGGGAGAATAGTACAGGAGACGTGTCAGAGGCAACGGTCTGGGAAACCCACAAGGCCTACATTAGGGGTATACTAGTCAGGGAGGGGGCGGAAAAAAATAGAAGAACTAAGGAGAAAAAAATTATATTAACAAAATAAATATATGAACTAGAACAGCAACATAAGATCACTGGAAGAAAAGAACTATTTCTGAATCTGTGCTTTAAAAGAGAGGAGTTGAGAGAGGTAATTGAATTAGAATCTCGTATGGTTTATAATCAAATTAGGAAAGAGAGATATCAATGGGGAAATAAATCTGGGAAGCATTTAGCGAAAATCCTAAAAAAGAAAAAATCTCTTAATTACATAGAGAAAATACAAACAAATACTGGAGAACTAAGATACAAGACATCAGAAATAGTAAACATTTTCCATGATTTTTATAATAAATTATACTCAATTAATATAAACGATACACATGAAGAGGTAAAACAAAAAAGCGAGAAAATTAAAGCCTTCTTGAAGGAGATTGACCTTGATAAAATCCCTGAGGATAAAATCAGCTATTTAAAGGACCCTATTACAGAGGAGGAAATAAATAAAAATTATAATTGATCTGCCAAATGGGAAGAGCCCAGGACCAGATGGCCTGACGATATTGTACTACAAAAAATTTATAGACATCCTAATGCCAAAACTGTGCTCTTACATGAACGGGATTGGTTCAAAATGGGAGATGCGGAAAGAGGCATTAGAAGCCACTATGACAATAATTCCAAAAGACGGTAAAGACGTCACAATCTGCTCTAGTTATATACCAATCTCCCTGCTAAATATCGAAAATAATTTTTTTTCAAAAATTCTCGCTAACAGGATGAAAACAATAATGAAGGATGTGGTCCATGCGGATCAGGTTGGCTTTACCCCAGGAAGGGAGGGGAGGGATAATGGAATCAGAACTCTCCTAGCCATACAGAAAATTAAAGAAAGCGGGGCCCCAGGACTACTCCTGTCAATAGATGCCGAAAAAGCATTTGACAGGGTAGACTGGGGCTTCATGCAGAGTACACTCGAGGCAGTTGGTGTAGGACCAAGAATAATCAAGTGGATAGGATCTCTCTATATTAGACCAACGGCGATAATTAAAATAAATGGGATATTCTCAATGTCATTCGAGATGAAAAACAGTTCCCAACAAGGATGTCCTCTGTCACCGCTATTGTTTGTATTGGCATTAGAACCCCTGCTAAGGGGGATAAGGCGGAATGTAGATATAAGAGGGATTGAAGTCGGGGAAGAGGATCATAAACTTGCTGCTTATGCAGATGATATCTTATGTTTTATAACTAACCCGAAAATAACTTTACCCAATTTAATGAAATATATTAGTGAATATGGAAAACTGTCTAATTTTAAAATAAATTCAACAAAATCGGAAATATTAAGTTTCAACATCCCTAAATCAGAAAGGACCATTTATAAAGCAGAGTTCCCATTTAGTTGGAGAAAAGAATTAAATTATCTTGGAATTAAATTAACAACTTCTACAGAATCATTATATAAAGCCAACGTTATTCCATTATAGCTCCCTGCTGATGGTGGCTTGCATGTGGATTTTGTGAACATCAGTGGAATTTTGAACTACAGTGGAGAGTTAAAAACCAGGAGTTTTGCTTTTAACTGCTTCTGCTTGCAAGTGTTGATTTATTTCTTTTTTTTTGTCCTTTATTTGATACGTTTATCAGTTTTAAAAATACTTTCCCCCCCCCCACTCCTTTCTCTGACACTTTTTAAACAGCTTTTTTTCTTTCTGCTAATTAAGGGGAGTGGTTAATTGTTCACAGGTGAGTATATAAGTGTCTGTACAAACTCCCTTAGGAGCTGGCTCCCTGCTGATGGTGGCTTGCATGTGGATTTTGTGAACATCAGTGGAATTTTGAACTACAGTGGAGAGTTAAAAACCAGGAGTTTTGCTTTTAACTGCTTCTGCTTGCAAGTGTTGATTTATTTCTTTTTTTTTGTCCTTTATTTGATACGTTTATCAGTTTTAAAAATACTTCCCCCCCCCCCACTCCTTTCTCTGACACTTTTTAAACAGCTTTTTTTCTTTCTGCTAATTAAGGGGAGTGGTTAATTGTTCACAGGTGAGTATATAAGTGTCTGTACAAACTCCCTTAGGAGCTGGCTCCCTGCTGATGGTGGCTTGCATGTGGATTTTGTGAACATCAGTGGAATTTTGAACTACAGTGGAGAGTTAAAAACCAGGAGTTTAAAACAGGAGTTAAGACAGGAGTCTTCTAAACTGTGAGTAACAATATAAACTTCCTAAAAGTAATTATATTGCAACTGGGAAATGAGTGCTAGCAGGGTTGAAGGTTTTGCTCAGTGCACAGTGTGCCACATGTATGCAAAATTGGTGCAACAGCTCCAGGATGGATACCGCTGTGACAGATGTGAGCAGGTTGCCCTTCTGGAAGCTCGCATTAGAGATCTGGAAGAGCAAGTTGCAACACTGGGCGGAAAGGACAACCTTGAAAGGGGTCCTCTGCTCGCTGAGCAGGTGGTCAGTAGGGCTGATGTGGAGGGTGGAGTGGCAAGTCAGGATTATCAGATAGGAAGATGGGTTAATGTAGTTAGAGGGAGTGGAAGGGGCTTGCAGAAAAGGAAGGCCAGTCCTGTATTTGTGCATCAAAACAAATTTTCCACGTTGGGTGAAGATGTGGAGGTGGCAAACACAGAGGTGGCAGCCCTAGATGTCACTGCTACCCCTAACAGCCGGGACAGCAACCCATCTAGTAGAGGTGGTGAGGGGAGTGCAGGTAGGCCAAGACAGTTGGTGGTTATAGGGGATTCTATAATCAGAAGGACTGATAGAATAATTTGTCGCCAGGATCGCCTCAACCGAATGGTTTGCTGTCTCCCTGGTGCCAGGGTTCGGCATGTGGTGGACCGGGTGGATAAATTACTGGGAGGGGCTGGGCATGACCCAGCTGTCTTGGTCCACGTTGGAACCAATGACAGTATACATGGAAGGTGGAGGCTCCTTACGAATCAATTTAAAGAACTAGGCTGCAAGATGAAGGCAAGGACCTCCAAGGTGATATTCTCTGAAATATTGCCTGTGCCATGCGCAACACAGGAAAGGCAGGGGGAGATTAGAGAGCTGAATGCATGGCTAAAGACCTGGTGTAGGGAGGAGGGATTTGGGTTTCTAGAGCACTGGGCTGACTTTTCATTGGGGTGCAACCTATATGCTAAAGACGGTTTGCACTTGAATGGAAGGGGGTCTGCTGTGCTGGGGGAGAGGTTTATGGGAAGGCTGGAGGAGTATTTAAACTAGGTTTGAGGGGGGAGGGTGAACTAGAATTACATCGGGCACACAGGTCAGTTAGTGGTCAGACATTAATGGAGAGTGGAATGGGGATAGATGGGGGGAGGGTTATGGCAGGTGACAAGAAAGTTCCCATGTTGCAAACAGCCATTGGAAACTATAGTGCCATTTGTACTACTAAAAATTATATGAAAAATACTAGAGAAAAATGTAATACATTAAAGTGTTTGTTCACCAATGCCAGAAGTCTGCCAAGCAAAATAGGTGAGTTGGAAGCTCTGGTGCATGAGGAGAGCTATGACGTAATCGGTATTGCTGAAACGTGGCTTCAATCCTCACATGACTGGATTATTAATATTCCTGGCTATGCACTCTTTCGGAGAGACAGGGCAAAAAGGAAAGGTGGCGGGGTCTGTCTCTATGTGAGAAGTGATCTCAAAGCGAGTGTGAAAGAGGACCTGGTTGATGGAGAGTGTGATGAGGCTGAAGCATTATGGGTGGAACTGCATACAGATGTGCGTAGTTCAAAGTTAATCATTGGAGTTTGTTATAGACCACCCAATGTTAATGAGGAGGTGGAGACTCAGCTCCTTGCACAGATGGAAAGGGCTGCAAGGGCTGGGACGGTGGTAATAATGGGGGATTTTAACTACCCAGAAATTGACTGGAGTAATGGCACTGCTGGGACAGTTAAAGGGCAAAAATTTATAAGCCTATTGCAGGACAATTTTATGGTCCAGTTTATTGAGGCCCCAACTAGGAATGATGCTCTGTTGGACCTGGTAATCTCAAACCATGCAGAGCATATTACTAATGTTCAGATAAAGGAACACCTGGGTAGCAGTGACCATAACATGATTTCATTTGATGTTAGCTGTAAGCAAGAAATACATGCAGGAAGGATAAAAACACTTAATTTCAATAAAGCAAATTTTCCAAGGATGAGGGCTGCTCTCCAGGACTTAGACTGGGAGAGAATATTGGCATCAATGGGCACAGAACAGAAATGGGAATTCTTCAAAAAGACTGTTTGTGAACTCACTGCAAAGTATATTCCCATGGGCAATAAGTTTAAAAGGCTAAAAATAAAACCTATGTGGCTCACAGTTAAAGTTAAAAAAGCTATAAACAATAAGAAAAGCGCTTTTAAAAAATATAAAAATGAAGGAACACTAGTGTCGTTTAAATGTTACAAAGAATATAACAGGATATGTAAAAAGGAAATCAAGGATGCAAAAATTCAAAACGAACGACAGATTGCAAAAGATAGTAGGACAAGCCCCAAAAAATTCTTCAAATATATTAATAGTAAAAAGGTCAAGTCTGAGCATGTAGGCCCTTTACAAAATAATCTAGAGTGGGTGACTGGGGACAAAGAGAAGGCTAATTTATTAAATACTTTCTTCAGCTCTGTGTATACAATGGAGCATGGGGGAGCTCATGTCCATAATGGGGGTGGTAGTGACACAGCCTCAAATCCACAATGGCTCAAAAGTGATATGGTCCAGAAATATTTAGACAGAATAAAGGTGGATAAAGCACCTGGACCAGATGGCATACACCCACGGATCCTAAAAGAATTGAGCTCTGTAATTTCAAAGCCATTGTATCTAATTTTTAGGGACTCATTAATGACAGGAATAGTACCACTGGATTGGCGCAGGGCCAATGTGGTGCCTATATTTAAAAAGGGAACAAAGTCTTTACCAAGTAACTATAGACCTGTTAGTTTAACTTCCATAGTTGGGAAGATACTGGAGAGATTAATAAAAGACCACATAGATGAGTTCTTGCTGGAAAAAAACTATTTAAGCAACAGACAGCATGGATTCATGAAAGACAGAAGTTGTCAGACAAACCTGATTTCTTTTTATGAAGAGGTAAGTAAAACCTTGGACAGAGGCGTGGCTGTGGACGTGGTATACTTGGATTTTGCAAAAGCGTTTGATACAGTTCCCCACACACGGCTCATGTGTAAGGTAAAGTCTACAGGATTGGAAATATCAGTTTGTAAATGGATAGAAAACTGGCTAAAAGACAGAATTCAGAGAGTAGTAGTTAATGATTCTTACTCTGAATGGTCTAAGGTTATCAGTGGTGTACCCCAAGGTTCAGTGCTGGGACCCTTACTTTTTAATATCTTTATAAATGATATTGGGTCTGAGATCAAAAGTAACATTTCTGTCTTTGCAGATGACACCAAGCTATGCAGTGGAATAACGTCCTTACAAGATGTCTCCAATTTACAAGCCGACCTCGATGCCCTGTCTAATTGGGCGACTATGTGGCAGATGAGGTTTAATGTTGATAAATGTAAAGTTATGCACTTGGGGGCTAAGAATATGAATGCATCATACATACTAGGGGGAATACAACTGGGGGGATCTGTAGTGGAGAAGGATCTGGGGGTTTTGGTAGATCATAAGCTCAATAATGGCATGCAATGCCAAGCTGTGGTTTCCAAGGCGAGCAAAGTCCTTTCTTGTATTAAGAGAGGTATGGACTCCAGAGAGAGAGATATCATTTTGCCCCTGTACAAATCATTAGTAAGGCCTCATCTGGAATACGCAGTTCAGTTTTGGGCACCAGTTCTCAAAAAGCATATCGGGGAACTGGAGAAAGTGCAGAGAAGGGCAACCAAACTGATAAGAGGCATGGAGGAGCTCAGCTATGAAGAAAGATTAGAGGAACTGAATTTATTCACTCTTGAGAAGAGGAGAATAATGGGGGATATGATTAACATGTACAAATATATAAGGGGTCCATATAGTGAACTTGGTGATGAGTTATTCACTTTACGGTCAACACAGAGAACAAGGGGGCACTCTTTACGTCTAGAAGAAAAAAGATTTCATCTCCAAATGCGGAAAGGTTTCTTCACAGTAAGAGCTGTGAAAATGTGGAACAGACTCACTGCAGAGGTGGTTCTGGCCAGCTCAGTAGATTGCTTTAAGAAAGGCCTGGATACTTTCCTAAATGTACATAATATAACTGAGTACTAACAGTTCTTGGTAAAGTTGATCCAGGGTAAATCCGATTGCCTCTCGGGGGATCAGGAAGGAATTTTTTCCCCTGCTGTAGCAAATTGGATCATGCTCTGCTGGGGTTTTTTGCCTTCCTCTGGATCAACTGTGGGTATAGAATTGGGTATATGGGAGTGCACGATATTTTTTTTATTTTATTTTAGTTATTTTTTATGGTTGAACTGGATGGACTTTGTCTTTTTTCAACCTGACTAACTATGTAACTATGTAACTATGTAACTATTATTAAATGACATTAAATCAGAACTGAATAGAACTACAAGGGGGTAAATTTCATGGAGTGGCCGAATAAACATTTTTAAAATGGTGATTTTACCTAAGATATTATATAAAATACAAATGCTTCCAATCCCACTACCACAGGTATACTTTAAAAAACTACAAACACTATTTTCAACATTTATTTGGCGAGGTAAAAAATCACAAATTAAATTGACTTTATTGACAAAGCAAAAGGCACAGGGGGGTTTGGGGGCACCTGATTTGAAAAATTATTACAATGCAATTGTATTGTCACGCATAATTGAATGGGCTAAAAATAACACTGAAAAAAGATGGGTGAATATGGAATCTATAAGTAGTAACACTCCACTGGGGAGGGTAATTTGGATTCCGACACAATACCGCGAATTGGGCAAAGATACACATTGTATCACTAGGAACGCTTTAATAATTTGGGACAAGATTCATAAAAAGGAAAAGTGGGATTTTAACTCACCTCTAATACCGTTATCCGACACAAATTACTTCTTACCGGGACGAGAAAAAATGTTTGGGAAATGGATTATAACAGATAAAGCCCAATTAAAAGATGTAATGGAGCAAAATAAACTTCTCACATTTCAGGAATTAAAAAAAAGGAGTGACCTGATGCGGATTGACGAGTGGCGGTATGCCCAGTTAAAACACTTCTTTGAAAAACTACCACAGCCGATCAGAACAGCAGTAAATCTGCGGCCCTTTGAGAAACTATGTGAGGATAAGGGCAGGAAGGGCGTCATTTCGAAAATCTATAAAATACTAAACGAGGTAAAAAAACAGGGCATACCGCGATTCGTCAAGAAATGGGAGGAGGAACTGGGGATACGGGTAAATGATTTACAGATTAAACAAGTAATAAACAGGGCACACTCAACCTCAGTCAATTCTAATATAATGGAATTAAATGATAAATGTCTCGCTAGATGGTACTTAACCCCTGACAAGGTATATAAAGGATCCATGCAAACAGCCCGGCTCTGTTGGCGGGGCTGCCAGGAAATTGGGACTATGGGTCACATTTGGTGGATATGCCCCAAATCAAAAAATATTGGAGTGAGATACGAAATAAGATTACAGAAATAACTAAAATTGAAGTACCCGACGATTCGTGGGTATGCTTATTTCATGGCGTCCGAATGCCAGATAAACAATATTTAAGAACACTCCTCCCACAGCTCCTAAATGCCGCGAAGAGCCAGATTCCCATTTATTGGCAAAATCCGCAACGACCAAAACTGAGGGGGTGGTGTAAAAAAATAGATGAAATATACGGTTTGGAATATCTTAGGTTTTGTGATGGGGAGAGAATGGAAGAATTTGAAAAAAAATGGAAGGAATGGTTGGTCTATAAACATACTATGGGATATGCAGAAATAATGGGGGCATAAGGCATAAGGCATAAGGCATAATATATAATACATAATTCATAACACACAACATAAAATAAAATATAAAACGAACAACAATAGACAATATAAACCTAATAGTGGAACAAGAAATTATTAGAGATGAAGAGGAGGGGGAAAAAATAAATCAAGGACATAAACAAAGAGATAGTTGGAAACGGAGATATATAGAATAAGAGAGGTCGGGGATAGGGGTGGGGAAGGGTAAGGGGTGGGGTGTATTAATAAACAAGTGTAAAAGGTTGTAATAGTGTATTCGCTTTAACAATTAATAATGTAATCTATTTAAAAAATAAAAAATAAAAAAATAAGAAAGGAAATAATGAAAACCACAAATGATGCGAAACTGAAGTAGAGACCATATGAGCGAGTTTAAAAAAAAATGACCAAGTCTCTTGCTATGGTTGAGTCTGAGGTGGAAAAAAAAAAAAGATCGGATGTTTTGGGGTGGGCCGTTCGGGAATATAAGGGCAGTGATAAGGTCCTCCTGGTAGCCAAGGAAGTGTTTGGGGTTTTGGGTGGAGTTGCGGTATATGATATACGAATTGTATATGGCCAATTGAAAAAAATAAATTGCAACTTTTTTGTACCAATGGTATGTCCGTCTCGTGGCAAGGTAGGGTTCGAGCATCTGGTCATTGAAGTCGACTCCCCCCATAAACAAATTGTAGTCCTGGATGCATGTGGGCTTTTGGATGGGGACATTCCTTCTGGGGATTTCCACGAAGGTATCATTGTGGATGGAAGATAACATGTATACATGCCTTCTGTCCCCCCACTGCCAGAATCTCCTTGTTTCGCAGACTTGCCGATTCTCCTCTTCTCAGCTTCTTATTTACAAGACTTTGAGGAAAGCCCTTCCGATTCTTTCTGACGGTGCCATATGCTGGCGTCTGCTTCCGGTGAAGGTTGTGGAACAGGGGAAGAGATGTGTAAAGGTATTTACGTACAGATGGTAGCCTTTTTCCAGTAGGGGGTATATGAGGTCCCAAACAATTTTCCCACTTTATCCCAAGTAGTCTGGGCAATTAGGGGGATGCAGCTGGCTGTCCTTTCCTTCGTACACTAAGAAGGCATACGTGTACCCTGTGACTCGATCGTATAATTTATATACCTTCACACCATAGCGGGCCCTTTTGCTGGGAATGAATTGTTTAATTTGAAGCCTGCCGCTAAATTTAATAATGGACTCATCCATACATATATGTTGGTCCAGAGTATACAACTGGGGGAATTTTTCCAAAAAATAATTCAGTAAGGGCCGAATTTTGAAAAGCCTGTCATAATTTGGGTGATTTCGGGGATGGCACTGGGTATTATCATTAAAATGTAGTAATCTCATGATCATGAAGTATCTGGTTCTGGGCATTACGTTGGAGAATATTGGCATGTGGTAGATGGGGCGTTTTGACCAAAAGGAACGCAAAGTGTTTTTAGGGTTGAGTCCCATACAAAATGTGAGGCCTAAAAAAAACCTTCAACTCCTCCACCGTTATGTCTCTCCACTCGTAAGGACGGGCATAATATGATGTAGGATTGTTCAAAACAAATTGTCGGGCATATAGGTTGCACTGGGTCACAATTCTGGATAGCATGTCCTCTGTAAAAATGAGATCAAAAAAAATTATTGGGGAAAAATTCTCAGTGTCCACCTGGACTCCTGGCTGCAATGGCGTCCCTAGGGGGGGGCCAGAGGGGGCCCTGACCCCCCCAACATTATGCTATGCCCCACCATGTACCCCCCCCAAAAAAAAATTTTTTTTTGCATTTTTTGTATTTTGCTCAGGCCGCCGCTGGAGTAACACAGTCTCTCCTGAGAGGGAGAGCGTCCCCAGTCAGCTCCTGCGGGGGATTCCTCCCCCCTCCCTCTGTTCGCTCACACTGCATAATGCGAGCGCTCACACAACCACAGCCACCCGATCTGCTCCTTCCCCTGCATCCTCATTGGCACAGAGAAGAGCGAGTTGCAGGAAGAACTCCATGAGCACTGTGGGGGGGAGGGGGGCGGGGGCCCAAGCCTTTATCTCAGTTACTGAAAAAACAGACTGATTTCTCCCGTCCTTAGAACAGGAGAACCAGCCTGTAAATTCAGAGAGTGGTGACTGCAAGCTGAGCTGAGTGTCAGTCTATGACACTCTTTCACAGCCCAGCGAGTCCAGCCACCCCCCCCCTCTCTCTCCTCACATACGAGCAGGGAGGAATACAGCTCCTCCTCCTCCTTCCAGTCCAGCCCACACTATCCAGGCGTGCTGTATCTGAAGAGAGGGGATGTGTGGGCGGGAAATATGAAAATCAGCAGCATTCCTGATGCCTGAGATTCTAGCCTGGACCGTGGGTAAGTGTGTGCACTGCAGACTGCAGTACACTGTAATCACTGAACTGCATTATCTCCATCCCTTCTCTCCCCCATCTGTCTCCCTCCCCCTCTCCTGTTCTTTCAAGACATTCACAATTTACTTTCACTTTCAGTTAGGCAGGTAATATACGGTACAAATTTCTTTCCTGCATCCACAGATTGCAGGAAATAAACTTGCATGATTCCCCCATCAACACAGACAGTGCTGACAGGGGAATATCCCTCCTGCCCAGCAATTGTATTCTCCCGACAAACAGTGATTATCACTAGTGGCTATAGCAACCACTAGTGATAATCATAAGAGAATCTGCTCATTAACGGTTCAAATCTCAGCCAGTTCCTGCTGAACCAGCTGAGATTTAAACTGTCTATGGCTGGTCTTAGCTCTTAGGCAGCCCATACATTGATCACTTTTTTTCATTCAACTATTAGGTTAAATGAAAAAAAAAAAGGAAATGATCCAATTCCCCCATCTACACATTATAGGTGGATGAGGGAATCCTCCCAGAGTGGACCAACCAGAGTTGCTGTCCTGTCCCGGCTATTCACAGCGCTGGTCTCTCTCTCCATGGCAGTGGCGGCAGCACATTGGAACCCAGTGCTGGTTACTTTATGGGGCTGATGTACAGGAGGGCCAGCACAATTTGTTGTTAGAGATGGGCTGGGCATGTTCAAAATTCCACATGCCAGAGCCTGCCAGGAAGCCCACACTGCACAGCACTAATCACAGGCAGTGAGACATTTCCCGGTCCACAGCTGCACAGATCAGGAAATGTCTCACTGGCTGTGATTAGCACTGTGGAGTGTCAGCTTCCTGGCGGGATCAGGCATGTGGGATTTCAAACACACGCGAGCCCATCTCTATTGGTTGTAGACAGTTGAGCTCCCTGCAGGTTGCTTAGCAGCAGTGGAGCCTTCTCTGACATGCTGATCGTGATGCAATACAGGTGATGCTCCTAGTCAAATCCTAGTGTTAAATATCAGTGATTTTATTGATCAAAGCCCACACTTTGCAGGCATAGAGCCCACATGGCTGCTGAACATACGGCTGATTATATATATGTGGTTGTACTCTTGATGCTAATGTAGCGCCCACCCAATTTAGGGGTGCTATATACCCAAATTTAGGGGCTGGTCTGAGATAGTAGTTGGGCTTAGACCATTCTCATTGATAGGTTGTGCTACTTTATTTCTCCAGGTGGTATACTGGTGTGCAGTTCCCTGTGGCCTGTTGGTGGCGCTGCCATGACAGGTCAGGGTTGAACCATCAGTAATAGTGCTGTGCCTTGGGGTGTCCTCTCTCGGCAGTGGTACAGTGGGCGTGGTTGGCCTACTGTGCATGCTGGGAGGGGATACATAAGAGGCAGACGCCGCCTGGGAGGGGTCTTCGAGGAGGAGAGGAGTCGGAGTCCAAGTGTGTGGCGCGTGGCCCTCCATGCCCTGGGGCCATGTGCGCATTAGTCCCAGGCACCTTTAGCCCTGGGGCTGCATCTTCAACACTGGGCCCAGCACCTTTAGCTGGAGCCCACTTCTGGGAAGAAGAATCCCAGGGTGTCCCTCACGAGGGAGCCCGCTTTTAAGAAGAGGAGGCCGGGGGAAGACCTTTCTGACGGACCGGTGAGAGTTCACGGTGAAGGAAGGGGCCCGGTAACTTTCTGGAGGGATTCATCTATCCACCAAGGGCCTACTAATGTGCTGCTGCTGGCGCCTGTCCTTATATTGCAAAAGCTGAGAGGTTCGGGATCTGATAGATTCTGTGGCATAGAGTCTCCCGATCATATCTAGGAAAATAACCTAATTAAGCGTCCGAGCATCACTTCGGCTGCTAGGATCCACTTTTACAGGAGACTCTCCGAGTGAGCCTACTCTGGGATAGAGTGGTAATTGTAATATATATACACTTGTGCCTGGACCTACCTCCCAAAACCTTGCTGTCCTGTCTCTTATCCACCCTTTCCTATCTGCTGAACATTGAGAAAAATAAACTCAACGTTGGAGTTTAGAGTGGTGTGGGGGAAAACAGAGACTTGTCCCTATATCCTAGGAGTTGAGAACCAACTGAAGGAGAACCTAGCTGTGGGACACAAATACATGACACCGCTCAACCTCCTCAAGTAGGAGGGTACGGCATATAGTACAGTGTGCCCTTTTCCTGCAAGTGAGCCAAAGGTGGGAACAAGTGTCCGTGTGCTACACTAATAAATACTGTGTTTATTAGATCTGACTGGGAGCATCACCTGGATCACATCCCGATCAGCATGTCAACAGAGAAGGTTATACAGCATTACTGCTGCTAGGTGACCAGCAGGGGGTTTGGCTCTCTATAACCAATAGTGCCAGCCTTCCCCTGCATACACCCATAATGTCACCAGCACTAGGTCCTAATAGACTGCCGCCGCTGCCAAGGAGACAGATGCCAGACCAGCGCTGTCAATAGCAGGGACAGGACAGCTGGGGAACCCCACAGTGGCAGAACACCAGGGCCCGGTGGCAAGACAACCTTTGCAACCCTGATAGTTCACCCACTGCTTTGGACCCTTATATTTTCTTGGTGTGCTGGTGACATATATCTCTTGTTTTCTGCCACCCTGGGGGGCCCCAGTATAGTAGGAAGGGGGCTCACTGCAGAACATGTGAAAGGGCCCGTTGTGGGATCGTAGAAAAGGGCCCCAGGATATATACTGTATATATATATATATATATATATATATATATATATATATATATATATATATATATATTGTGACAGCAGGAAGGTAAAGTCACCTGGTTGCATCCAGGGGGGTAGATATATTTCTCCCAGATTCAGGCTTTATGCCGACTTATACAACTAGGGAGTTGATGAAGCCCAGCTGAGGCTAGTGGGCTCATGGATGACTCATACCTCTAGGGAGAGGGCTGGGCGTCGTGCAGGCAGGGAGTTGATGAGACCAGCTGAAGCCTGTCAGTTCGTTTAAGGCCTCTATAAAAACTCCCAGCTTCATTAGATGTTAGCTCATGCCTGGACCCAGACCTGTGTGGACTGTCTAGGGAGAGTGAACCCCTGTGCGGTGAGGCAAAGCCTGTGTGGCTATTTGTTTGGACTTTTACTAAACCAGGGACTTAGGGACTAGGACAGCACCAGGCTGATCCCAGTTGTTAGTTTAGGAAACCTGCATGTTTAGTCAGAGGTCAAACTGACCAGGATTTATTTTGTTTATGTTTCTTTTTGGCTTTGCTGTGTTTTTGTCACTGTACATAGAGAAATAAACCGCACCTTTTGATTTTGAAAACCACAACCTCCGTCTGCTGGCCCTGTTTTTGTGTGGGGAGCCCAACCAGGGGGTCACACACACCCGCTACCGAGTTAACCCCCTCACAGTTGGTGGAGAACCAGTGGCAGTTTTTTTTAAGCCAGCATGGAGGAGATACTGAAACAGCTGGCTCTAGCAAATGCCAATCAACAGCAGACAAATGCAGGTTTGCAAAGGAGCCTTGCAGCCCAGCAGCAAGCTCATCAACAAGCCCAGCAGCAATCTGAGGCCCGCTTCATAGACCTGTTACAGAAGCAAGAGCAGAGACTACAACAAATGGAAGCAGTAATGCAGCAACGTCCGCAGACCAGTGAGGAAAGCCGTCCCACTAATACCGCGTCCTTTGGGGTGAGTCGTTTATTGACAAAAATGACTGGAGAGGATGATCCAGAGGTATTTTTGACCACATTTGAAAGGACTGCTGAAAGAGAAAAGTGGCCTGAGGAGCAGTGGGCTGGACTGGTGGCTCCTCTGTTAACTGGTGAATCGCAGAAGGCTTACTATGACCTAGAGCCTGACCAAGCAAAAGACTATGTGATGCTAAAAGCTGAAATATTGGCAAGGCTGGGTGTCACCCTGGCTGTCCGGGCTCAGCGTGTGCATAACTGGACTTTCCAGCTTGGAAAACCCCCCAGGTCTCAAATGTATGATCTCATTCCCCTGAGAAGGAAGTGGCTACAGCCAGAGACTTTGTCCGCACCGGAGATTGTGGAACGTGTTGTGATGGATCGTTTCTTGAGAGCTCTTCCTACCGCCATTCAAAAGGGGGTAAGCCATGGAGACCCAGAAACGGCCGGTAAACTTGTGGATCGTGTAGAGAGATACTTGGCTACAGAGAACCTGACGGCCTCTTCCAGAGACTCTCGGACTTTCCACCCTAAGACCAGACCATCCCCAGGGGCGGATAAGAGGATTCCAAGGGGTGAGGGTGGAGAGAGTGAGAGGGTGGGAGCTCTACCCAAAGTTTGGCGAGAACAGCCTGGGAAGTCAGGGGCTCAAGAGGCAGCCAAATGGATTGTTTGCTACCGCTGCTGGCAAGCGGGACATATTGCAGCAAATTGCCCGGTTGTGGAGGAACCCATGCAATGTGACTTTCTGATGGACAGACGTCAGTCGCTGTGTGCGACAGTCGCATGCACTGCCATTCGGGGAACTGAGAAACATTTATGCAAAATGTGTATTAATGGTAGAAATGTTGTGGTATTACTGGATTCAGGTAGCCTTGTGACCCTGATAAAGGCTGAATTAGTTAAAACAGAGGTCTCTGGGAATAGCAAGGTAGCTGTTATTTGTGTGCATGGGGACACCCGAGAGTATCCAGTGACTACAGTGTGTTTCGAGACCCCCAAAGGTACCCTCTCTCATCCAGTGGGGTTAGTATCTCAATTACCGCATGATGCCATTGTGGGAAGGGATTTTCTGAAGTTCTGGGAACTGTGGGATGATCCTGAGCCCCCCACTGGTGCCCCTATGTACCAGGAATGTGATAGCCAGAACTCCTCTGAGAGTGGTGAGGACTCTCCAGAATTTCCCTTGTCAGTATTGGCAGGGGAGACTCAAGAAACTGGAGAGGAGCCCACCTCCTCAGACGAAAACCTACCGTCTGTGGAGTTTTCTGATCTGGAGGTTCACAGGGAAAATTTTGCCACAGAACAGTTAAAAGACCCCGCCCTAATAAAGGCACGGGAAAACGTAGTGGAAATAGATGGCGAGTTAGTGAACCCAGATAATACCTGCACTTACCCATACTTCAGCGTAGAGAAGGACCTACTGTATCGGGTGGCAAAAAGGGCAGAAGAAACCGTTGAGCAGCTTGTGGTGCCCAAACCTTACAGGAAGTTGGTGTTGGAGTTGGCCCATGGGCACATTCTTGGAGGTCATCTGGGGACAGAGAAAACCCGAGAGAGGGTATTACAGAGATTCTATTGGCCTGGGGTGATGAAGGACATAGAAAATTATTGTTCCTCCTGCCCTGTGTGTCAGAGGTCGGCCCCGATGCCACATTTCCGTAGCCCGCTGGTCCCTCTACCCATCATTGAGGTCCCGTTTGAGAGAATCGCAATGGATTTGGTAGGTCCTATAATCAAGTCCGCTAGGGGGCACCAGTACATATTGGTTATAATGGACTATGCCACCCGTTATCCAGAAGCGATCCCTCTCAGAAATACCTCGGCCAAAACCATAGCCAAAGAGCTATCTCTTGTTTTTAGCCGGGTGGGTATTTGTAAAGAACTGCTTACGGACCAAGGTACACCCTTTATGTCCCGGGTTATGAAAGAGCTGTGTAAATTGTTCAAAGTGACGCAATTGCGTACATCTGTGTATCACCCCCAAACCGATGGGCTGGTTGAAAGATTCAACAAAACCCTAAAACAAATGTTGAAGAAAGTGGTGGATAGAGATGGAAAGGATTGGGACTGTCTACTTCCTTATTTGATGTTTGCTATTAGGGAGGTGCCCCAATCCTCTACGGGATTCTCCCCCTTTGAGTTACTGTATGGGAGACACCCAAGAGGGCTGTTGGATATTGCCAAGGAAACTTGGGAAAGTGAGAGTTCTCCCCACAGGAGTGTGATTGAGCATGTCGCCCTGATGCAAGATCGAATTGCACAGGTAATGCCCATTGTGAAGGAACATTTGGCCCAAGCGCAGTTGGCACAGCAGAGAGTGTACAACCGTGGAGCAAAGACCCGTACCTTTTCCCCGGGGGATAGGATATTGGTACTTGTCCCTACGGTTGAAAGTAAATTCCTTGCCAAATGGCAAGGCCCCTACGAGATAATGGAAAAAGTGAGCGAAGTGAATTACAAGGTCAGACAACCAGGAAGGCGAAAGCCCGAACAGATATATCACGTTAATCTGTTGAAAGCCTGGAGGGATAGAGAGTCCCTAGTCGCAGAAACTTGGTCACCAGTAGGGATGAGCTTCGTGTTCGAGTCGAACATACGTTCGACTCGAACATTGGCTGTTCGATCGTTCGACGAAGATCGAACGATTTGGGCCGTTCGCGCCAAATTCGAGTGACGCGAACGGCCCACAATGCACTACGCCATCGCAGTGTCATCCAGGCGCTGTGATTGGCCAAGCATGCACTGTGACCCCGCATGCTTGGCCAATCACAGCGCCGGCAGCGAGGAGAGCAATGATTGGCCACAGGCAGGATGCCTGTGGCCAATTATTGCTGAGGGTGTTTAGTACACGCCCCACACTATAAAAGGCCGCCAGCACGGCGGCCTAGTGTAGTGTGTTCCGGAGCAGGGATAGAGTAGCATAGGCAGGGACAGTGACTGTTATTTCTTTCTTGCTTAACCTGGATTCCTTTAGTTTAGGGAAAGAGAAGGATAGGTAGGGAGAGTGTCAGTGTGTTTTGTGCTTCTGCTATAGTGTGCTTAAAAAAAAACATTTATTCTAGGGACAGAAAACTCTAGGTAGGGACAGTGTCAGTTTCTTTCACTCTGCAAGTCCTTGTTTCCAGGGACCTGGAAGGACAGTGAGTGAATTGTCCTTTTGCTATATTGTGATTAAAAAAAACATTTATTCTAGGGACAGAAAACTCTAGGTAGGGACAGTGTCAGTTTCTTTCACTCTGCAAGTCCTTGTTTCCAGGGACCTGGAAGGACAGTGAGTGAATTGTCCTTTTGCTATATTGTGATTAAAAAAAACATTTATTCTAGGGACAGAAAACTCTAGGTAGGGACAGTGTCAGTTTCTTTCACTCTGCAAGTCCTTGTTTCCAGGGACCTGGAAGGACAGTGAGTGAATTGTCCTTTTGCTATATTGTGATTAAAAAAAACATTTATTCTAGGGACAGAAAACTCTAGGTAGGGACAGTGTCAGTTTCTTTCACTCTGCAAGTCCTTGTTTCCAGGGACCTGGAAGGACAGTGAGTGAATTGTCCTTTTGCTATATTGTGATTAAAAAAAACATTTATTCTAGGGACAGAAAACTCTAGGTAGGGACAGTGTCAGTTTCTTTCACTCTGCAAGTCCTTGTTTCCAGGGACCTGGAAGGACAGTGAGTGAATTGTCCTTTTGCTATATTGTGATTAAAAAAAACATTTATTCTAGGGACAGAAAACTCTAGGTAGGGACAGTGTCAGTTTCTTTCACTCTGCAAGTCCTTGTTTCCAGGGACCTGGAAGGACAGTGAGTGAATTGTCCTTTTGCTATATTGTGATTAAAAAAAACATTTATTCTAGGGACAGAAAACTCTAGGTAGGGACAGTGTCAGTTTCTTTCACTCTGCAAGTCCTTGTTTCCAGGGACCTGGAAGGACAGTGAGTGAATTGTCCTTTTGCTATATTGTGATTAAAAAAAACATTTATTCTAGGGACAGAAAACTCTAGGTAGGGACAGTGTCAGTTTCTTTCACTCTGCAAGTCCTTGTTTCCAGGGACCTGGAAGGACAGTGAGTGAATTGTCCTTTTGCTATATTGTGCTTAAAAAAAACATTTATTCTAGGGACAGAAAACTCTAGGTAGGGACAGTGTCAGTTTCTTTCACTCTGCAAGTCCTTGTTTCCAGGGACCTGGAAGGACAGTGAGTGAATTGTCCTTTTGCTATATTGTGATTAAAAAAAACATTTATTCTAGGGACAGAAAACTCTAGGTAGGGACAGTGTCAGTTTCTTTCACTCTGCAAGTCCTTGTTTCCAGGGACCTGGAAGGACAGTGAGTGAATTGTCCTTTTGCTATATTGTGATTAAAAAAAACATTTATTCTAGGGACAGAAAACTCTAGGTAGGGACAGTGTCAGTTTCTTTCACTCTGCAAGTCCTTGTTTCCAGGGACCTGGAAGGACAGTGAGTGAATTGTCCTTTTGCTATATTGTGATTAAAAAAAACATTTATTCTAGGGACAGAAAACTCTAGGTAGGGACAGTGTCAGTTTCTTTCACTCTGCAAGTCCTTGTTTCCAGGGACCTGGAAGGACAGTGAGTGAATTGTCCTTTTGCTATATTGTGATTAAAAAAAACATTTATTCTAGGGACAGAAAACTCTAGGTAGGGACAGTGTCAGTTTCTTTCACTCTGCAAGTCCTTGTTTCCAGGGACCTGGAAGGACAGTGAGTGAATTGTCCTTTTGCTATATTGTGATTAAAAAAAACATTTATTCTAGGGACAGAAAACTCTAGGTAGGGACAGTGTCAGTTTCTTTCACTCTGCAAGTCCTTGTTTCCAGGGACCTGGAAGGACAGTGAGTGAATTGTCCTTTTGCTATATTGTGATTAAAAAAAACATTTATTCTAGGGACAGAAAACTCTAGGTAGGGACAGTGTCAGTTTCTTTCACTCTGCAAGTCCTTGTTTCCAGGGACCTGGAAGGACAGTGAGTGAATTGTCCTTTTGCTATATTGTGATTAAAAAAAACATTTATTCTAGGGACAGAAAACTCTAGGTAGGGACAGTGTCAGTTTCTTTCACTCTGCAAGTCCTTGTTTCCAGGGACCTGGAAGGACAGTGAGTGAATTGTCCTTTTGCTATATTGTGCTTAAAAAAAACATTTATTCTAGGGACAGAAAACTCTAGGTAGGGACAGTGTCAGTTTCTTTCACTCTGCAAGTCCTTGTTTCCAGGGACCTGGAAGGACAGTGAGTGAATTGTCCTTTTGCTATATTGTGATTAAAAAAAACATTTATTCTAGGGACAGAAAACTCTAGGTAGGGACAGTGTCAGTTTCTTTCACTCTGCAAGTCCTTGTTTCCAGGGACCTGGAAGGACAGTGAGTGAATTGTCCTTTTGCTATATTGTGATTAAAAAAAACATTTATTCTAGGGACAGAAAACTCTAGGTAGGGACAGTGTCAGTTTCTTTCACTCTGCAAGTCCTTGTTTCCAGGGACCTGGAAGGACAGTGAGTGAATTGTCCTTTTGCTATATTGTGATTAAAAAAAACATTTATTCTAGGGACAGAAAACTCTAGGTAGGGACAGTGTCAGTTTCTTTCACTCTGCAAGTCCTTGTTTCCAGGGACCTGGAAGGACAGTGAGTGAATTGTCCTTTTGCTATATTGTGATTAAAAAAAACATTTATTCTAGGGACAGAAAACTCTAGGTAGGGACAGTGTCAGTTTCTTTCACTCTGCAAGTCCTTGTTTCCAGGGACCTGGAAGGACAGTGAGTGAATTGTCCTTTTGCTATATTGTGATTAAAAAAAACATTTATTCTAGGGACAGAAAACTCTAGGTAGGGACAGTGTCAGTTTCTTTCACTCTGCAAGTCCTTGTTTCCAGGGACCTGGAAGGACAGTGAGTGAATTGTCCTTTTGCTATATTGTGATTAAAAAAAACATTTATTCTAGGGACAGAAAACTCTAGGTAGGGACAGTGTCAGTTTCTTTCACTCTGCAAGTCCTTGTTTCCAGGGACCTGGAAGGACAGTGAGTGAATTGTCCTTTTGCTATATTGTGATTAAAAAAAACATTTATTCTAGGGACAGAAAACTCTAGGTAGGGACAGTGTCAGTTTCTTTCACTCTGCAAGTCCTTGTTTCCAGGGACCTGGAAGGACAGTGAGTGAATTGTCCTTTTGCTATATTGTGATTAAAAAAAACATTTATTCTAGGGACAGAAAACTCTAGGTAGGGACAGTGTCAGTTTCTTTCACTCTGCAAGTCCTTGTTTCCAGGGACCTGGAAGGACAGTGAGTGAATTGTCCTTTTGCTATATTGTGATTAAAAAAAACATTTATTCTAGGGACAGAAAACTCTAGGTAGGGACAGTGTCAGTTTCTTTCACTCTGCAAGTCCTTGTTTCCAGGGACCTGGAAGGACAGTGAGTGAATTGTCCTTTTGCTATATTGTGATTAAAAAAAACATTTATTCTAGGGACAGAAAACTCTAGGTAGGGACAGTGTCAGTTTCTTTCACTCTGCAAGTCCTTGTTTCCAGGGACCTGGAAGGACAGTGAGTGAATTGTCCTTTTGCTATATTGTGATTAAAAAAAACATTTATTCTAGGGACAGAAAACTCTAGGTAGGGACAGTGTCAGTTTCTTTCACTCTGCAAGTCCTTGTTTCCAGGGACCTGGAAGGACAGTGAGTGAATTGTCCTTTTGCTATATTGTGATTAAAAAAAACATTTATTCTAGGGACAGAAAACTCTAGGTAGGGACAGTGTCAGTTTCTTTCACTCTGCAAGTCCTTGTTTCCAGGGACCTGGAAGGACAGTGAGTGAATTGTCCTTTTGCTATATTGTGATTAAAAAAAACATTTATTCTAGGGACAGAAAACTCTAGGTAGGGACAGTGTCAGTTTCTTTCACTCTGCAAGTCCTTGTTTCCAGGGACCTGGAAGGACAGTGAGTGAATTGTCCTTTTGCTATATTGTGATTAAAAAAAACATTTATTCTAGGGACAGAAAACTCTAGGTAGGGACAGTGTCAGTTTCTTTCACTCTGCAAGTCCTTGTTTCCAGGGACCTGGAAGGACAGTGAGTGAATTGTCCTTTTGCTATATTGTGATTAAAAATAACATTTTTTTCTAGGGACAGAAAACTGTAGGTAGGGAGAGTGTTTTTTTTCTTTCACTCTGCAAGTCCTTGTTTCCAGGGACCTGTAAGGACAGTGAGTTAATTTTCCTTGTGCTATATTGTGATTAAAAAAAACATTTTTTCTAGGGACAGAAAACTGTAGGTAGGGAGAGTGTTTTTTTTCTTTCACTCTGCAAGTCCTTGTTTCCAGGGACAGAGAAGGACACCTGAAGGTAGCCCTTATTGCTTTTTTCCCATCTCCCTGCAGGCCATCTATTAGAATGTCTGGAAGGCAAACAAGGAGAGGCAGACAGTCAGGAGGCAATAAAAGAGGGCAAGCAGGCTCTGTGTCTGGGGGCAACAGTGCTGGTCGTGGACGCGGTGCATTGTCATCAGCACATGGCCATGGGACACGCTTGTCCTTCTTTTCGGCAGCTGGACATGTTGAGCCACATCATGCCGAAGACTTGGTAGAGTGGATGACCAAGCCCTCCTCCTCCTCCTCATCCTCTCTCACCCAGGCTCAGGGTACTGGAAAAGCAGCTGCCAAAGCGTCGTCTTCCCTGGTATCAATGTCAGACAAATCATCAGTCACTCCTTCCCTAGACCCACCATGTCCTCCTCCTGAGGAGTCCCCCGAACTGTTTCAGCACAGTGTTGGGTACATGCTCCAGGAGGATGCCCAGCGTTTCGAAGGGTCTGATGATGAAACCCAGCTAGAGGAAGGCAGTAGCGTGAGAGCAGACAGAGGGGATGCTCAAGAAGGACACCAATCTGGCAGTCATGTTCCAGCAGCTGCAGCATACTGCCAGATTGGCTCCAGTGATGAGGAGGGAGGGGATGATGAGGTCAATGACTCCACGTGGGTGCCTAATAGGAGAGAGGAGGAGGAGGAGGATGAGGAGGAGGCACATCTCCAACGAGGCAGGATGCCCTTTGGTGGCCAGCGTAAGGGCAGTACACCGACGGAATCACACCGCAGAGCTCCGCCTGTGCAGGGCGCTGCCTCTGCCCGTCATTCAAAAAGTTCTTTGGTGTGGGCCTTTTTTGAGGCTAGTGCATCAGATCGCACAGCTGCTGTTTGCAACATATGTCTCAAGCGTATATCGCGTGGCCAAAACATCAGCCGCTTGGGTACCACATGCCTGACCAGACATATGTTGACCTGCCATGCAGCTCGTTGGCAAGCCTACCTCAAAGACCCACACCAAAGAACAAAGCGGACCTCTCCTTGCACCGCATCAGCTGGGATCTCCAACCCCACTATAACTTCAGTCCTCTCTGAAACATGCACTGAGAGGAATGAAGGTGTAGAATTAGGTGTGTCACAGCCAAGTACTTGCGCCCACTCTGCTAGCAGTACACCGACGTCCGATTCTAGCAGGCAAATTTCCCTGCCCCAGCTGCTGGACCGTCGAAAGAAGTTCACTCCCAGCCATCCACATGCCCAGCGGTTGAATGCTAGCTTGGCTAAATTGCTAGCGCTTCAACTGCTGCCTTTTCAGTTGGTAGACTCGGCCCCCTTCCGTGAGTTTGTGCAATGTGCGGTTCCTCAGTGGCAGGTTCCCAAACGCCACTTTTTCTCACGGAAGGCTATTCCGGCTCTCTACCGGCATGTGGAAGGCAATGTCTTGGCCTCGCTGGACAGGGCGGTCAGCGGTAAGGTGCATATTACCGCTGACTCATGGTCCAGCAGGCATGGACAGGGACGTTACCTTTCTTTCACGGCCCATTGGGTCACTCTTTTGGCAGCTGGGAAGGATTCAGGACAAGGTGCAGTAGTGTTGGAGGTTGTCCCACCGCCACGCCTCCAAAATGCTACTACTGGTTGTGACACACCTCTCTCCTCCACCCCCTCCTCTTCTTCTTCCTCCATGGCCTCTTCCTGTGGTTTGTCCTATGAACCAGCGGTGCTCCGTAGCCGTTCACGGGGCTACGCAAGTACGCAGGCAAAAAGATGCCATGCCGTGCTTGCGCTGGTGTGTTTGGGGGACAGAAGCCACACTGGGGCAGAGGTCCTGTCTGCTCTGCAGGGCCAGGCCGAGAGGTGGTTGACGCCACGCCAGCTTAAGCCAGGAATGGTGGTTTGCGACAATGGCACCAACCTCCTCTCCGCCCTCCGACAGGGACAACTGACCCATGTGCCCTGTGTGGCTCACGTCCTTAACCTGGTGGTGCAGCGGTTCTTGGGCAGGTACCCGGGCTTACAGGATGTCCTGAGGCAGGCCAGGAAAGTCTGTGTGCATTTCCGCAGATCTTATAATGCCAGTGCTCGCCTGGCTGAGCTGCAAAAGGAGTTGAACCTGCCCAAGAACCGCCTTATATGTGACATGCCCACCAGGTGGAACTCAACGTTGGCCATGCTGCAGCGGCTGCACACGCAGCAGAGGGCCATCAATGAGTACCTGTGCGACTACGGCACCAGGACAGGGTCAGGGGAGCTTGGTTTTTTTTCTCCACGCCAGTGGGGCATGATCAGGGATGCATGCACTGTCCTGGCACCATTTGAGGAGGCCACGAGGATGGTGAGCAGTGACAGTGCATGCATCAGTGACACTGTACCTCTTGTCCACCTGTTGGAGCACACGCTGCGTGGAATAATGGACAGGGCACTTGAGGCAGAACAGAGGCAGGAAGAGGAGGACTTCCTTGCCTCTCAAGGCCCCCTTTACCCAGACAGTGTTCCTTCTGTCCCACCCATCGCACAGGAAGAGGAGGAGGAGGAGGAGGAGGAGGAGGAGGATTGTGTCAGCATGGAGGTGGAGGCTGGCACTCAGCATCATCAGCAGCAGTCTTTTAGGGATGATTTACAGTCCCAAGAAACCAGTGGACTTGTACGTGGCTGGGAGGAGGTGGCTGCGGATCATGTCGTCCTTAGTGACACAGAGGACTCCGGAGCGAATGCCTCAGCAAACCTACGCTGCATGGCCTCCCTGATCCTGCAAAGTCTGCGGAAGGATCCTCGTATTCTTCGGATCAAGGAGAGGGACCATTACTGGCTGGCCACTCTCCTTGATCCACGGTACAAGGGTAAGGTTGCGGACCTTATGTTACCGTCGCAGAGGGAGCAGAGGATGAGACAACTCCGGGAGGCCTTGCAGAAAGGTCTGTGCAACGCGTTCCCAGAGACTGGGAGGTTGCAAACTCCTGGTCCTGGACAACGAGTTGCTGAGGCTTCGGCCAGTCAAAGAAGGAGCGGTGGGGAAGGTGGCCGTCTGACCGATGCGTTCAGACAATTCTTTAGTCCGCAGCCCCAAAGTATGATTGGTTCCAGCAACCATCGCCAGCGTCTGATAAACATGGTGCAGGAATATCTAGGGGCAAGGTCAGACTTGGACACCTTCCCCACCGAAAATCCTCTGGCTTACTGGGTCTTGAGGATGGATCACTGGCCAGAGCTTGCACAGTATGCAATTGAGCTACTGGCCTGTCCTGCATCCAGCGTTCTTTCGGAACGCACATTCAGTGCTGCTGGAGGATTTGTCACGGATCACAGGGTGCGCCTGTCCACCGACTCGGTTGATCGACTGACTTTCATCAAGATGAACCAGTCTTGGATCACCACCAGCTACCACACACCTGATGCTGATATAACAGACTAATTGATTTTAAAATGTCACATCCCTTCAAGACTGATGCTGATGCTGAGTGCCTGTGCTGTTATGTTGACTGGCTATCCTCCTCCTCCGAGTCCTCAATGATACGATTGATGATGATAGCTTGGAAGATCATTTTTGTTTATGGGTGCCGCCACCAGTGCCTAACGCCCAATTTTTCAGCCCCTGTTTAACAGGGGCGTGTAATTACAATTTTTGAAGCAATACTTTGCAACAGGGCTCATTGCTGTGCTCCAAGTACAGTATCTGTGAGGAGTTGCAGTGTTGTGCCACCAGTGCCTAAGGCCCAATTTTTCAGCCCCTGTTTAACAGGGGCGTGTCATTACAATTTTTGAAGCAATACTTTGCAACAGGGCTCATTGCTGTGCTCCAAGTACAGTATCTGTGAGGGGTTGCAGTGTTGTGCCACCAGTGCCTAAGGCCCAATTTTTCAGCCCCTGTTCAACAGGGGCATGTAATTACAATTCTTGATCTAATAATTCACAGCAGGGCCCATTGCTGCACCCACCAAGAGTAACTGTCAGGGCTTACAGTGTTGTGGCACCAGCACCACCATCAAAGGCCCAATTTTTACTACCACTGTTCAACAATTATATGTAATTAAAATTCCTGATATAATAGTTGACAGCAGGGCGTTCCAGCACCAACCAAGAGTAACTGTGAGTGCTTACAGTGTTGTGCCAACACCAACAACTAAGGGGCCTATTTCTGCAGAGTATATACGGCAGGTCCCTACTTTCAAACATCCAACTTACAAACGACTCCTACTTGCAAACGCAAGAAGACAACAGGAAGTGAGAGGAAATCTACCACTAGGAAGGAAAATTCTCTCCTGTAAGAATAAATATGGGAGAAAGGTGTCTCCTCTGTACTGATGCTTTATCAGCAATCCTTGTTTCAAGAAAAACACCACATTTCAAAAACAGTTGTCATTGGGACGGAAAGTGAGGTGAAATGTTCTGAACAGGGGCACAGACAGCAAAACAAATGTTACAGGGGTGATAACCCTTACCTATGTTTTCCAAAAAGTTTAAAAATAGATTTTTGGGCTGGAGCTACACTTCAACAATGTACCTGTTCAAAATTACAAACAGATTCTACATAAGAACAAACCTACAGTCCCTGTCTTGTATGCACCGCCTGTATACGGCTGTTCAGAGTATATAGGGCCTTTTTTATTTTATGTGCGGGGTTCCCCTTAATATCCATACAAGACCCAAAGGGGCTGGTAATGGGCTGGGGTAGGGGGGGGGGGGTCATGGGGTAGCTATGCCATTTTTCTTAAAGAATTTCATCCATATTACCGGGACCAGACATTACATTAAAGCCGCAAGCAGTTTTAAATGGCTTTTTTTTCCTTTAGAAGTGTCATTTTGTGCAGGGACAGTTCTAAACACGGGAAACACGTGGCACTTCACAGGCATACTTTAGACACCCCCCAGGTACGATATTTAAAGGAATATTTGACTTTTTTTTTTTCACTTTATGCATCATTAAAATGACTGCTCCCGAAAAACGACCGTTTTTAAAACTTCTTTTTGCATTGATACATGTCCCCTGGTGCAGAACCCTGGTTCCCAAACCCTTTTTAGGACAATAACATGCATAATAGTTGTTATAATTAGCACTTTAGAATTCGAACGTTCGCATCCATTGTATTTAATAGGGTTCTAATGTTCGTTCGAACTTCCGGTCCGTTCGCGGGTTCTGGTGCGAACCGAACCCGGGGGTGTTCGGCTCATCACTAGTCACCAGCTCAAACTGGTTGCGTGATTCCGGAGGTTGGAATAGCAGCCACCTTGTCACAACCCCAACAACAGGAGGTTAAGGAGTTTGTGCTTCGCAACAAGGAGGTGTTCTCTGAGCTGCCGGGACAAACATCTGGGGTAGAGCATGATATTATTACCCCGCCCGGTGAAAGGGTGAAGTTAAAACCCTATCGGATCCCAGAGGCCCGACGGGAGGCAATACGGGAGGAAGTACAGAAAATGCTGAACTTAGGGGTGATAGAGGAGTCCCAAAGTGATTGGTCTAGTCCCATTGTGTTGGTGCCTAAACCGGATGGGAGCTGGCGATTTTGTAACGATTTTCGTCAGTTGAACAAAGTTACAAAATTTGACACCTACCCCATGCCACGTATAGATGAGTTGATCGACCGGCTGGGAACAGCCCGATACATGACGACTCTTGACCTCACAAAAGGGTATTGGCAAATTCCCCTGGCCAAGTCGGCCAAAGAGAAAACCGCATTTGTAACCCCAGACGGGGCGTTCCAATATAAGAGAATGCCGTTCGGGTTACAGAATGCGCCGGCCACATTCCAGCGGAAAATGGACCAGATACTGAGGCCCCATCGGAAGTATGCTGCGGCTTACCTGGATGACGTAATTGTCCATAGCACAGATTGGGCCTCACATCTGCCAAAAGTGCAAGCAGTCCTAGACTCTATCCGGGAAGCGGGGTTTACGGCTAACCCCAAGAAGTGTACCATTGGGCAGGAGGAGGCCAAATATCTTGGGTACACCATTGGCAGGGGAGTGATAAAACCCCAACTCAACAAAGTCGAGGCCATCCAGAGTTGGCCACGTCCCAACAGCAAGAAGCAGGTACGGGCCTTTCTGGGAATCGCGGGTTATTATCGGCGCTTCATTCCCCACTTTGCTTCTAAGGCTGTGCCCCTAACCAACCTGACGAAAGGGAAAGGGTCGGTCATGATTAAATGGACCCCCGAGGCTGAGGCAGCATTCCAATTCTTGAAACAAGCCTTATGTAGCCAGCCAGTGTTGTACTCACCCGACTTCTCTAAAGACTTTGTCGTACAAAGTGATGCGTCAGATGTGGGGTTAGGAGCAGTATTGTCCCAGGTCTGGAACGGGGAAGAGCACCCAGTCATTTACCTCAGCAGGAAGTTGAAGTCCCATGAGGTAAATTACGCCACGGTTGAAAAGGAGTGTTTAGCGGTGAAGTGGGCTCTAGATTCCCTTCGGTACTATCTGCTAGGTAGGCACTTTGACATGGTTACGGATCACGCTCCGTTAAAGTGGATGGCTCAAAACAAGGAGACAAATAGAAGAGTGAATAGGTGGTTCCTGGCCCTACAGGAATTCAACTTCACAGTAAAGCATCGCCCTGGCGTTCAAATGGGGAATGTGGATGCTTTGTCTCGAGTACATGAATGCCTGATTGCTGGTGTTCCAACCCCAAGGTTAAAACAAGAGGGGGGGGTATGTGACAGCAGGAAGGTAAAGTCACCTGGTTGCATCCAGGGGGGTAGATATATTTCTCCCAGATTCAGGCTTTATGCCGACTTATACAACTAGGGAGTTGATGAAGCCCAGCTGAGGCTAGTGGGCTCATGGATGACTCATACCTCTAGGGAGAGGGCTGGGCGTCGTGCAGGCAGGGAGTTGATGAGACCAGCTGAAGCCTGTCAGTTCGTTTAAGGCCTCTATAAAAACTCCCAGCTTCATTAGATGTTAGCTCATGCCTGGACCCAGACCTGTGTGGACTGTCTAGGGAGAGTGAACCCCTGTGCGGTGAGGCAAAGCCTGTGTGGCTATTTGTTTGGACTTTTACTAAACCAGGGACTTAGGGACTAGGACAGCACCAGGCTGATCCCAGTTGTTAGTTTAGGAAACCTGCATGTTTAGCCAGAGGTCAAACTGACCAGGATTTATTTTGTTTATGTTTCTTTTTGGCTTTGCTGTGTTTTTGTCACTGTACATAGAGAAATAAACCGCACCTTTTGATTTTGAAAACCACAACCTCCGTCTGCTGGCCCTGTTTTTGTGTGGGGAGCCCAACCAGGGGGTCACACACACCCGCTACCGAGTTAACCCCCTCACAATATATATATATATATTGTGAGGGGGTTAGCTCGGCAGCGGGTATGTGTGACCCCCGGGATGGGCTCCCCACCCAAAAACAGGCCCAGCAGACGGAGGTTGTGGTTTTCAAAATCAAAAAGGTGCGGTTTATTTTCTATTTACAGTGACAAAAACACAGCAAGGCAAAAAAAACATAAACAAAATAAATCCTGGTCAACTTGACCTCTGACTAAACATACAGGTTTCCTAACTAACAACTGGGATCAGCCTAGTGCTGTCCTAGTCCCTAAGTCCCTGGTTTTAAATGTCCAAGCAAAATATAGCCACACAGGCTTTCTCTCACCGCACAGGGGTTCACTCTCCCTAGACAGTCCACACAGGTCTGGTTCCAGGCATGAGCCAACATCTAATGAAGCTGGGCTTTCTTATAGAGGCCTAAATGAGCTGACAAGGTTCAGCTGGTCTCATCAACTCCCTGTCTGCACGACGCCCAGCCCTCTCCCTAGAGGTATGAGTCATCCATGAGCACACTAGCCTTATACAACTCTCCACCTAGTTGTACAAATCGGCGTAAAGCCTGAATCTGGGCGAAATATATCTACCCCCCTGGATGCAACCAGGTGACTTTACCTTCCTGCTGTCACATACCCCCCCCTCTTGTTTTAACCTCGGGGTTGGAACACCAGCAATCAGGCATTCATGTACTCGAGACAAAGCATCCACATTCCCCATTTGAACGCCAGGGCGATGCTTTACTGTGAAGTTGAATTCCTGGAGGGCCAGGAACCACCTATTCACTCTTCTATTTGTTTCCTTGTTTTGAGCCATCCACTTTAACGGAGCGTGATCCGTAACCATGTCAAAGTGCCTACCTAGCAGGTAGTACCGAAGGGAATCTAGAGCCCACTTCACCGCTAAACACTCCTTTTCAACGGTGGCGTAATTTACCTCATGGGACTTCAACTTCCTGCTGAGGTAAATGACTGGGTGCTCTTCCCCGTTCCAGACCTGGGACAATACTGCTCCTAACCCCACATCTGACGCATCACTTTGTACGACAAAGTCTCTAGAGAAGTCGGGTGAGTACAACACTGGCTGGCTACATAAGGCTTGTTTCAAGAATTGGAATGCTGCCTCAGCCTCGGGGGTCCATTTAATCATGACCGACCCTTTCCCCTTCGTCAGGTTGGTTAGGGGCACAGCCTTAGAAGCAAAGTGGGGAATGAATCGCCGATAATACCCAGCGATTCCCAGAAAGGCTCGTACCTGCTTCTTGCTGTTGGGACGTGGCCAACTCTGGATGGCCTCGACTTTGTTGAGTTGGGGTTTTATTACTCCCCTCCCAATGGTGTACCCAAGATATTTGGCCTCCTCCTGCCCAATGGTACACTTCTTGGGGTTAGCCGTAAACCCTGCTTCCCGAACAGAGTCCAGGACTGCTTGCACTTTTGGCAGATGTGAGGCCCAATCTGTGCTATGGACAATTATGTCATCCAGGTAAGCCGCAGCATACTTCCGATGGGGCCTCAGCATCTGGTCCATTTTCCGCTGGAATGTGGCCGGCGCATTCTGTAACCCGAACGGCATTCTTTTATATTGGAACGCCCCGTCTGGGGTTACAAATGCGGTTTTCTCTTTGGCCGACTTGGCCAGGGGGATTTGCCAATACCCTTTTGTGAGGTCAAGAGTCGTCATGTATCGGGCTGTTCCCAGCCGGTCGATCAACTCATCTATACGTGGCATGGGGTAGGTGTCAAATTTTGTAACTTTGTTCAACTGACGAAAATCGTTACAAAATCGCCAGCTCCCATCCGGTTTAGGCACCAACACGATGGGACTAGACCAATCACTTTGGGACTCCTCTATCACCCCTAAGTTCAGCATTTTCTGTACTTCCTCCCGTATTGCCTCCCGTCGGGCCTCTGGGATCCGATAGGGTTTTAACTTCACCCTTTCACCGGGCGGGGTAATAATGTCATGCTCTACCCCAGATGTTTGTCCCGGCAGCTCAGAGAATACCTCCTTGTTGCGAAGCACAAACTCCTTAACCTCCTGTTGTTGGGGTTGTGACAAGGTGGCTGCGATTCCAACCTCAGGAATCACGCAACCAGTTTGAGCTGGTGACCAAGTGTCTGCGACTAGGGACTCTCTATCCCTCCAGGCTTTCAACAGATTAACGTGATAGATCTGTTCGGGCTTTCGCCTTCCTGGTTGTCTGACCTTGTAATTCACTTCGCTCACTTTTTCCATTATCTCGTAGGGGCCTTGCCATTTGGCAAGGAATTTACTTTCAACCGTAGGGACAAGTACCAATATCCTATCCCCCGGGGAAAAGGTACGGGTCTTGGCTCCACGGTTGTACACTCTCTGCTGTGCCAACTGCGCTTGGGCCAAATGTTCCTTCACGATGGGCATTACCTGTGCAATTCGATCTTGCATCAGGGCGACATGCTCAATCACACTCCTGTGGGGAGAACTCTCACTTTCCCAAGTTTCCTTGGCAATATCCAACAGCCCTCTTGGGTGTCTCCCATACAGTAACTCAAAGGGGGAGAATCCCGTAGAGGATTGGGGCACCTCCCTAATAGCAAACATCAAATAAGGAAGTAGACAGTCCCAATCCCTTCCATCTCTATCCACCACTTTCTTCAACATTTGTTTTAGGGTTTTGTTGAATCTTTCAACCAGCCCATCGGTTTGGGGGTGATACACAGATGTACGCAATTGCGTCACTTTGAACAATTTACACAGCTCTTTCATAACCCGGGACATAAAGGGTGTACCTTGGTCCGTAAGCAGTTCTTTACAAATACCCACCCGGCTAAAAACAAGAGATAGCTCTTTGGCTATGGTTTTGGCCGAGGTATTTCTGAGAGGGATCGCTTCTGGATAACGGGTGGCATAGTCCATTATAACCAATATGTACTGGTGCCCCCTAGCGGACTTGATTATAGGACCTACCAAATCCATTGCGATTCTCTCAAACGGGACCTCAATGATGGGTAGAGGGACCAGCGGGCTACGGAAATGTGGCATCGGGGCCGACCTCTGACACACAGGGCAGGAGGAACAATAATTTTCTATGTCCTTCATCACCCCAGGCCAATAGAATCTCTGTAATACCCTCTCTCGGGTTTTCTCTGTCCCCAGATGACCTCCAAGAATGTGCCCATGGGCCAACTCCAACACCAACTTCCTGTAAGGTTTGGGCACCACAAGCTGCTCAACGGTTTCTTCTGCCCTTTTTGCCACCCGATACAGTAGGTCCTTCTCTACGCTGAAGTATGGGTAAGTGCCGGTATTATCTGGGTTCACTAACTCGCCATCTATTTTCACTACGTTTTCCCGTGCCTTTATTAGGGCGGGGTCTTTCAACTGTTCTGTGGCAAAGTTTTCCCTGTGAACCTCAAGATCAGAAAACTCCACAGACGGTAGGTTTTCGTCTGAGGAGGTGGGCTCCTCTCCAGTTTCTTGAGTCTCCCCTGCCAATACTGACAAGGGAAATTCCGGAGAGTCCTCACCACTCTCAGGGGAGTTCTGGCTATCACATTCCTGGTACATAGGGGCACCAGTGGGGGGCTCAGGATCATCCCACAGTTCCCAGAACTTCGGAAAATCCCTTCCCACAATGGCGTCATGCGGTAACTGAGATACTAAGCCCACTGGATGAGAGAGGGTACCTTTGGGGGTCTCGAAACACACTGTAGTCACTGGATACTCTCGGGTGTCCCCATGCACACAAATAACGGCTACCTTGCTATTCCCAGAGACCTCTGTTTTAACTAACTCAGCCTTTATCAGGGTCACAAGGCTACCTGAATCCAGCAATACCACAACATTTCTACCATTAATACACATTTTGCATAAATGTTTCTCAGTTCCCCGAATGGCAGTGCATGCGACTGTCGCACACAGCGACTGACGTCTGCCCGTCAGAAAGTCACACTGCATGGGTTCCTCCACAACCGGGCAATTTGCTGCAATATGTCCCGCTTGCCGGCAGCGGTAGCAAACGATCCTTCTTGCGGCCTCTTGAGCCGCTGATTTCCCAGGCTGTTCTCGCCAAACTTGGGGTAGAGCTCCCACCCTCTCACTCTCTCCACCCTCACCCCTTGGAATCCTCTTATCCGCCCCTGGGGATGGTCTGGTCTTAGGGTGGAAAGTCCGAGTGTCTCTGGAAGAGGCCGTCAGGTTCTCTGTAGCCAAGTATTTCTCCACACGATCCACAAGACCATCGGCCGTCTCTGGGTCTCCATGGCTTACCCACTTTTGGATGGCAGTAGGAAGAGCTCTCAAAAACCGATCCATTACAACACGTTCCACAATCTTTGGTGCGGACAAAGTCTCTGGCTGTAGCCACTTTCTGCTCAGGTGAATGAGATCATACATTTGAGACCTGGGGGGTTTTCCAAGCTGGAAAGTCCAGTTATGCACACGCTGAGCCCGGACAGCCAGGGTGACACCCAGCCTTGCCAATATTTCAGCTTTTAGCATCACATAGTCTTTTGCTTGGTTAGGCTCTAGGTCATAGTAAGCTTTCTGCGATTCACCAGTTAACAGAGGAGCCACTAGTCCAGCCCACTGCTCCTCAGGCCACTTTTCTCTTTCAGCGGTCCTTTCAAATGTGGTCAAAAATACCTCTGGATCATCCTCTCCAGTCATTTTTGTCAATAAACGACTCACCCCAAAGGACGCGGTATTAGTGGGACGGCTTTCCTCACTGGTCTGCGGACGTTGCTGCATTACTGCTTCCATCTGTTGTTGTAGTCTCTGCTCTTGCTTCTGCAACAGGTCTATGAAGCGGGCCTCAGATTGCTGTTGGGCTTGTTGCTGAGCCTCCAGACTCTGTTGTAAAGTTGCAAGGCTCTGTTGATGAGCTTGCTGCTGGGCTGCAAGGCTCCTTTGCAAACCTGCATTTGTCTGCTGTTGATTGGCATTTGCTAGAGCCAGCTGTTTCAGTATCTCCTCCATGCTGGCTTAAAAAAAAAACTGCCACTGGTTCTCCACCAACTGTGAGGGGGTTAGCTCGGCAGCGGGTATGTGTGACCCCCGGGATGGGCTCCCCACCCAAAAACAGGCCCAGCAGACGGAGGTTGTGGTTTTCAAAATCAAAAAGGTGCGGTTTATTTTCTATTTACAGTGACAAAAACACAGCAAGGCAAAAAAAACATAAACAAAATAAATCCTGGTCAACTTGACCTCTGACTAAACATACAGGTTTCCTAACTAACAACTGGGATCAGCCTAGTGCTGTCCTAGTCCCTAAGTCCCTGGTTTTAAATGTCCAAGCAAAATATAGCCACACAGGCTTTCTCTCACCGCACAGGGGTTCACTCTCCCTAGACAGTCCACACAGGTCTGGTTCCAGGCATGAGCCAACATCTAATGAAGCTGGGCTTTCTTATAGAGGCCTAAATGAGCTGACAAGGTTCAGCTGGTCTCATCAACTCCCTGTCTGCACGACGCCCAGCCCTCTCCCTAGAGGTATGAGTCATCCATGAGCACACTAGCCTTATACAACTCTCCACCTAGTTGTACAAATCGGCGTAAAGCCTGAATCTGGGCGAAATATATCTACCCCCCTGGATGCAACCAGGTGTCTTTACCTTCCTGCTGTCACAATATATATATATTGTGACAGCAGGAAGGTAAAGTCACCTGGTTGCATCCAGGGGGGTAGATATATTTCGCCCAGATTCAGGCTTTACGCCGACTTATACAACTAGGTGGAGAGTTGTATAAGGCTAGTGGGCTCATGGATGACTCATACCTCTAGGGAGAGGGCTGGGCGTCGTACAGACAGGGAGTTGATGAGGCCAGCTGAAGCTTGTCAGCTCATTTAGGCCTCTATAAGAACTCCCAGCTTCATTAGATGTTAGCTCATGCCTGGAACCAGACCTGTGTGGACTGTCTAGGGAGAGTGAACCCCTGTGCGGTGAGGCAAAGCCTGTGTGGCTATTTGTTTGGACTTTTACTAAACCAGGGACTTAGGGACTAGGACAGCACTAAGCTGATCCCAGTTGTTAGTTAGGAAACCTGTATGTTTAGTCAGAGGTCAACTTGACCAGGATTTATTTTGGTTATGTTTCTTTTGCTTTGCTGTGTTTTGTCACTGTAAATAGAAAATAAACCGCACCTTTTTTGATTTTGAAAACCACAACCTCCGTTTGCTGGGCCTGTTTTGTGTGGGGAGCCCATCCCGGGGGTCACACACACCCGCTGCCGAGCTAACCCCCTCACAATATATATAATTGCATTTTATAGTTGGCCCCCCTACTTTTGTCCCTGTTTCCCCATGTGCCCCCCTGAATAAGAAAGCTGGAGACACCACTGCCTGGCTGGGCAGTGAAAGGGGGAATGTTGGCTTCTCCTGAATTAGGAGGAAGCCACAAGGGGTTCTGAAGGGCATAGGGAAGGCTGGCATGGGTCCTTTGCCTTTCTTGCAGAGGCACTGTGCTGCTGGTGGATGGCACTGCAGTGCTGGTGGATGGTACTGCGGTGCTGGTGGATGGCACTGCCTCCTCACCAGAACGCCTTCGTTTGGCGGGCCGACTATCTTCCTCCTCTGAGTCACTCAGTGTTTCACTACTGAGGACTGGCTCATAATTGACGTCCGACTCAGAATCATAATTGGAAAGGGAATCCGAAAGAGAGAGCTCCACGTTGCTCTCGTCGGGCATGGAAAAAATGTGGTATGCCTCCTGAGGTGGCACAGAGGGGCACTGATGAGGCGGAACAGATGGGCACTGATGAGGCGGAACAGATGGGCACTGATGAGGCAGAGCAGATTGGTACTGATGAGGCGGAGCAGATGGGCACTGATTGGCAGCACAGATGGGCACTGATTGGCGGCACATATGGGCACTGATTGGCGGCACAGATGTGCACTGACTAATTGCACAAATGTGCACTGCTGAGGCAGAGCAGATGGGCACTGATGAGGCGGAGCAGATGGGCACTGATTGGCAGCACAGATGGGCACTGATTGGCGGCACAGATGGGCACTGATTGGCGGCACAGATGGGCACTGATGAGGTGGCAAAGATGTGCACTGACTAGTTGCACAGATGTGCACTGACTAATTGCACAGATGTGCACTGATGAGGCGGCACAGATGGGCACTGATTGGTACAGGTGGGCACTGATGAGGCGGCACTGGTGGGCACTGAGGTGGCACAGGTGGGCACTGATGAGGTGGCACAGGTGGGCACTGATTGCACAGGTGGTCACAGACGTCACAGGTGGTCACAGACTGCCACAGGTGGTCACAGACTGGCACAGATCCTTATAGGCACTGTATGGGCACTGTATCACTCACTGGTATCACTTACTGATACAAAGTAACAGATGGCTCTCCCTCCTCACACGCGGTCTCTGTGTGAGGAGGGAGAGCCGGCAATGAGAGATGATCTCATATGTTTACATTTCAGATCATCTCTCATTGGCCGCACAGATCGCATAGTAAATGGCCACTCTGATTGGCCATTCACAGCGATCTGTGATTGGTTGTGTCCAAGGGACACGGGCAGTACAGAATTTCCCCGTTGCGTGCTGGGAGAGCACGCGGGGAACGAGGAAAGGGGAGGCCGTATAATGACGGCCTCCCGTATTTTCAGGTCCGCGCTGAAGCCGTCATTCGGCTATAGCGCGGGCCTCAAGTAGTTAAGATCAGAAGCCACTCATCATGCAAGAAGGTGCCTGGTCTCCAGGAGAATCGTTGTCAATGGAGATCACGAACATACAGTAACCGGAGTTAAGTAACTTTTAAGTGTGACTGTCATAGACCATAGGCTGTTCATTTGCTAGGCATTGTGCTTGTTATAGATCTGTCAGTCTTGTATTGTATTCCTAAAATTGTAATAGTTTTGTATGTACAGCATCTTTGTATAGTAAAAGCACATTGATACACTGCAGAAGTCTCGGCTTCCTTGCTTATACCACAAAGTAACCATGCTAGATAGACGCAAGCAAAACACTTATCTTAATAAATCACAATATTTTCACTACATGCGTTTGGTTTTCCTCTGTTGCTATCCACACAGTTCTGGTCACACCTGATTCATGACACGGATTACGTTTTTTGGCCGCCTATCTTTCAAACAGTATCCCCCCAGCAAGCGTGCCAGATATGGGGTCAAGTTGTATAAGCTCTGTGACAGGGCAACAGGCTATGCATATAGTTGTATGGTTTACGAGGGAAAGGACAGTCACGGGAAGCCCCTCAACTGCCCAGACTACATAGGGAGTGCTGCAAGATTGTTTGGGACTTGGTGTCACCCTTATTTGGAAAGGGGTACCACTCCTACGTGGACAAATATTACACAAGCGTGACACTTTTTAGTCACCTTCTTGATTTTGGAATTGGCGCATGTGGCACCGGGCAATCTAATTGCTGGGGCTTCCCCCAACAGCTTGTAGAATCCCGACTTAGACTGGGGGAGAGAGCCTGCTTGAGATGTAATAATTTGCTCGCAGTGAATTGGAGGGATACACGGAATGTTTTCGTTCTGTCCTCTATTTACGCAGAAACCACAGTCCAAATTGCAACGGCGACTGGTGTCTACGATTACAACCTTAACATGGGAGGGTTGGACTTCAACGACCAGTTGATGGCACCATATTTAATTGCCCATAGAGCCAGAGGCTGGTATAAAAAAGTGTCCGTATATCTATTTCAATTGGCTCTGCGGAACACTTATGTGCTATACAAAGCGCCAGGACAAACTGGATCCTTCCTTAAATTCCAGGAAGAGATCATCACAGCCCTCCTGTTTCCAGATTCTGCTGTGCCCAAATTTCTCAATGCAAATGCAGTAAGCCGGCTGCATGAGAGGCATTTTCCGGATGTCCTCCCTGGTACCCCTACCCAACGAGCACCCCAAACAAGATGTTGTGTCTGTAGGAAACGTGGATATGGGTGTGACACCCGCTATTATCGTCCCTCCTGTCCTGACCAACCTGGTCTTTGCATCGGTGACTGTTTCCATCGCTACCACACACTAGTGGAGTATTAGCATAGGGTACAGCACTGCACAGTTCTAGGGCACACTTTCACAGGGTCTCTAAAGATGCCATCGACCCGAACCTGGAACCTTTACAGTTACAAATAAAAGTGTAAAAACTTTAAATAAAAAAGGTTCAAATAAATAAATATATAAAATAAAAAAGCAAAAAATTGTTGCAATTCTCTTGTTCTTCTTTCTCTATTGTTCTATCGCTATTGTTCGGCTCTGTTTTATTGTATTTAATTCTTAACATTTTATTGTCACTGTGTTTTATCATGTTTGCTTTGCAGGTATGTAATTCTTTTATACTTTACTGTGTATTATTGTTAACCATTATTTTCTTTGCAGGTACATCATTCAGCTGCAGCACTTATTTATTTATCTTGACAGCAACAGTGTTTGCTCTCTCTCTAAAACACACTATTTTGCCACAAGTTTAGGGAAAATGACAAACATTAATTTTATTTTTTTGGCACAAAGATGTCACTAAATGATATAGTACTCGAAAATGCCATGGGTATATGTGGAAATACACCCCAAAATACATTCTGCTGCTTTTCCTGAGTACAGGGATACCACATGTGTGGGACTTTTTGGGAGCCTAGCCACGTACAGGACCCCAAAAACCAATCACCGCCTTCAGGATTTCTAAGGGCGTAAAATGGTGATTTCACTTCCTCACTACCTATCACAGTTTCGGAGGCCCTGAAATGTCAAGATAGCACAACCCCCCCCCCCCCCAATTGACCCTATTTTGGAAAGTAGACACCCCAATGTATTTGCTAAGAGGCATGGTGAGTATTTTGCAGGTCTTATTTGTTTTGGAAAATTAATTTTAAAACTTTGTGAGAAAAATCTGCAAAATACTCACCATACCTCTCAGCAAATAGCTTGGGGTGTCTACTTTCCAAAATGAGGTCATCTGGGCATTTCATTGCCTCAGAAATGATGAAATCAAAAAAGTGACAACTTTTTTTTGTCATTTTTCAATCACTTGTGACAAAAAAATGTAATATTCAATGTGCTCAACAAGCCTCTCAGCAAATTCCTTGAAGAATTACTTTCCAAAATGGGGTCATTTGGGGGGGGGGGGGTTGTACTGCCCTTTCATTATAGCACCTCAAGAAATTAGATAGGCAGCCATAAACTAAAAGCAGCGTAAATTCCAGAAAATGTACCCTAGTTTATAGACGCTATAACTTTTGCGCAAACCAATACATATGCTTATTAATTTATTTATTTTTACCCGAGACATGTGACTGAATGCATTTTGGCCTAAATGTATGACTAAAATTGAGTTTATTGTATTTTTTTTATAACAAAGTGTAGAAAATTAAAAAAAAATCGAAATTAAAACCGCAAAGGTGATCAAATACCACCAAAAAAAATCTCTATTTGTGGGAAAAAAGGACGCAAATTTAGTATAGGGAACAGCATTGCATGACCACGCAATAACCAGTTAAAGCAGCGCAGTGCCAAATTGTAAAAAATGCTCTCGTCATTAAGGGGGCAAAACCTTCCGGGGCTGAAGTGGTTAAGTTCTGTAAGTTGCAAAGTGGGGTCTCCATAAATGTCACTTGTTTTTCCAACACATCCCACAGATACTCAAATGGATTGAGATCTGGAAAATTTGGAAGCCAGGTCAACACCTCAAACTCATTGTTGTGTTCTCAAACCACTCTTGAAACATTTTTGCATTGCGGCAGGGTGCATTATCCTGCTGAAAGAGGCTACTGCCATCCGGGAATACCATTTTCATAAAGAAGTGTACTTGGTCAGCAACAATGGTGGGCTGTTCGTAACATTCACATGAATGGCAGACCCCAAGGTTCCCCAGTAGAACATTGCTCAAAGCTTCATACTGCCTCCACTGGCTTGCCTTCTTCCCACACTGCAACCTGGTATCATCTCTTCCCCAGGTAAGCAATGCACACACATCCAGCCAGCCACATGAAGTAAAAGAAAACGTGATTCATCAGAACAGACCTTCCATTTCTCCATGGTCCAGTTCCAATGCTCACATGCCCATTGTAGATGCCTTTGGCTGTGGACACGGGTCATCATGGGCACCCTGACCGGTCTGCGTCTACGTAGCCCTATACCTAACAAACTGTAATTCCCCTGTAGCACCCTCTACTATAGGTAGGTGATAAAGGTAAGGGTTTTTTTGTGATAGCTGCCAGGCAGGTAAATTTAGGTAGGCCTATGCTGCGTGCTAGGCCTGCTTGTTTTGATCTGGGGGGCAGGGAGTGGTTAGTGTAGCAGTGGGTGATACCACCTGTCCTTTAGTTCTTGGGCTGCCATCCCTGCTTCCAGGAAGAATGTTCTGGAAGAGGGGTAGGGCTGCGGACTTGAGTGACAGGGAGCTCATGTGAGGAGCCCTGACCAATCCCCAACTGGAACTGGCAGGGGCAGGCCTCCTACATAAACTCATGTCCAGCCCACTGGAGGGGAGTTGTTGGCTGGGTGAAGTGAAGAATGGAGTGTAAGACTGCAGCAGGAGGCCCATCCCCATCTGGGGGGGGGGTGCTGGCCTCGGCGGAGGAGCTCGGGAGCCTCTCCTTACACGGTCATGGAGAAGGTGTCCTGGAACAGAGGAGCTGGAGAAGCAGTCGGTACGCATGTCCGGGTAAATTCTTCATCGAGGACTCAGGGAAGGAGAAGTTCAGTGAGTGAGGCACAGTGGATATTTGGAGGAGGCATGCCAGGGGAGCTGGGTGCAAGGCCAGAGGAGAGACTGTGGGGTTTTGTGTCAAATCGCTGTGGCCTGAGGGCACAGGGTTTGCAAGAAGGACTGGCTGGGATCAGTAGTCCACCAACCATTTTGTGCTGTTAATTAACCGGGCCATCAAGAATCAGCAAAGTTCAGCAACCACCAGGGATTATTCAGAGTGATCCCTGGTGCAGTGTGAAGATGATGGGGTGGAAAGACTAACGCTGTGGCAGTGAAGTTTGTGCAGGAGGAGAAGAGTCCTGGGAGTCAGGCCTCGTACACACGACCGATTTTCTCGTCGTAAAAAACACGTCGTTTTTTTCGACGAGATTCTTGTTAAGCTTGTCGATTTTCTCGTCAAGCTTTCTATGCGTACACACTGTCATTTCCCAATTTCCTCGTGGTTCTCTGCGCTCACGTCCAGCACGTACGACGGCACTATAAAGGGGAAGATCTTTTTTCTTGGCGCCACCCCTTGGGCTGCTTTTGCTGATCTCGTGTTACCGCGTGTGAAGTAAAAGTTTGGGAAGAGACGATTCGCGCTTTTCAGTCTTCGTGCTTTCAGTTCGTTTTAGCGTGACGAATGTGCTATTTCCATTACGAAGGCTTGTTTTACCAGAAGATGCGCTCCCGTCTCATACTTGATTCTGAGCATGCGCGCTTTTGGAAGAGTCGTAAAAGCATACACACGAACCATTTTCTCGTCACAAAACAGGCCGACGAGAAACACGACGAGGAAATCTGGACTCCTGACGAGAAAATAGAGAGCAGGTTCTCTATTTTCTCGTCGAGATTCTCGTTAAGTTTCTCGTCGTAAAACCATACACACGAACGTTTTTCTAGACAAAAAAACTCTCGCGGCACTTTTCTTGACTGTTTACGACGAGAAAATCGGTCGTGTGTACGAGGCCTTGTCTGCAGGAGTTGTGCAGAGGAGGAAGTAAAGTTGATACTGCCAGGCTTAGAGTCCATCATTTTTCTAAGCGCAACTGATTCAACAATTCTTCAATAAATATGGCAAGTGTGATCTGTTCTATTGGCATCCCATACCCTTTCCACCAACCAAGTTATATCCCCCAAATATGCACAAAGCGAGGTCCATAAAGACATGGATAAGTAAGTTTGGGGTGGAGGAAGAATTTGACTGGCCTGCACAGATACCTGACCTCAACCCAATCGAACACCATTGGGATGAATTAGAGCGGAGACTGCGAGCCAGGCCTTCTCATCCAACATCAGTGCCTGACCTCACAAATGCGCTTCTGGAAGAATGGTCAAACATTCCCATAGACACACTCCTAAACCTTGTGAATAGCCTTCCCAGAAGGGTTGAAGCTTTTATAGCTGCAAAGGGTGGGCCAACTCAATATTGAACCCTACGGACTAAAGCCCCGTAGACACGGTCGGACTTTTGCCCAACAAACTTTGTTTTGAGCAAGTTGGACCAACAATTCGACCGTGTGTACGCTCCATCGGACAAACTTTTTTTGCTTTTTTCTTGTTTTCATCAGACAAAAGTTGGGTCTGCAAACGGACAAACTTTTGCCCAACAAAAGTTCGATGGAGCAAAGTCCGACCGTGTGTACAGAAAACCATGGAACTTTTGTCCGATGGACAAAACAACTAATGTTAAAATCAACCAACAATAGCAGAAGTTGACCAAAGGGTGGCGGTAAAGAGCAGAAAAACCACGTGATGTTGCAAAAAGTTTTGGGAAAGTTTGCAGAAAAGTCAGAGCGTGTGTATGCTATGGGTGTTCCCGACCAACTCTGCTCGGACAAAAAAACCAAGGAAAAGTCCGATGGAAGTCCGACCGTGTGTACGAGGCTTAAGACTGGGCTGCCATCAAAATTCATGTGCGTGTAAAGACAGGCGTCCCAATACTTTTGACAATATAGTGTGTGTATATATATATGTAGCGCTACCCCCAGTTAAGAGAGCCGCTGGTTTGTTTTCTCGGGCCCTGTATACAGCACCGCCAACCCCCGGCAATCTGACTCGACCCACTCTGGCACAGTTAGTCTAGGGATAGCTTCCTATCACTCTCAGGTGTATGATACTTAACAGTTCCTAAATAGACAAACAACACTCTGAGGCAGGAATATGAATAAGTAATAGCTTTACTATAAAATGGTGGCATAAAAACATGACATGCAACACTTACATGGGTCTGCAGAAACCCTGTATCAACCAATGCTACAGAGGCAGCACTATAATATGGCGCCGCGCAGTATCCACCACGCGGGACTTTATAACTTTCCCCACCTATGTCAGGCCTGACAGTGTATGAAATAGTCCCCTTTCCCTAAGGGAGTAAGATTTTCTTCACCGGCCAGCTTTCGTTGGTGCACTTGAAGAAATGAACCAATTGTAATCCAAAGAGGTGGTAACTCGTAGCAACAGTATGCAAACGGGGGGGGGGGGGGGGGTAGGCACTTCAACTCAGTCCCAACTACCCGACCCCCAAAGAACACTGGTGAGCGAACAGTGGGCCTAGGCAGTCTATAGGCCTGAATATAACTCAGTCTATGGATATGGGCAGGTGCCCGCTCACCGTTCCAGGCGCGATCCCAGCCTGGGTCTTCCACCGCGTGTGTCCATCACACACAGCGTCTGCAACCGATCGGGTCCCCGATCCAACTGGAGTCCTACACTGATGATCCAGGATCCACCCAGGCTCCGCAGGACGGTGAAAGGCTCTTCGGACTTCGGGTAAGGCCTTAGGCTTCAGGCCTTACCCCACAGCAGATCCGCGCAGGATGACTTGTTGCTTGAAGCGCGTTGTCCCAAGAGAGCGAGCTTCCCCCTGCCTCCCTCTTAACCACTTGTCCACCGCCCACTGTCAATTGACGGCGGGCGGAGGACACTCTCGTTCTGGGAGGACGTCATATGACGTCCTCCCTTTAAAACGAGCTAGAAGGCGCGCGCTCGCCGCGTTCACAAGGCCCCGGTGCGCGTGCCCGGCAGCCCCGGTGCGCGTGCCCGGGAAACGAGCAGGGAAGTGGGTCTCTGTGTGTAAACACAGAGATCCACGTCCTGTGAGGGAGAGGGGACCGATGGTGTGTCCCTTGTACATAGGGACAACTATCGGTCACCTCCCCCAGTCAGTCCCCTCCCCCCACAGTAAGAACACATTGAGGGAACATATTTAACCCCTTCCCGCCCCCTAGTGGTTAACCCCTTCCCTGCCAATCACATTTATACAGTAATCAATGCATTTTTATAGCAGGGATCGCTGTATAAACGTGAATGGTCCCAAAAATTTGTCAAAAGTGTCCGATGTGTCCGCTGCAATATGGCAGTCACAATAAAAAATCGCAGATCGCCGCCATTACTAATAAAAAAATAAAAATGCTATAAATCTATCCCCTATTTTCTACACGCTATAACTTTTGCGCAAACCAATCAATACGCGCTTATTGCGATTTTTTTTTTTACCAAAAATATGTAGAAGAATACGTATCGGCCTAAACTGAGGAAAATTTTATTTAAAAAAAAAAAATGGGTATTTATTATAGCAAAAAGTAAAAAATAGTGTTTTTTTTCCAAACTGGACGCTCTTCTTTTGTTTATAGCGCAAAAAATAAAAACCGCAGAGGTGATCAAATACCACCAAAAGAAAGCTCTATTTGTGGGAAAAAAAGGACGCAAATTTCGTTTGGGAGCCACGCCGCACGACCGCGCAATTGTCATTCAAAGTGTGACAGCGCTGAAAGCTGAAAAATGGCTTGGGCAGGAAGGGGGTTTTCGTGCACAGTAGGGAGGTGGTTAAGTAACCTCCCCCATGAGTCTCTGCGGCGGAACCTCCGCCCTGAGGCCGAATGGGGCTCTGGGTACTGTAGTCCCGGGGCCTTAAAGAAGACCCCGCTACATATATATATATATATATATATATATATATATATATATATTTATAGTGTGTATGTGAAATATTGTATAAAATTATGTATGTATTAATGACAGGTACTATGTAGCAACAATTTTTTCAGAGGACAGTATTAATTTCCAGCTCTTTATTTGAACATATACAGACTAAAGTGTTAGTCATAGGTTTCTTCTGTGTATAGCTTGTGAAATCTTTCAGCTGGTAGAAGGTGAGAGGAATAAATTTTAGTAACAAAAACTCTCAGGACTTCAGTGACTTTATTATGCAATGGCTCTCTCCTCTCGCTTTCTAGTCTCACCGGGTTTGCTGAGGCAGTGGGAGCAATTGGCTGTGTGTCTATAGATGCAGGCAGAGCAGCTCAGGAGAGAGCCTGCACAAGTGCCCCCATAGAAATGGCTTCCCATGGTGGCACAGTGAGAAGAGGAGGAGCCAGAAGCACTGTAAGTGACTCGAGAAGAAGAGGTTCCATTGCACAGAGCAGGTAAGTACAAACTTCCTTGTCAAAAAACTAATTTGCATTTACAATCACTTTTATGATCACCAGAACCAATAGACTGGTGAAACTCCTTAAAACAAGACCTTTCTCCCCCTCAAATTTTTTGGTTTCCACTTCCTGGTTTCCCAGAAGGCACTATTGATGTAGCCCAGCTGCATAGATGTCCCCTGAGAAGGCTACATCACTAATGCCTTGAAGGAAGATCTCATCCCTAAACTGCCTCATTATGTGTACATACCTCCCAACATTTTGAGATGCGAAGGAAGGACACCTTAAAGGAGAATTATAAAAAAAAAAAAAAGATTAGTTAAACCCACAAGTGTTTTTTTACAACTACTATTCCTTTATACTGGCATTTGAAATTTACAAATGCAGAAATTTGGAAATTTGATAAAAGGTTAAACACTGGGAAACACTTTTTCAATGATAACAAGTGCATTTTATATACAACTATATAGATCAGACCCAAATGAGGAGGAAAGAGGGACAGAGTTGTATATAAAATGCACTTTTTATCTTTCAAAAAGTGTCTCCCAGTGCTAAACCTTTTATTTAATTTCTAGTGCATTGTTGGTTCACTTACCTTTTCCTTTGATTTCCCTTCTAAATGTTTTTTTTTCTTTGTTTTCATTGTGTGAATTTCTCACTTCCTGTTCCTCCTCAGTAAGCTGTTCAGTAAGCTGTTCTGGCTGACTAAACACCGTTCGGATGATAGTGTGAAGTTTACTGAGGAGAAACAGGAAGTGAGAAATTCAGACACAGAAAAAAAAACATTTAGAAGGGAAATGGAAGGAAAAGCTAAGTGAACCAACAATGCACTAGCTTAAAGGAGCCTATTTAGAAAATAAAAAACGAACCTTTACAACCCCTTTAATCATTTTTTTTTGTATAATTCTCTGTGTGTCCTATGCCTCCATACTTTTGCTAACAGGTGTCCCTCATTCCCATCTCAAAAAGTTAGGAGGTATGACTTTGTATAATACAGCCATATAAGGTGCAGCATGTCATACATAAGCTTGGGGCATTCTGGGTAATAGAGGCATATGAGAAACTTTGTGCATAAAAGAAAGGTATTGGGCATTATACATGCAGCAAAGGCATGATACCCTGTTTGCAATAGAATGGCAAAAGACACTGTGGGGGAATTTAGTGAAACGGCGGCACCGCTTTTCTGGTGTTAATCCCTCTCGTTAATGTGTTGCGGCAAATTCAGGTAGTTCTACAATGTGGCACTTTTGCACTGTGCTGTAATATGGTTTACATCGGGGTCGGCAACCTATCAATTGCAATCTACCTGTTGACTGCAGGCAGGTGACAGGTAGATCACGATCAAGTCCCTGTCCTGCCAACCACGCAAGTGCTCCCCAACCGACCCCCCCCCCCCGCATCCCCAAGAGAAGCTCTCAAACCGGAAGCATAGGCAGAGGCATTACCTGACTCTGACCCCTCTATGTGCCCTCCTGACCTCTCAGTGTGGCCTTCTGACCGCTTGTACCATGTCTTACTGACCCCTCTGTGTGGCCTCCTGACCCCCAGTACCATGTCTTACTGACCCCTCTGTGTGCCCTTCTGACCCCCAGTACCATGTCCTCCTGACCCCTATGTGTGCCCTCCTGATCCCCAGTACCATGTCCTCCTGATTCTCTGTGTGCCCACCTGACCTCTCTGTGTGGCCACTTGATCCCCAGTATCATATCTGAGACCTCTGTGTGCTCTCTTGACCCCCCCATATCATGTCTTTCTGACACCTCTCTCTATGTGCCCTCCAGATCCCCCAGTTCCATACCCTCCAGACCCCCCTCCACTCTGCCCTCCAAACCCCCCTGTACCGGGTTCTTTTGACCCCCTGTACCAGGCCCTTCTGACCACTCTGTACTGTGTCTTTCTGCCCCCCTGTCCTTTGCCCTGCTAACCCTGTCCTGCTCACCCCTCTCATCTGCCCTACCGATCTCTGTACACTGCTCTACCTACTACTGACCTCTGTACACTCTCCTACATTCTACTGACCTCTGGGGGCTTGCTAGTGTAGCACTACCCCCGTAGGAGCTGCTGGTTTGTTTTTGAATTTGCACGTTACCTCTTTAGCTTCGTTGTCAGGCTAGGAATGTCCATAATAAAGGCAATGTTCACGCAAAAGTAAAACCTTCAACAGTCAGGCTTTATTCTTTTCTTCTGCAGTAAAACATGAGAGAAAGTAGAAGGTAGGAGAAGAGTAAGGGAAGGTTCAGGCACGCGGTACAGAATGCACAAATCAGTTCAAAGTTCTTATCAATCCTTCACCACTCTCTCAGTAGAGTGGGTATTGCTCACCCGGATAGTCCCCTCCCACATGGCCTAGCAGCCGGGATGATGCACGAACCAGTAACAAGACAGCCTCTGCCACAGACTGCTCAAGATGGAGTCAGTCTCTGCCACAGACCTTCTTTAGAGATAGTTAAATGGATAGTCCAGGAATCCTCTGCCACGGGATTTAAAGTCCCAAACTTCCAGCCGTGCAGTAAGAGAGCCTTTAAGCTGATCCGGCGAACTGCAGGGCTTTTAGTAGATTGGATCCTTCCTCAACAAGGTCACCAGGCCTCACCCGAGACATCAGCGCTTTGCCAGTCTCCTCCAGGGCAGGTCCTCCCCCGGTTTCCCTCATCAAGGCAGCCTCCTCCCTTTTTGGATGGACAGCTTGGGATCCCCTCTTGGGATGTAGGCCCCAGCCAGAATAGCCGGGCCTACTCGATAGCGATGCAGCCTCAGGCCAACATGGCCCGAGACCAGAATCACACACACATACCTTGCGCCAGGATGGCCACAAGGCGAAAGACCCCGAACAATGGCGTCTGCCCCTTAAGTATCCCTTCCCAGCAGGCACAGCGGGTCGACCACTACCACTGCACCGCTGCCAAGAAGGGTCACTCAATGCACCATGGTTTGCCTGTGTTCCAACAGGTGCCTGAGATGGTAACGCCACATACAGGCAATAAGGGAAACTGTAGGCTCAGACTCCCTTAAATTTAGAATAGCGTCCCCACCATTGGGGTAGGGCGCTACATACACTCCCCTCCACAAAAAGACACTGTCCTCAGTTGCTGAGGAAAAAAATGAAACCCTCAAACTTGAGGGTTTGGCACCTGAACCAAAAAAAAATGGGAAGGGGAGAGAAAGGAGGAAAATAAACAGAGTACAATAAAAGGAATGGCATAAATCTCCAGATATGATATTTGTATATTACACAATATATATGTACACTACCATCCATCACTATCTGTTTAATCCCACCCCATTCGCCGATGGTCTTTACAGCAGATCTGGTACCTAAGAGAAAACACAAAAGAATATGCATAGCAACATATAATCTTAAAGTATACAATCTACACCCTTTTCCAAATTATTATGCAAATTCTATTTCAGTGTCACAAAGATTAAATATTTTGTTTTTCAGTTTAACTCATGGATGGCATTGTGTCTCAGGGCTCTTTTGATCACTGAAAACAATCTCGGTCACCTGTGATAATTAGATTGCCAGGTGAGCCCAATTAAAGGAAAAACTACTAAACTAAACGAGGGTGTTCCACATTATTAACCACTTAACGACCGCTCACTCTATATATACGTCGGCAGAATGGCACCTTTGTATAGTTGGGGGGTCCGATCGGACCCCCCTCCTATACAGTGAGCGGCCGTTAATCGTGGGGGAGCATTCGGAGATGAGGGGGTGACCATTCGATTTCGGCCACCCCTTCGCGATCGCTCCCGGCCAATGAAAATGCTTCCTCTGCCATGTGATGTAAACACAGGCAGGAGGAAGTGATGTCATCTCCCTCGCGGCGGTCTTTTCGATTCCGGCGCCGAGGAGAGAAGAAGCAGGTTAGTGCACCAACAGTCCACTGACACTTAGGTACACATAGGCACACATTTCACCCCCCAGTCACCCCCAGATCACCCCCCAGGTCACCCCCCAGCCCCAAATCACAGTGTCACTGATTGCAGTGATCATTTATTTTACTGATCACTGCATTTAGTGTCATCTGTGATAATAAAAAGTTGCAGGGCAGTTAGGATTAGACCCCTTTAGGTCCAGGGTAGCCCCCTAACCCCCACTAATAAAGGTTTAACCCCTTGATCGCCCCCCAGGTAACCCTTTCACCCCCTAACGCCAGCGTCACTAATCGATCGTATTTTCGATCGCTGTATTTAGTGCCGGTGGTGCCCTAGATAGCCAGTTAATTATTTTTAGGTTCGCCGCAGGTTTTTATTAGCGTCAGATACCCCCATATATTATTTTAACCCCCTGATTGCCCCTAGAGTTAACCCTTTCACCAGTGATCACCGTATAAGCGTCACTGGTGACACTGGTTACCCAGTTAGTTATTTAGTTATTTAGGTAACCCGTCAGGTTTTTATATAGCGTCGGTTACCCCCATATTCAACCTAATAAAGGTTTTAACCCCCTGATTGCCCCTAGTTAACCCTTTCACCAGTGATCACCATATAAAGGTTACGGGTGACGCTGGTTGGTTAGTTTGCTTTTTATAGCATCAGGGCACCCGCCGTATATAACCCAATAAAGGTTTAACCCCCTGATCGCCCGGCGGGTGAGATCAATTAGGTTTTAGCGCCAGAGAGGGTCTGCGTCGCCCCAGGCAGCGTTAGGTTAGTGCCAGTAACGCTAACACCCACGCGCAAAGCATACACCTCCCTTAGTGGTATGGTATCTGATCAGATCTATACTAGCGTCCCCAGCGGTTTAGGGTTCCCAAAAACGCAGTGTTAGCGGGATCAGCCCAGATACCTGCTAGCACCTGCGTTTAGCCCCTCCGCCCAGCCCACCCAAGTGCAGTATCGATCGATCACTGTCACTTACCAAACACAAAACACATAACTGCAGCGTTCGCAGAGACAGTCCTGATCCCTGCGACCGCTAACAGTTTTTTTTGTAGCGTTTTATATATTTGCTGACGACAGTCGGGTGCTTTTTTTCCCTGTGAATCTTACTAGTGTACCCCTAAATTTAGAGCCCAAAATGGCAAGTCGAAGGTACACTAGTAAAGAGGCCTACGAGATTCTGAGCATGACAGATAGTGAAGAGGAGGTCACGTATCTGTCAGATTCAGGCTCAGAATATCTTCCCGTAGAAGACAGTGACGTCAGCGGCCCCACGTCAGATAGCTCTGACGACAAAGTTGAGGTCCCTGCTAAGGTCAGGCGTACCCGATCCCGATCTTCTGAGGTTGTTGAGGAGCAAGAACCGCAGGGCTCTCGTATCATGGAGCAGAGGAGTACTAGCGCCGCTATTCCTTCTGGTGAATTGGCAAGCACCAGCGACCTAGAACAGCCTGGGCGTACATCCAGCACTGCAGTATCACGTGGTGACGTGGCGAGTCCCATAAGTGCAGTTCAAGCTGGCGAGGTGGCAAGCACAAGTAGTGTCCCACTGCCACCAATAAGAAGACAAAGGCAGGCCCGTCGTGCCCATAGTAAGCTTCCTGCAGAATTCGCCTATCCTGATTGGGTCCCCACCACTTCTGCAGAACCCGTACTTCCCCCATTCACTGCCCAACCCGGTATTCAGGTGGAAACAGCTGATTTTATGCCAATCGATTATTATTCGCTGTTTTTCACGGAAGATCTCTATAGATCTATTGTGGACCAGAGTAATTTATATGCTGGTCAATTCATCGCCGCTAATCCCCAGTTGCCTTCCATTGCCAAAGATTGGAAACCAATTACGGTTTCCGAATTTAAGACCTTTCTGGGCCTTTCCCTCAACATGGGCACACATAAATTCCCGTCATTGCGTGCTTATTGGTCCACGCACCCAATTGACCACATGCCTGTGTTCTCTGCCTCCATGCCCAGGAAACGATACGAGCAGATTTTGCGGTTCATGCACTTCAACGACAATGAACTTTGTCGTCCACGTGGGGACCCTGAATACGACCGGCTCTATAAAATTTGGCCCCTCATAAACCACTTCAACGAACGTTTTGCAGCCTTGTTTATTCCCGATCAAGCTGTCTGCGTTGATGAGTCCCTGATTAAATTTTCTGGCCGCTTGGCTTTCAAGCAGTACCTTCCCAGCAAGCGTGCCAGATACGGGGTCAAGCTCTATAAGTGCTGTGACAGGGCAACAGGCTATGTATGGAGCTTTATGGTTTATGAGGGAAAAGATAGTCAGGTTGAGCCGGTCAACTGCCCGGATTACATAGGGAGCGCTGGCAAGATAGTGTGGAACTTGGTGCCACCCTTATTCGGAAAGGGGTACCACTTGTATGTGGACAATTATTACACGAGCGTGCCACTGTTTAGTCACTTGTTTGATCATCAGATTGGAGCATGTGGCACCGTGCGACCTAATTGCCGGGGCTTTCCCCAGCGGCTTGTAGATGCCCGTCTTAGGCTGGGGGAGAGAGCCTGCGTAAAGTGTAATAACTTGCTCGCTATGAAGTGGAGGGACAATAAGAATGTTTTCCTTCTTACCTCCCTTCATGCAGACACGACAGTCCAAATTCGTACTGCGACTGGTGTTGTGGAGAAACCCCTCTGTGTCCACGAATATAAGAAAAATATGGGAGGGGTGGACCTCAACGACCAGTTGATGGCGCCGTATCTAATTGACCGTAAGGCGAGACGCTGGTACAAAAAAGTGTCTCTATCCTTATTTCAATTGGCTTTGCTGAACGCTCATGTGCTATACAGAGCTTCAGGCGGGACTTTATCTCTTCTAAAATTCCAGAATGAGATAGTCACAGAACTCCTGTATCCAGGCGGTTCTGCACCTCACCATCCCCTACCAAATGCAGTAAGCCGGCTGCATGAGAGGCATTATACGCATCTCCTCCCGAGTACCCCTACCCAACGAACCCCCCAAAAAAGATGTCGTGTCTGTAGCAAGCGCGGATTTAGGCGTGACACCCGTTATTATTGTCCACTCTGTCCTGACAAACCTGGTCTTTGCCTTGGTGAATGTTTTGAATGCTACCACTCAAAAGTGAAGTTTTAGCGTAGGGTACAGCATTTCACAGACTAGGACACACTTACACAGGGTCTCCCAAGATGCCATTACATTTTGAGAGACCCGAACCATTACAGTTGTTAAAGTTTAAAAAAAAAGTGTAAAAAAGAAAAAAAAAAACGTAAAAAACAAAAACACAAAAAAATATAAAATAAAAAAAACAAAAATAGTTGTAGTTTTATTGTTCTCTCTCTCTCTCTCTCTCTCTATTTTCTCTCTATTGTTCTGCTCTTTTTTACTGTATTCCATTCTGCAATGTTTTATCATGCTTGCTTTTCAGGTATGTAATTTTTTGTTTTCAGGTGCGCCATTCAACTGCAGCGCGGAATTATTTATCTTGACAGCAATAGCGTTTGCTCCCACGATACATAAAGCCGTGACTCCAGTGCTGTAGGAGGTGATTTCACCACCACAGTTTAAAAAAAGAGCATATATGCCGAAGCATGGGGGCAGCAGGGGCGGAGGAGCGATTTTACTCCTAATGCCGCGTATATACGGTCGAAATTCCGATGGAGGCTTGCCCGTGGAAAAGTCCGACCGTGTGTACGCGGCATAACTTTTTTGCGGGAGGATGCCCCCATGCTTCGGCATATATATAATTTTAGGCACAGGTTGCGTTAAAAAAAATGTTTTATTTTTTACTAGGTTTTGTTTTGGTATTTGCTTTGCAGGTATGGTAAGGTAAGGTCTTACTGTTGTACTGTAATGTTACTTTGTTTTAATGTTAACCATCATTTGCTTAGCAGGTACGCCATTCAGTTGCATCGCGGATTTATTTATCTTGACAGCAACAGCGTTTGCTCCCACGATACATAAAGCCGTGACTCCAACGCTGTAGGAGGTGATTTCACCACCACAGTTAAAAAAAGAGCATATATGCCGAAGCATGGGGGCAGCAGGGGCGGAGGAGCGATTTTGCTCCTAATGCCGCGTATATACGGTCGAAATTCCGACGGAGGCTTGCCCATGGAAAAGTTCGACCGTGTGTACGCGGCATAACCTTTTATGCTGCGTACATACGGTCGAAATTTCGACAAAGGCTTGCCCGTGGAAAAGTCCGACCGTGTGTACGCGGCATAACTTTTTTGCGGGAGGATGCCCCCATGCTTCGGCATATATGCCCATCATTAGAAGTGGGTGGATGAAGGGAGGTATTCTAATGGTGGGCATACCCACCGATCAATCTCTTTTTTTCGTTCAGCCAACAGGCTGCATGAAAAAAAAGATTACAATACATGTCCAACAAGGACCAGCAACGTACTGGTATGTTGCTGGACTTTGAATGGTTATACCAGATTGATGCCTGCGGGTATCATTCTTTTCAGCCAGCGGCCGGCTTTCATGTAAAAGAAATCCTAGTGGCTAATTAGCCTCTGGACTGCTTTTACAAGCAGTGGGAGGGAATGCCCCCCGGATATAAACAGCGCCATTGGGAAATTGGGAAAGCATTTTATCACACCGATCTTGGTGTGGTCAGATGCTTTGAGGGCAGAGGAAAGATCTAGGGTCTAACCCCCCATTTTTTTTCAAAAAAGAGTACCTGTCACTACTTATTGCTATCATAGGGGATATTTACATTCCCTGAGATAACAATAAAAATGATAAAAAAAAAAAAATTATGGAAGGAACAATTTAAAAATAAAATAAAAAAGCAAAATAAATAATAATAAAAAAAAAAAAGCACCGCTGTCCCCCCCTGCTCTTGCGCAAAGGCGAACGAAAGCGTCGGTCTAGCGTCATATGTAAGTAGCAATTGCATCATGCATGTGAGGTATCACCGCGAAGGTCAGATCGAGGGCAGTAATTTTAGCAGTAGACCTCCTCTGTAAATCCAACGTGGTAACCTGTAAAGGCTTTTAAATGCTTTTAAAAATGAATGTAGTTTCTCGCCGCTGCGCGTTTGTGCGCAATTTTAAAGCATGTCGTGTTTGGTATCCATGTACTCGGCCTAAGATCATCTTTTTTATTTCATCAAACATTTGGGCAATATAGTGTTTTTTAGTGCATTAAAAATAAAAAAGTGTGTTTTTCCCCCAAAAAATGCGTTTGAAAAATCGCTGCGCAAATACTGTGTGGAAAAAAAAAATGCAACACCCACTATTTTAATCTGTAGGGCCTTTGCTTTAAAAATATATATAATGTTTGGGGGTTCAACATAATTTTCTTGCAAAAAAAAAATGTTTTCATGTAAACAAAAAGTGTCAGAAAGGGCTTTGTCTTCAAGTGGTTAGAAGAGTGGATGATGTGTGACATAAGCTTCCTAATGTTGTGCATATAATGCCAGGACAGTTCAAACCCCCCCCAAATGACCCCATTTTGGAAAGTAGACACCTCAAGCTATTTGCTGAGAGGCATGTTGAGCCCATTGAATATTTTTTTTTTTTGTCCCAAGTGATTGAATAATGACAAAAAAAAAATAAAAAATTTACAAAAAGTTGTCACTAAATTATATATTGCTCAAACATGCCATGGTTATATGTGGAATTGCACCCCAAAATACATTCTGTTGCTTCTCCTGAGTACGGGGATACCACATGTGTGAGACATTTTGGGAGCCTAGCCGCGTACAGGACCCCGAAAACCAAGCACCGCCTTCAGGATTTCTATGGGTGTAAATTTTTGATTTTACTCCTCACTGCCTATCACAGTTTCGGAGGCCATGGAATGCCCAGATGGCACAAAACCCCCCCAAATGACCCAATTTTGGAAAGTAGACACCCCAAGCTATTTGCTGAGAGGTATGTTGAGTATTTTGCAGATCTCGCTTTTTGTCACAAAGTTTTAAAAATTGAAAAAAGAAAAAAAAAAATATGTCTTTCTTCATTTTCAAAAACAAATGAGAGCTGTAAAATACTCACCATGCCTCTCGGCAAATAGCTTGGGGTGTCTACTTTCCAAAATGGGGTCATTTGTGGGGGTTTTGGGCTATCTTGGCATTTTATGGCCTTCAAAACTGTGATAGGTAGTGAGGAGTGAAATCAAAAATTTGTGCCCTTAGAAATCCTGAAGGCGGTGCTTGGTTTTCGGGGGCCCGTATGCGGCTAGGCTCTCAAAAAGTCCCACACATGTGGTATCCCCGTACTCAGGAGAAGCAGCAGAATGTATTTTGGGGTGCAATTCCACATATAACTATGGCATGTGTGAGCAATATATCATTTAATGACAACTTTGTGCAAAAAAAACAAAGTTTGTCATATTCCCGCAACTTGTGGCAAAATATAAAATATTCCATGGACTGAACATGCCTCTCAGTAAATAGCTTGGGGTGTCTACTTTCCAAAATGGGGTAATTTGGGGGGATTTTGTGCTATTTTCGCATTTTATGGCCTTCGAAACTGTGATAGGTAGTGAGGAGTGAAATCAAAAATTTACGCCCTTAGAAAGCCTGAAGGCGGTGCTTGGTTTTTGGGGCCCCGTACCCGGCTAGGCTCCCAAAAAGTCCCACACATGTGGTATCCCTGTACTCAGGAGAAGCAGCAGAATGTATTTTGGGGTGCAATTCCACATATAACCATGGCATGTGTGAGCAATATATCATTTAGTGACAACTTTTTGTACATTTTTTCTTTTTTTCTTCTTTTTGTCATTATTCAATCATTTGGGACAAAAAAAAAATATTCAATGGGCTCAACATGCCTCTAAGCAAATAGCTTGGGGTGTCTACTTTCCAAAATGGGGTCATTTGGGGGGGTTTTGTGCCATCTTGGCATTTTATGGCTTTCGAAACTGTGATAGGTAGTGATAGGTAGTGAGGAGTGAAATCAAAAATTTATGCCCTTAGAAACCTTGAAGGCGGTGCTTGGTTTTTGGGGTCCCGTACGCGACTAGGCTCCCAAAAAGTCCCACACATGTGGTATCCCCGTACTCAGGAGAAGCAGCAGAATGTATTTTGGGGTGCAATTCCACATATAACCATGGCATGTGTGAGCAATATATCATTTAGTGACAACTTTTTGTAATTTTTTTTTGTCATTATTCAATCACTTGGGACAAAAAAAAAATATTCAATGGGCTCAACATGCCTCTCAGCAATTTCCCTGGGGTGTCTACTTTCCAAAATGGGGTCATTTGGGGGGGTTTTGTACTGCCCTGCCATTTTAGCACCTCAAGAAATGAGATAAGCAGTCATAAATTAAAAGCTGTGTAAATTCCAGAAAATGTACCCTAGTTTGTAGACGCTATAACTTTTGCGCAAACCAATAAATATACGCTTATTGACATTTTTTTTACTAAAGACATGTGGCTGAATACATTTTAGCCTAAATGTATGACTACAATTGAGTTTATTCGATTTTTCTTATAACAAAAATTAGAAAATATCATTTTTTTTCAAAATTTTCGGTCTTTTTCCGTTTATCTCGCAAAAAATAAAAATCGCAGAGGCAATCAAATACCATTAAAAGAAAGCTCTATTTGTGGGAAGAAAAGGACGCAAATTTCGTTTGGGTACAACATTGCATGTCCGCACAATTTACAGTTAAAGCAGCGCAGTGCAAAATTCTGAATTCACCTCTGGTCCTTTAGCTACCAAATGGTCCGGGGCTTAAGTGGTTAAGCAGAGCACAATTTTCAAGCAATATGGGGAAGAAAAGGGATCTCTCTGCTGCCGAAAATAGTGAAATAGTTAAATGCCTTGGACGAGGTATGAAAACATTAGATATTTCATGGAAACTTAGGAGTGATCATCGCACTATTAAGAGATTTATGGCTGATTCAGAGCACAGATGGGTTTTGTGCAGATAAAGGCACATTGAGGAAGATTTCTGCCAGATCCATGCATCGGATCAAGAGAGCAGCTGCTAAAACACCATTACATAGCAGCAAACAGATATTTGAAGCTGCTGGTGCCTCTGGAGTCCCACGGACATCAAGGTGTAGAGTCCTCCAGAGTCTTGCAACTGTGCATAAACCTTCCATTTGGCCACCACTAACCAATGCTCACAAGCAGAAACGGCTGCATTGGGCAGAAAAATACATGAAGACTAATTTTCTAACAGTTCTGTTCACTGATGAGTGACGTGCAACCCTGGATGGTCCAGATGGATGGAGTAGTGGATGGTTGGTGGACGGCCACCCTGTTCCAACAAGGCTGCGACGTCAGCAAGGCGGTGTTGGAGTTATGTTTTGGGCCGGAATCATGGGAAGAGAGCTGGTCGGCCCCTTTAGGGTCCCCGAAGGTGTAAAGATGACCTCTGCAAAGTATGTGAAAAATTGAACAAGGGATGCCCCTGGGATAGTGTGGATTGGAATAAATTATGGATTGCCACCAAGTATATATAGAAAAATATAAAGAATTTTATTTGTACATATTTGACATATGGATCAAAATTGTTTAAAAACAACGAGAGAAAAGACATACACAATCATTGAAACCAATTTGCATGAGGGCACCTACAAGTCATATAACTAGTGGTGACAAAACCGACATGTTTCGGATACTAGAGCTATATCTGTGATAGCTTCCATTATTTCCTTCTTCAAGGTTCATACAATGATTAGGCCTCATGCCCACGGGCGTTTTTTCAGCCGCGTTTTTGAGCGTTTTTTACAGCTTAAAAACGCCTGTCCATGTTAGTCTATAGCTTCATGCCCACCTAGGCGTTTTTGAGCTGTAAAGAGCATAGGCGTTTGTAAGCTGTAAAAAAAACCCAGGGCCAGTGCGTTCCTCAGCGTCAGAATTAGGCAGGAAAAAACGCGAGCGTGAAAAAACGCGCAAAAACACGCAAAAAACGCGCACTAACGCGCGGTCGCGTTTTTAGCTCCGACGTTTTTTTTTTTTTTTTTTCAAAAAAAAAAAAAAAAATATTTACAATAACATGGACAGGCGTTTTTAAGCTGCAAAAAACGCAGCTGTAAAAACGCCAGTGGGCATGAGGCCTTAAAAAGCAGATTGGTCTCTATAGAAGAGAGAAAAACAACATCATGTATAATGGTTATATAGTACAATATCGAGCATTAACATAGTTCCAATATTTTTAAATTCTCCCATATGTGGGCAGCTAAAGGATAAATAGTGCTGCAAAAAAAAAAAAAAAAAAAAAGGAGGGAGGGGAAAAACAAGAAAAAATAAGAAAAAAATATATATGGGTGTTCATTGGAGATGCATAGATGCACATATAAAGTACATAATTATATATTTATAGGATACATTACAATTATATCAAATTTATCCATAGTATTGCATACATACATCTCAAGTGGTAACGCAAACATCAGCCGATTGGAGGGATTGTCCCGATGATGTAGAGCCCAAATGGATATAGTGCAGATTTAATGGTCGCATAGAAGAAATGCAGCGACCATAATGACACCACAAACGTGGTAACAGAGCCAGGGATATATAGCAGGGCCAGCCCAAAAAAGCCCCTCAAAGCTCACAAGGAAGCCCCAAATTGTAGCGGGGACTCGCCACAGGTCTCTCTGCAAAGACATACATATGTGAATTATAATTTGAGGATCCCATACTAACCCTGTAGACAGTTGTCCCACAACTATAATCTAGTATCTGAGCGAACTTCATACCTGTAAGAGTGACGCGAGAGCATCCACACTCTGGCTGTGCAGAAACTAACAAAGCCCGGTGGGATTTTATATAGGGCTGTGGCTTATGTTACAGCCAATCAGCTTGAGTGGCGCCAACAGGAGGAACAGGAGGAGCTCAGCCAATGAGATAGAGGGTGGGAGGCCACAACAGGGCTAAAAAGTACGTCCAACTAAAAGAAACAAATTAATCATGTATTGCAGAGAAGCTCTTACCTGACGAGACGCCGCGCGCAAGGGCCGCCCTCGGTCTAGGCGGCGTCCGGCGTCACCACGCACCCACGTCGGCGTACAGAAAACGTCAGAACGTCGGCGCGGTGACGTCAGACGTCGACCCGACCGCCAGCACAATAGAAAGGGCGGAAGTGACTCAGAATAGATTACTACGGTGTCCGCATCAGGCCAAAAAAGAGGCCAGCGCGGAGGCAACAACATATGCGCCACGCCAAATGGCGCCACCGGGAGGACAGGAAACACAATTAATTGGTCAACCACCCCATAAGTAGTAGCGATGTAACAACAATGCCCTCCGTCCCATAAGTCCATAATTGTTAGGACAGGGAGAGGGAAAATATGCACATAACCGTCCATTTGCTCAAAACGCGAGCAAGGCAGCCCCCAATAATCAAAATAACTGAGGGCTGTTTTTGTGCTGGGGAGCGTCAGTGGGCCAGATGAGCGGCCTCAAATATTGCCACAGACTCTGATGTGTCGGAGTACAGGGTGCCAGTGTTGTTAAATTGATTTCTAGATAATAAAGAATAAACAATATAATGAATAAACACTGATCTCCAGTGGGCGAATCATCGGGCAAATTCCATCGATTAAGTTGCTCTATCTGTATACAGTGTGTAAAGATTTATTTTAATTTTTTAATTTTTAACATCACTGCATGACGGGCATGCATCAAAAATGTTAATACATATTTTATATAGCTGGCATAGTATAAAAAAAAAAAATTATGTTGAAGAAAGAGAGAGAAAGAGAGAAAACCTATAAATGGGTATACCCAGCTTGTTGGATTCAGTTTAACAGATCCCTGTCAAACCTTCCAGACGTGAATCCAGGTAAAAAAGGTTTAAAGTTTATAGCCTGGTTCAAACCAGGCGGTGAGGTGGCGTTGAGGGTCGAGATCCACCTCAGCTCCCTTTGAAGTAGGTGCTTATTGAAGTCACCACCGCGGGGGCTGCGGTGGACCCTGTCCAAAACTAGCACCTCAAAACTTGGTACACTATCTCCATGAACTTGGGCAGCGTGTCTGCCGAGTGGGAGATCAGGATCTTTACCCCTCATCCCTTTCAAATGTCGGTAGACTCTCTGCCATAGTTTTTGTATGGTTTTTCCCACATAAAAGTAATTACAACTGCAAATAATGAGATATACTACATCCGTAGTTTGACAATTCGCATAATGTTTTGGTCAAAATTTTTGGCCATTCGGTAAACGAATATTCCTTCTAGTATTCATATATTTGCAGTATGTGCAATTGCCACATTGAAAAGTTCCCAGGTCCCTACATGGATCTCCCCTAGTAGTATTCTGGAATTCACTCTGTACGAGCATGTCCTTTAGGGACGTTGCTCGTCTATAGGTGATAGTAGCTTTGTTAGTTTCTGCACAGCCAGAGTGTGGATGCTCTCGCGTCACTCTTACAGGTATGAAGTTCGCTCAGATACTAGATTATAGTTGTGGGACAACTGTCTACAGGGTTAGTATGGGATCCTCAAATTATAATTCACATATGTATGTCTTTGCAGAGAGACCTGTGGCGAGTCCCCGCTACAATTTGGGGCTTCCTTGTGAGCTTTGAGGGGCTTTTTTGGGCTGGCCCTGCTATATATCCCTGGCTCTGTTACCACGTTTGTGGTGTCATTATGGTCGCTGCATTTCTTCTATGCGGCCATTAAATCTGCACTATATCCATTTGGGCTCTACATCATCGGGACAATCCCTCCAATCGGCTGATGTTTGCGTTACCACTTGAGATGTATGTATGCAATACTATGGATAAATTTGATATAAATGTAATGTATCCTATAAATATATAATTATGTACTTTATATGTGCATCTATGCATCTCCAATGAACACCCATATATATTTTTTTCTTATTTTTTCTTGTTTTTCCCCTCCCTCCTTTTTTTTTTTTTTTGCAGCACTATTTATCCTTTAGCTGCCCACATATGGGAGAATTTAAAAATATTGGAACTATGTTAATGCTCGATATTGTACTATATAACCATTATACATGATGTTGTTTTTCTCTCTTCTATAGAGACCAATCTGCTTTTTAATCATTGTATGAACCTTGAAGAAGGAAATAATGGAAGCTATCACAGATATAGCTCTAGTATCCGAAACATGTCGGTTTTGTCACCACTAGTTATATGACTTGTAGGTGCCCTCATGCAAATTGGTTTCAATGATTGTGTATGTCTTTTCTCTCGTTGTTTTTAAACAATTTTGATCCATATGTCAGATATGTACAAATAAAATTCTTTATATTTTTCTATATATACTTGGTGGCAATCCATAATTTATTCCAATCCACACTATCCCAGGGGCATCCCTTGTTCAATTTTTCAAAATTTACCGGGATGTGATTGGAAAGTATGGTAACTTGCCCTATGCTTGCTGGTCAATAGCTTCATCTTTCCAAATTAATATCTGCAAAGTATGTGGAGTTCCTGACTGACCACTTCCTTCCCTGGTACAGAAGGAAGAACTATGCTTTCCGTAATAAAATCATCTTCATGCATGACAATGCACCATCTCATGCCTCAATGAATACCTCTGCATCAATGGCTGCTATGGTAATAAAAGGAGAGAAAGTCATGGTGTGGCCTCCATCCTCCCCTGACCTCAATCCTATTGAGAACTTTGGAGCATCCTCAAGCAAAAGATCTATGAGGGTGGGAGGCAGTTTACATCCAAACAGCAGCTCTGGGAGGCTATTCTGACATCTTGCAAACAAATTCAAACAGAAACTGTCCAAATACTCACAAGTTCAATGGATGCAAGACTTGTGAAGCTGCTATCAAATAAGGGGTCCTATGTTAAAATGTAACGTGACCTGTTAAAATGTTGTTCAAAGTTTGATTGAAATAGCTTTTGATTTCAGTAAATATGCTGCAAACGCAACAAATGACAATTTTCAGTTCTTTACAACCTATAAAGTGTTTTGAAACTTACTGTGCATAATAATTTGGAACAGTGCATTGTAAGTTTTTTGCTTTGAAAAAAAAAACTGTTATCATTAGGAGGTTTGTTCAATAAAATTTGAATTGTACTCTTAATAGTTGATAACATGAGAATTATGCTGACTGTTGTTTACATCAATTATTTATGTACATGAGAAAAATATCATTGGCATAATAATTTGGAACAGGGTGTATATACACAGAAGCAAAGCTGCATCTCCGAAAAGAGGAAGCTTTCCTTCTTTTTGATTTAAAGCAGTTTTAAACCTTGCGTTATCATGAAAGTCTCTCTTTTTTTTTTTTTGGCAAACTATTGCCACCTAGTGTCAGAAGCAACACAATGTCCTTTAAGCAAGGGCTGGAACACAACACCCAAAAGAACCAGTGTTGAACACGGCTTTCTCAGCAACCCTATTCTGTCTGGCTAACTCCCCAGAGTTCAATAGCACAGCAAGAAAGTTCCTCTGGCAAGGAAATGTTTTCTCCTTCTGTGGGAGAATTTAAAAGTAAACAGGCACAGAAGTCAGTCTGTTGGCTCAAGCTAAATAAAACCTGGGATCAGGTAGTGTTACGGGCTTCCCCTGTTTGTCCAGGGTGGTGATGAAGTACACCACATCGTCCTTCTCTGGCCTGCAGATAACAACCCGGTCGGCGTGGATGTGCCGACCGTAACTCCAGTGCAACCAACATCCCTTGAATCGATCAGCCATAATGAACGAGTGATCCAAGTTCCTGAACGGCTTGGGTACTTTCAGATAGTCCCAGATGGCTTCCCCGTACCATTGCTCACGGCAAGCTTCAATTTCCATCATGAGTTCCTTAGGTACATATGATAATTCCAAGCCGTACTCGGTAGCTACTTTCTTCATCAACACTCGCTGCAAACGGGCGAGATTAGGCAAAGACTGGGAATTCCCTTGCCCGGGCAGTACACAAGCATTCAGGGATTTCTGAACCAAAGGCGGAGCAGATTGAGATAGGGTTCCCTCACTCAGTAAAACCCCCTCTACATCCGGGGTTTCCACCCGGGGTGTTGTGTCCCCAGAGTCCATGGGTGACCCCTCTTGGAGGCTGCGTATCGGGGGGGTGACACATTTTCTATTGTCCCATCTCCTCTCCTGAGACAAAGTCTCAAACAGATCGTCATCCCCGATATCTGATGTGGAGTCCAACTCCAAGGAGTTCCACTCCTCGGCAGGTAGGTAAGTGCGGGTAGCTACAGTCAATTTATCCCCAGCCTTCTTACCGGTTCCTGACGTGGACTTCCCGGAGACTTCACCGCTCACGAGGTCCGGTTCCGGCAGGCGCTGAGGTAGGCCTTGTCCGCGGCCGCGGGAGGCCTTAACGTAGCCCACCTTTCGTTTCATAGGCGGGATGAAAGCACAGGTGGCAGCGATAGCAGCGTGCGCTGCGATGTCCGCCGGTGGCTCCGTAGTGGTAGCGACGTCTACTCCGGACTCACTTGCTGCAGCAGATTCAATGTGCTCGGGCTGTACCGCGGGGGCGAAGGCGAACTCCTCCGGAGTAACGGTGCCTGTTATCCAGTTTACCCGATAAGCGCGGAGTGGCACAGTGGGCTGGTCCACCTCAAACAGGTACTCCCCGCAGGATGCACAGCGGCCGAATGGGCGCAATTGTATAGCCAGTTCATCACATCTAGGGCAAAGCATGCCCAGGGCCTCCACATCTTGACTGGTATAGAGAGTGAAGCGTCCCCGGGGCTTCAGTCGGATCCCCGTATCTGTAAGCGGGGCTCCGAGTTGCGTGGCACCCACTGCATTTGGCATGGAGGACATCCTGGGTCCCGATATGACTGGTGCCCAGCGTGGGGAAAGAGGACATGTTGCTCGTTGAACACTCCACTCAGTCAGGCAACCTCTGGTCCTTGCGCCAAACACACTCACGTGGTCCACACAGGTGGCGGGAACTCCTCCCAGTTTTGTTTTTTTGCACGTAGTTCGCAAGCTTTCTTCTTTCTGGCTCCGCCCATGAACTACGCAGCTAGCAAAGCAATCTGTACCCCTTGACCCCTCTTCTCTCGTTCAAAGCACAGTCCAACACTTTCTCAATGGCAGACTTTCCAAAAAGCATAAAACAGTAATCCGGTTGTCAGAGGCAACAGCAAATATCCTGGACGAGCCTCCACGTGTAGCACTACCTCTGTAGGAGCTGCTGGTTTGTTTTTGGGTTTGCACGTTACCTCTTTAGCTTCGTTGTCAGGGTAGGAAAGTCCATATTAAAGGCAATGTCCACACAAAAGTAAAACCTTCAACAGTCAGGCTTTATTCTTTTCTTCTGCAGTAAAACTTGAGAGAAAGTAGAAGGTAGGAGAAGAGTAGGGGAAGGTTCAGGCACGCGGTACAGAATGCACAAATCAGTTAAAAGTTCTTATCAATCCTTCACCACTTTCTCAGTAGAGTAGGTATTGCTCACCCAGATAGTCCCCTCTCACATGGCCTAGCAGCCGGGATGATGCACGAACCAGTAACAAGACAGCCTCTGCCACAGACTGCTCAGGATGGAGTCGGTCTCTGCCACAGACCTTCTTTAGATATAGTTAAATGGATAGTCCAGGAATCCTCTGCCACAGGATTTAAAGTCCCAAACTTCCAGCCGTGCAGTAAGAGAGCCTTTAAGCCGATCCAGCAAACTGCAGGGCTTTTAGTAGATTGGATCCCTCTTCAACAAGGTCACCAGGCCTCACCCGAGACATCAGCGCTTTGCCAGTCTCCTCCAGGGCAGGTCCTCCCCCTGTTTCCCTCATCAAGGCAGCCTCCTCCCTTTTTGGATGGACAGCTTGGGATCCCTTCTTAGGATGTAGGCCCCAGCCAGAATAGCCGGGCCTACTCGATAGCGATACAGCCTCGGGCCAACGTGGCCCTGAGACCAGAATCACACACACATACCTCGCGCCAGGAGGGCAACGAGGCGGAAGACCCTGAACATTGGCGTCTGCCCCTTAAGTATCCCCTCCCAGCATGCACAGCGTGTCGACCACTCCCACTGCCGAGAAGGGTCACTCAATGCACCATGGTTTGCCTGTGTTCCAACAGGTGCCTGAGGTGGTAACGCCACCTACAGGCAATAAGGGAAACTGCTATCAGGCAAACCACAACCAGAACAGAGGCAAATTTGTACAAATCGACAGTCTAATATAACGACACTTACCTGTGCAGGACGCCCGCGATGTCGGCACTCCAAGCTGATCCATCCATCGGCTCCAGGTGCAGGCGCCGGCATCTTCATTAAAGGAAACCGGAAGTGAAGACTTGTGGCTTCACAGCCTGTTTCCTACTGCGCATGCGCGAATCACGCTGCACTTTCTGAATGGTTCCGCTTTCTTCTGAGATCTGTGTGTCTCCCAGAAGGCAGCTGTTACTAGCGGTTCAAAGAGAAAGGTGTTTAGGGGCCACTTCCGGTTTTTAGGAGGTCAATTCCGGTTTCAGGAAATGGCAGTTTCCTAGGCAATTTCTTGGCTTTTGTAAGGCTAAAATCAACTTATTTCCATCCCTCTGTCCATTTCTTGGTAAAAGCAAGCCACAATAGGTAAAATTGCCTCAAAAAATTAATTTTGGGCATTTTAAGGGCGTGGCCTGTGAATATTCACACCTTTGACCAATTTCTCAGGGAGGCATAAAAAGTGTCAAAACGGGATCAAAAGTCCCAAAAACAAATGCAACAAATCTCATAGTGCCAAAAAGTCAAGGAGAAATGTGTTTAGGGGCCACTACCGGTTTTGAGGAGGTCACGTCTGATTTCAGAATATGGCAGTTTCGTAGGCAATGTCTTGGCTTTTGTAAGGCTAAAATCAACTTATTTTCATCCCTCTGGCCATTTCTTAGTAAAAGCAAGCCACTATGGATAAAACAACTAGGGTTGCCACCTGTCCAGGATTCACCCAGACAGTTGGCGTTTTGAATCATGTGTCTGCCTGAAACACAAACACATTAATCAGACCGGGCTGTGGCTCCCCAAGTAACCGATATAGTCACACACAAATCTGTTGCTGTACGGGAGCTGCAGATGGCTGTGGGGGCAGGTTTGGCATCACTGGAGGGGGGGGGGGGTGACGTCAGCAAGAGCAGTTTGGCCACACCTAGGGTTGCCACCTCATCCCTTTAAACCTGAACATATATTAATTACACAGGTTCTCTGGCTTATTAGGGTGGTAATTAAATTCAGCTAGTGCCTTATCTGCATTAAGTCAGTCTCAGAACCTGTGTAATTATTATGTGTTCGGGTTTAAAGGGATGAGGTGGCAACCCTAGCCACACCCACTGTTCACCACAGTGCATATAGTTACTACTCTCCTTGGGGCACCCAAAGATGTCCCGGGTCTTTTATAATCCGCTAAAGTGTTCGGGTTTGGCTTGAAGAAAAGGTGGCAACCCTACGCACAACGATTGCAGCCATCTTACCCGGAAATAAGAGCGGATACCTGGTTTTGACAGATATCCGCTCCCCCCCAGAAGTGCCAAATGTGGCAGCTAGGGGAGTGGGGAGGGAGGAAACAAACAAGCTCTGGAGCTCTGCGTTAACTAAGAAATCTTTTTAAAAAGGCAGCAGCACCCCGGAAATCTTTTCTTTTATCCATGTTGTCATGGTCTCCACCTCACAAAGGTCGCCGACCCCTGGTTTACATCATAAAAATTCATGACTGAAAACCAAAGACATTTGCAGTTTCAAAATCTCAAGTTAGAGAGTAGTACTTCATATATTCACCTCTCCCAGACCAAAAACGTCTGGAATTTCTTTCGCGTGTTTTTGTATATCTGACTAACCTGTGTTTGCCGTGTTCTATGCATTTGCGTTTCTAACCCACCAAAAAAATCAAAAAATCTGGTCTCCTTAAACATGGCCGCCGGAAGAGTGGTAGTCTGGCCTCTAGTGCCTAAACGCTAAAGCGCATACGGAATGCTGTCTTGTGGCCGTAAGACGTGCTCATTGATAGGTGGAAAGTTCTGTCAGTCAAACAGACGTTTTTTTTTTCGTAGGTGAGTTGTCTGAGCAACAGACAGGAAGTGTGTGTCGGGAACGCGGGACAAAGTGAAACATGGTAGGTGCGGGCAGTGCGGGGAACGATTATTGGAAGACCGTTTTTGTAGCCAAGGCCTGAGTTAAATAAAAGCACGCTGTAGTGTTCTCATATGATACAAACTGTGTGACTAGGAGGGTTAGGATAGACGAGCATTACATGAAAGCTGTGTAGTTTACGGTTCCAGAATCCTAAGCTTTCATTGCAAGGGGATAATCTCTCTTGCTGCTTTAATATGTGTTTGGGGTACGTTAGAGGAACAAAACTGTTCAGCTGAACTCCAGTCAGCTTAAAGTGGAATTCCAGGCTATACCTAACTAATCCAAAAATTGTCCCCTCCTAACACCTCTTGTGACTAAGCTGTATGAGAAAGATGTATGTACTTGCCTAGGCCAGTCATGTGATGCTAGTCAGCAGCAGCAGCTGAAGGAGAGGGGAAGGAGCGCCAACAACGCATGGGCCATAGGAGCCTCTAGAGCAGGGGTAGGCAACCTTTTCAGAGGTGGAGATCAATCTGGACAACAAGGAAGAGATCCTAGGTCCCTGGGGTGCGAAGCCCTCTTCTTTAAGAAGTTAACCAGCAAGCCCCCCAATGAAAAGTAAGGACTAGGACGGCATCGAGAAAACGTAGAAAATATAATAAAACAAATGTTACTGTAAAAATACATATGTAGCCTACTGTAAAAGTTAGCTTCAGCCAGAAACTTTACATTAACTTTCATTTATAATGACTGGGGCGTAATTGGTCGCCCTCTCAACATCTGGTACTGCAGGCTGACTTGCTTGATTGGTTTCAGGGCTGGCTTTCTGCTCCTGAGTTCTGACCAGTATAAGTAGTAGGTAGGGCAGTGTACAGGGAAAATTTTGGGCAGTGGACGCGTGTGAACAGGACTGGGGTAAGCAGAGCATGGTATGGGGGGTCTGGATGGCCTGGAACAGGAAGGTCAGGAGGGCATGGTATGGGGGGAGAGCACTAAGGGTGGCCTGGCACAGAAAGGTCAGGAGAGCATGGTAGGGGGGTGGCTGGCTGGCTGCGGCACTTCAGGATGGCCTGGCACAGGAAGGTCAGGAGGGCATGGTACTAGGGGGGGTGGCGGCGTTTAAGAATGGCCTGGCACAGGAAGGTCAGGAGGGCATGGGGGAAGGGGCCTCAGGAGGGCATGGTACGGGGGGGGGGAGCCTTAGGATAGCCTGACACAGGAAGGTCAGGAGGGCATAAGGGAAGGGGCCTCAGGATGGCCTGGCACAGAGGAAGGTCAGGAGGGCATGGTACGGAGGGGAAGCCTTAGGATGGCCTGGCACAGGAAGGTCAGGGGGGCATGGTACAAGGAGGGAGGGGGCTAAGGATGTCCTGGCACTGGAGGCCTGGGGGGGGGGGGGCGCATGCCACTGGGGTATCAGGAGGCACATTACTGAGGAGTTTGGAGAGTACACCACTGGGGGCTCAGGATAACAAAAAAAAATTGTTACCTGATGCAGAGATGCAGCTACTGTGGCAGATCTAACTGTGGTTGTGCTGACCCCAGCCAGCCCTCTTCTCGTCCATCCCACATGTCATCCATAAGCGCCTTGGATGGACTGAGGAGGAGGGAGGGGTCAGCACAATGCACTCCAGCTTAGTTGCCTTCTGAAAGAGCCAGACCCCGGCCGATTCTTTCCTCGTTCTGCCTGTTGTCGTCGGTGGCAGAGACTTTCCTGAACCCGCAGCCCGACCATGCTGCATAGAATGTAGAGGCTTCCCACGCCCCGCAGCCGCACATAGGCAGAGGGCATGCTGCGGAAGCGAAAAGTGCCTTTGTTGGATTTTGATGGGTTCCCAGCATTCGCGGCTTTCCTGCACAGCTCAGCCAGTTGCGGTTCGGCAAGGCAGGGACAAGCATGCAATCTACCAGTCGTCTACTCGCGTCGACTGGTAGATCGCGATCGACGGGTTGCCGACCCCAGCTCTAGTCTAAATGATGTCGCCTCCCCCAGGCATTACTAGCTGTTGTTTGTGCTCCCTACTCTCCCCTGCAGCTGCCACTGGATAACACCGGGGCAGAGCTGCCTGAAAATAAGTATATACATCTTTCTTACACGGGTTAGTCAGCATTAGGGAGTATTTTCAACCACTTGCCTTCCATGCCTATTCTGACAATTTTCTCCTGCATATGAAAAACAAACGTTTCAGAACCCCCAAATATATTTTTTTCAGCAGTGGCCCTAGAGAATAAAATGGTGGATGTTGCATATTTTTATGTCACATGATATTTACAGAGTGGTATTTTAAACAAATTTTTTAGGGGGGAAAAATACAATTTAATGCGCAAAAACAAAATATAATACCTGATTGGTAAAATCTAAAAGATGTTACGCCAAGTAAATAGATACCAAACATGTCCCGCTTTAAAATTGCATATGCCCGTGTGATGGCTCCAAACTACGGTACCTAAAAAATCTCTATAGGTGACGCTTTAAAGACCTTTACAGGTTACCAGTTTAGAGTTAGGCCCCTTTTCACACGGCGCTCCGATCAGGTCCGCCTGTGTTTTTCAGGTGGACCTGATCGAGCACGCCATATACCTCCTATGGAGCAGCGGATGTCAGCGGTGACGTGTCCTCTGACATCCTCTGTTATCTGATCCTGTCTGCCAAATCCAGATGGAAGGAAACCCTTTTTTTCCCTTTTTCGTCTTTCAGGACAGCCACTAAGAGAGATAGGCTCCTCCTCTTCCCTAGGAAACACTGCACCAGTCCATAAATTCTTACTTCCCCCTGCCGGACCTCAGTTGTTAGTGTTTCCTCCGGCGGGGAGACACTGCATGGAACCGGGCCGGTCAGTCGGGGAGATTGTGCCCATTTTAAAAAACCTGTAAGGGAAGCAGGGGCTTCCAGGGAACAAAGGCGAGGTACATACCGGCCATCTGAGCCACCCCATCCTCGTCGAGTGCGGTAGCAGGTTGCGTGGGACCCCTATCGCTTCGCTCTCCCTGTACACAGTACAGGCCGCATTTTTGGAACCAGGCGGGCCGGACTGCGGGTGACGTCATTTCCGGCGGAGGGCGGATGCTTCCCTTTGACCCGCGACTTCCAGGTCGCGGCGCTGATAGGGGGCTGGGCACAGGCTGGAGAGGAGTCGGGAACGCGCACAGGCAGCGTGAGACTCTGCAAGCAACCACCTGCAGTCATGTCGGAAGCAGATGCCCAGACATCAGACGCTACCTCCAGCCTCCCTAAGGTAAGAGCACCCTGGGGAAGGGTCCTCTCTATCTAGGATTGCCCCTCCATGTATGGTTCCTATCTATGGGGGGGCAGACCCTCTGGGTGGTCAGGGGGGAGGCTCTGATCCCCGCATGTTAAGTGGGTCCAGTGCACTCCCAGGGTTGTAAACTGACTTAATGTGATATATTTTTTGGGTACTTGTATTTCAGAAAGCTACAGAAAAGTCAGTCGACGCATGTTTCTAAAAGGAAGTTCGCCTCCTGTAGGGACACTCTAGGGGAGTCATGGACTAAGGTTCTGTGTAAAGACTGCATAGACACCCTCGTTGGAGAAAGGGAATTAGAACAGGAATCAGGATTAGCAGCCTCAGTTAAGGAGCTCTCATCCACCTTTTTCTTCGTTTAAATCTCTTTGAAAAATTTCAACTTCCCACTAATCCCGCTCACCAGGATACAACCCCGCCACAGGCTCAGGGCTCTGCTCCTGCAAGACCTGCTGCTGCAGTTACGGCAGAGGAAGTCTCGGGCCCTTCTGAGGTGGAGCATACACAGCCAGATAGTGCCACCTCTGATTCCCAGGAGGGATCAGAAGGAGAGGACTGGGAGTCCAGGAAACCCTCCAGATATAAATTGTCCCTGGATGAGGTAGAGGACCTCTTGGGGGCAACTTGCACAGCCCTAGGTATTCAGACAGACAAAAAAACCCCCTAACACTTCATGACCAAATGTACAGGCGCTTGGGGGAACAAAAGAAAAAGTCTTCCCAGTACACGAGGTACTGGTCGAAACCGTTAAAGAGTGGCATGATCCTGAAAGGAAGCCCTTTTTTTCTCTAGGTCCCTAAAGAGAAGGTTCCCGTTCTCGGAGGATCCCGTGTCTATTTGGAATAAAAGCCCCAAACTAGATGCCGCCTTCTCCCAGGTCTCTAGGCATACAGACCTGGCGTTTGAGGACATGGGGGGCCTTGGCTGATGTCATGGACAAAAGAATAGACTCCCTCCTAAAAAAGACGTGGGACTCGACAATAGGCAATCTAAAGCCAGAAATGGCTGTCACAATTGTAGCCCGCAACTTAGAACATTGGCTCTCCCAGATTCAAGAGCATATTGAAGCAGGAACTGCCAAGGAAACTATTCTATCTTTCCATACGATTCTGCGAGGTATCGCATACATAGCGGATGCCTCGGCAGAGTCGGTCCGCATGTCGGCCAGATCAGCGGCCCTGGCCAACTCTGCCAGGAGAGCCCTCTGGCTGAAAACCTGGCCAGGCGACAGCGCCTCTAAAGTCAAGTTATGTGGTTTACCTTTGACGGGAGACCTACTCTTTGGCCCAGGTTTAGAAGCAGTTTTAGAACGCACGGCAGACAGAAAAAAGTCCTTCCCTCTTAAACTGAAAACCCCAGTACAGACGAAGAAGGGCTTCCGCCGCAAAGACGTAGGGAGGCGCCCAAACCAGAAGGGCAGAAGAAAACTGGGGGCCAAAGAGGCAAGGGCAGAGGAGGGGCGATTTTTCGCCCTCCTGAGCAGCCCTGTAAAAACCAATGACCCTCCAAGCACGGTGGGAGGAAAACTGGGGGCCTTCCTCCCACAGTGGGAGGCAATTTCCCCTAACCAGTTTATTCTGGGGGTCATAAGAAGGGGGTACCTCCTGGAGTTCACAAGACCTCCCCTGCGAAGGTTCCTTGTCACGCATCTACCCAGGCGCACAGCAAAGGCCGAGGCCCTGTTGGAAGCTCTAAGGGATCTAGAAGTTCAGAATGTAATTCGCAGAGTACTAAAGGTGGAGGAAGGAGAGGGATTCTATTCGCACATTTTTGTTGTAAAAAAAACCCTCCGGGGTTTTAAATTCAGAATTAGTCTGAATTTTCCTGAACAGGTCAATTACTTACAAGAGATTCCGCATGGAGTCAATCTTCACGGTCAGAGCCCTGTTACCCCACAATTGCTTCATGGTATCGCTGGACCTCAGGGACGCATACTTGCACGTCCCAATCGAAGAAACCTCTCATAGGTTTCTCCGGCTAGCAGTAGACTTAGATGGAGTAACAGTACATCTTCAGTTTCAAGCACTGCCATTCGGGCTATCCTCACCCCGCATATTTACATAGGTCATGGCGGAGGCCATGCAGGGGCGGATCCAGGGGGGCAATGGAGCAATTGCCCCCTCCGAGAAATTAGTGATGGACAGGCCAGTCAGGGGATGAGTGTGCGGGTGGGTTAACCAGCGGGAGTCCGCACTCGGCAGGTGAGTGTGCGGGCGGGCAGGAAGCAGTCATTGAGTGGGCGGGGCGGTCGGCGTGAGAGCGGAGCTGCTAGCCAGTCAGCAGGGGTCAGCACTCGGCTGGTGAGTGTGCGGGCCGGTCGGCGTGAGAGCAGAGGTGCTAGCCTGTCAGCGGGGGTCGGCAGGTGAGTGAGCGCCTGAGCGGGCAGGTCGGCGGATGAGTAAGGGGGGGGGTCGGTAGGTGAGTGTGCGGGCAGGCAGGGCACTTATCGAATTGGTGGGCGGGCCGGACGGCGTGAGAGCAGAGGAGCAGGCCAGTCAGCGAGCCAGCGGGCGGGGAGCAAAAAGATGACATCTTCTCTCACTATAAATAAATTGGGGTTTGGGGGAAAGGAATTCGCAAGTTTCCACTGGTAGGTAAGTGATCAAGTGTGTCGCTTACTATAGATCATTAACCTTGTAAGGTATTGTTGCTGTAACCATTTAAGCATATAGAGTTAAAGGGAATGGGAAGGGGATGAGCCTGTTTAGAGACAGGCAAAGGGGTTACTTTAGCAACAAAAATAGATCAAACAACAGGAATATTGTGAATTAAATATTTATTCCTGTAAACCTTATGACATATAAAGATTAAATAAAGTGCAAGTGGGTACCCAACCTGTGGATGATTTATAAACCTTGATACAAGGAACATCACTGGACAGACAAGACTTAACAAAAACAAAAAACATGTAACAGTACACTAGTCCGGACGTGTGGTTCAGTCCTATGTGTTGAGTGACCCAGTAAAAATCTTTTAAAATTGCCTTCCTCTAAAGGATGTAAGGTAATTAGATCCACCAACAGTGATGTGGATCCCTTTATTAAATCCGAATGGGTACTGTGTAACAAAGGGCTGAACCTGATGGGGCGGGGGGAGGGGGCGATGATGGGAGTAATGGACTGGGGCAGGGGGACCGCTGTTGGTGCGGAGGACCGGGAATCCCCTGGTGGTACCAATGTTCCAATGAATTCAAATTTGATAAGGAATGAGAAAGTAATGGATTTCCTCTGACAGTTGCTGGTATAATTTAAATTGAAAAGTTCATCAGTATGATTTGATTCAAGTGTCAATAATTCATTTGGTACATAGCATTGGTAAAGCAGCAATACAGGAGATTTTAGACATAGTGAAATCAGTCAATACTCGTAGTATTTAACTCGTCCTATACATCAATAGGGTGCGTACGTTACCAATGGACGTCTTCGCTGTTAGAGTTGAGTTTGATCAGATCTGTGTCACTAGATCTCTGATTGCCGCATACCTTGCAGCTGATGTTAGGTTATTCTGGCCATTCCAATTAATTTCGTCGGCCGTTGGCGCTTACAGGTATCCAGGGGTGTCCTAGGGCTGTCAGGCGGTGCTCACGCCACTATGTGAAGAATCCAGTGTAGCGGCATTAGAAATGCCGACTGTCGCGGTCGTTTGCAGCTAGTTTGAACGCTGACTGCTGCCTGTGATCTCCTGTCATTCCACCCGCTCCATACAGAATCACGTCATGTGACTGTGTGGGGTATGACGTCAACGCGTTTCGCCGTGCTCTGTGGCGTAGCTTCGTCTGGACGTTTCACGTCACTGGTCGGGATACCTATTTATGTATCACTCAGACCGGTGACGCGCATCTGTAAAGGGTTGAAAAATTATAAAGACAACCGATAGTTAGGTCCCGTCTGAAGTTTTTCCAGGTTCCTGTCTATTCTTCACACAGTTGGGATTATTCTTTGTTACCGTGTATATGACAGAGCGGATAAGGTCCGTAGTGAATAAGGTCCTTCATAGTAAAATACTCTCTCAGTTATATCTGTCTTAACGGGTTAAACAATATCCATCATTTATTTGCTGGGGGATGATATTCTAAGTATCAAAAAGAATGATATACTTTTATGTATATTTTTCTTGGGGGGATCGGGAGAAAGACATGTAGGTAGACTGACAAATCACAGCACACACATATTTAGGAGATAAGATTATTAATCTATTTTTAATAAAATTAGTATAATGTTTATAACTTTCAAATCAAAATTAAATCAATAACTAAAGTTAATTGGAGGGTCTTAATGTATGTTGGGTTAGGATGGGGTGGGAGGGCAGAGAAGTAAGGGAATTACCATTAATCGGTTGATATGGAGTGGTTTTAATAATCAAACAATCTGACCGATAGAAGGAAGTATTAAGAGGCAAAGCGATCCATAGATACAGTAAGCTCGCAAAATTTGATATACATTAGGGAAATTATTTGGAGGGAGAGAATAATGGATTATTATATATATTTCTATGTAGGTAAAAACACCTGTAAATTTAACTCTGTGTTTAAGCCAGCCGGGACGAGGGATTTTAGGCGGTATACCCACCATTTTTCCTTCTGTAAGAGGATACGATCGTAATCACCTCTTGTAGGTAGCTTTAACACATATATCCCTTTAACCGTCATACCATGGGAACTACGTCCATGATATTGGGCGAAATGTTTCGCCAGAGGTTTCTCAGGAATTTTTTCTTTATTGTTTATTTCTCTCAGGTGCTCGCCGACTCTTATCCTCAGCGATCTCTTGGTCTTGCCCACATAAATTTTTGGGCAAGGACAAGTGACCATATAGATGACACGAGTCGTCGAGCAATTGATGAGATCTCTAATCTGAAAAGATCCATTACCTAAAGAGTCGGTAAAAGTCGAAGTTCGATGGACATAGGGACAGACCTGGCATCTATTACACGGGAACATTCCTGTTGTTCGTGGATATTCGTTGAGCCAAGTGGTTTCTGGTTCTTTAATGAATTCTGATTTGACCAGCATGTCACCAAGATTTCTAGCACGTCGCGCCACCATCATAGGGGAATCCCCGACGATTTGGGCCAAGTCGGGAGTGTTGGTTAAAATGCCCCAATGTTTTTCCAGTGTTTTGCGCACTGGTTCCCACTGTGAGCCAAACGATGTTATTATTCGTATTGGGTCATTCAATGACTCTTCATTAGTCGCCGATTTTTTTGGGGCTAGAAGGTCAAGGCGCTCCCTAGTTGCTGCCCGCTTCCTCGCCTGTTTAATCTGTCGATGCGAGTACCCGCGTTCACGAAATCTGAGATATAGTTCCTGGCTTTCTCGTCTATAATCCTCAACGCTTGAACAGTTCCTTTTTATGCGTAGGAACTGGCCTACTGGGATCCCATTCTTTAGCCATTGCGGATGGTGACTTGTTGCGTACAGCAGCGTATTAGCCGCTGTGTCTTTACGATATGTGCAGGTTTTAAGTTTGCCTTGTTTGAATAGGATCGAGAGGTCGAGAAAAGGCAATTTCTCACGATCAAAAGTGTAGGTTAAGTGTATGTTCCGTTTGTTGGTATTGAGTTCTGACAAATTGATGTAACTGTTCTGGCGTGCCTCGCCATAGCATCAACACGTCATCGATGTACCGCCACCAGGTCATCACATGGGGGCGGTACATCGGCGACGAATAGACATCCTGCTCTTCCCACTGACCCAGATGGATACAGGCATAGGCCGGGGCCCAGGCTGCCCCCATCGAGGTACCCCGTATCTGATGGTAAAATTTGTTTAGAAATTGGAAAAAATTGTTGTGCAAAGCAAAATTCAATAGTTCGATTATAAACTCATTTTGGGGTCCTGACAAGGGGTAGTTTAGCTCTAAAGAGCTTTCAACAGCCTGAATGCCCACCTGGTGGGGTATTGATGTGTATAGGGATTCTACATCAATACCAACCAATAATACCCCATCTGGTTGTTCGCAGTGACCCAAGTCGTCAATTTTGGCCAGGACATGACGTGTATCCTGTACGTAGGATTTTAAGCTAGTGACCATTTCTTTAAGGAGTGAATCCAAATATTTCCCAACTCGCTCTAAGGGTCCTTGACAAGCCGAAACTATCGGTCTCCCTGGTGGATTCTGTAAGTTTTTATGAACTTTAGGTATAATATAAAATGTTGGTATGTTATACTCATGAACGAGAAGGTAGTTGAAATCCTTTACTGTTAGTAAACCCTCATCTTTTGCATATTTTAGTTTTTTATTTAATTCTTCAACCACTAAAGGAAAAGGGTTGTGGTCAAATTGATGGTAAGTTGATTTGTCCATTAGTTGTCTTTTAACTTCTAGTTCATATTGCTGTTGGTTTAATAGGACCACATTGCCTCCTTTATCGCTATTTTTAATAACGATATCCTTCCTACTCTCTAAGTCCTTGAGTGCTTGTCTTTCACCTATTGATAGATTGTCCAGTGACTTTTTAGTCCAATCAATCCTTTCTAGGTCCATTTGGACCATGTCAAGAAAGGTATTGAGCCATCTGTTTTTTGATAACGGGGGCATCTTTTGTGATCTTATTTTCAAGTTTGCTCGTCTTATTGAGGGGACTGGTTGCTCATCCGGTATGTCGTTCTCATCCAGTAGTGAATTTAATATGTCCAAGGCCGGCTGGTCTTCTGGATCTATCAATTGTGTTGTCTCTACTACAGTATCCTTGGTACTGTAGAGTAATCGAAAAAAGGCCTTTCTTAGGAATAATGTAATATCCTTGAAGACCGTGAACTCGTCCATATTAGCTACTGGTGAGAAGGTCATACCCTTTCGTAAAAGATTTAGATGGTCCAAATTTAGGTCATAATCAGATAGATTGATTACCTTCATGTCAGTTGTCATTGATTGATTGGTCTGAACTTTTATTACTTTTTTTGACTCCTGGTATAAGTTCGTTCCTGTGTTGATTTGGGTAGTTTTTGGTTCCTGAGTTGGGTCCTGAATTTTGGCTGTGGGGGTGGTACCCGATCGAGTTTTGGATCCTCCCCCTCCTGGTCTAAAAAAGTAACGGTTTTCGATATTTCGTCGTCGGTATCACTAGTTGACTTATTCCGACGGCGTCGCGATTGTGATCTGGCTCCGCGTCCCTGTGATTTACTACGTCCACGACGAATAGTGAGGTCAAAGACCTCATCTTTATCGAAGTCCGCTACATCGCGCCTAAATTTGCCCTGCTTTGTAACTTTAAGATTTAGTTGTACTTTCTCTATCTCTTTCTTTAATAGGTCATTTTGCCTGGCAAACTCCTCTTGGTCCTTTAATTCCTCCAACCCTCGTGCACTCTCCTGAATCTGTTGCTGTATGTTAATAAGTTGGATTTTTTCCTCCTCAACAATTAGTCCCATAACATTTAGCCCATGGTTAATGCAGAGCTCCTTCCATTTTGGCAAAAAAGTGTTAGTATGAAGGTGCTCGGCTGGGACTGTCTTGTCTCTTAAACAGGCGAGGAAGCGGGCAGCAACTAGGGAGCGCCTTGACCTTCTAGCCCCAAAAAAATCGGCGACTAATGAAGAGTCATTGAATGACCCAATACGAATAATAACATCGTTTGGCTCACAGTGGGAACCAGTGCGCAAAACACTGGAAAAACATTGGGGCATTTTAACCAACACTCCCGACTTGGCCCAAATCGTCGGGGATTCCCCTATGATGGTGGCGCGACGTGCTAGAAATCTTGGTGACATGCTGGTCAAATCAGAATTCATTAAAGAACCAGAAACCACTTGGCTCAACGAATATCCACGAACAACAGGAATGTTCCCGTGTAATAGATGCCAGGTCTGTCCCTATGTCCATCGAACTTCGACTTTTACCGACTCTTTAGGTAATGGATCTTTTCAGATTAGAGATCTCATCAATTGCTCGACGACTCGTGTCATCTATATGGTCACTTGTCCTTGCCCAAAAATTTATGTGGGCAAGACCAAGAGATCGCTGAGGATAAGAGTCGGCGAGCACCTGAGAGAAATAAACAATAAAGAAAAAATTCCTGAGAAACCTCTGGCGAAACATTTCGCCCAATATCATGGACGTAGTTCCCATGGTATGACGGTTAAAGGGATATATGTGTTAAAGCTACCTACAAGAGGTGATTACGATCGTATCCTCTTACAGAAGGAAAAATGGTGGGTATACCGCCTAAAATCCCTCGTCCCGGCTGGCTTAAACACAGAGTTAAATTTACAGGTGTTTTTACCTACATAGAAATATATATAATAATCCATTATTCTCTCCCTCCAAATAATTTCCCTAATGTATATCAAATTTTGCGAGCTTACTGTATCTATGGATCGCTTTGCCTCTTAATACTTCCTTCTATCGGTCAGATTGTTTGATTATTAAAACCACTCCATATCAACCGATTAATGGTAATTCCCTTACTTCTCTGTCCTCCCACCCCATCCTAACCCAACATACATTAAGACCCTCCAATTAACTTTAGTTATTGATTTAATTTTGATTTGAAAGTTATAAACATTATACTAATTTTATTAAAAATAGATTAATAATCTTATCTCCTAAATATGTGTTTGCTGTGATTTGTCAGTCTACCTACATGTCTTTCTCCCGATCCCCCCAAGAAAAATATACATAAAAGTATATCATTCTTTTTGATACTTAGAATATCATCCCCCAGCAAATAAATGATGGATATTGTTTAACCCGTTAAGACAGATATAACTGAGAGAGTATTTTACTATGAAGGACCTTATTCACTACGGACCTTATCCGCTCTGTCATATACACGGTAACAAAGAATAATCCCAACTGTGTGAAGAATAGACAGGAACCTGGAAAAACTTCAGACGGGACCTAACTATCGGTTGTCTTTATAATTTTTCAACCCTTTACAGATGCGCGTCACCGGTCTGAGTGATACATAAATAGGTATCCCGACCAGTGACGTGAAACGTCCAGACGAAGCTACGCCACAGAGCACGGCGAAACGCGTTGACGTCATACCCCACACAGTCACATGACGTGATTCTGTATGGAGCGGGTGGAATGACAGGAGATCACAGGCAGCAGTCAGCGTTCAAACTAGCTGCAAACGACCGCGACAGTCGGCATTTCTAATGCCGCTACACTGGATTCTTCACATAGTGGCGTGAGCACCGCCTGACAGCCCTAGGACACCCCTGGATACCTGTAAGCGCCAACGGCCGACAAAATTAATTGGAATGGCCAGAATAACCTAACATCAGCTGCAAGGTATGCGGCAATCAGAGATCTAGTGACACAGATCTGATCAAACTCAACTCTAACAGCGAAGACGTCCATTGGTAACGTACGCACCCTATTGATGTATAGGACGAGTTAAATACTACGAGTATTGACTGATTTCACTATGTCTAAAATCTCCTGTATTGCTGCTTTACCAATGCTATGTACCAAATGAATTATTGACACTTGAATCAAATCATACTGATGAACTTTTCAATTTAAATTATACCAGCAACTGTCAGAGGAAATCCATTACTTTCTCATTCCTTATCAAATTTGAATTCATTGGAACATTGGTACCACCAGGGGATTCCCGGTCCTCCGCACCAACAGCGGTCCCCCTGCCCCAGTCCATTACTCCCATCATCGCCCCCTCCCCCCGCCCCATCAGGTTCAGCCCTTTGTTACACAGTACCCATTCGGATTTAATAAAGGGATCCACATCACTGTTGGTGGATCTAATTACCTTACATCCTTTAGAGGAAGGCAATTTTAAAAGATTTTTACTGGGTCACTTAATACATAGGACTGAACCACACGTCCGGACTAGTGTACTGTTACATGTTTTTTGTTTTTGTTAAGTCTTGTCTGTCCAGTGATGTTCCTTGTATCAAGGTTTATAAATCATCCACAGGTTGGGTACCCACTTGCACTTTATTTAATCTTTATATGTCATAAGGTTTACAGGAATAAATATTTAATTCACAATATTCCTGTTTGATCTATTTTTGTTGCTAAAGTAACCCCTTTGCCTGTCTCTAAACAGGCTCATCCCCTTCCCATTCCCTTTAACTCCATCTTCTCTCACTGCCCGCCCTGCATCACTGCAGTTCCGCCCTCACTGTGCAGCCGCGGGCAGCAGAGAGATTACTTTTTTGCTAGGTTAGCCACAAGAATGATATTTCTAGGTATAGAGAATCTATCGGTATTCTGTAAAGTCTGAAGAAAACGGTTTTATGTGAAGTCTATTAAAATGCTGCGACATTTCTCAAGTCGTCTTCCAGGACGGCACAATGAGAGATGACTGGCTCCACCTGACAGGAAACACAATCAATTCAAAGAGGTTAAAGCACCCGCCCCTCCCCGTGCTCCTCAGTTCTTGATTGTGTTTCCCCACAGCGAAACCGTTTATTTTTCTTTCTCGTACATCACGGGACACAGAGCGACATAGTCATTACTAATGGGTTATATAGTTACCGTCAGGTGCTGGCACTGGCAACTTCCAAAACCGGAAGTACCCTCCCCTATATAAGCCCCTCCCATCCGGGAGCACCTCAGTTTTTTGCCAGTGTCTAAGGTGTTGGCCAAGAAGAAACATGTGTTTTTCACTGAGCTTGCGTACAGGTTCTTTTGGGCCTCAGTAAGCTATTCCGGATCCGACCAAAAAAGCTTCATAGCTAAACGGTCGGTACCCGGGCCTTGCAGAGAAGAGCAAGGTTCTGCCTGTAATGCTTCTCTTAGGAGAGCTGGACCCTGGGATCCAGAGCTCTGGTCATACCCACGACCAAGATGTTTTATGTGCAGGGTGCTATACAGGTCCAGGGGAGTGGAATCCTTGGGAACCCGGTCCCTGAAGGTTTGATTACAATGCCTGCCGTGATAGGTGAAGTTTGGGCTTTTGTGGACCAAACAAAGTCCTGCGGCGGGGAACAGGTAAGTGGGGGCCCCCAGGAACTTGGTTCTATTGGGGGACCCCCAAGCCTAATTTGTCTTTCTGTCTGTTACCTAATGGTATTCCCGCTAATATCTGTGCATGCCTGTAACTACTAAAAAAATGTAATAATTTTTAATGGTGGTCAAGAAAAAAAAAAAAAAAAAGAATGTTTTTTTATATATGTTTAGTATATTAAACTGCGGTACCTGTGTTTGTCCACTAGAGGCCGCTGTGGAATGTTTTTCTTGTCATATGGACTAGTTTCTTCTCAGAGAACAAAGTCCAGGCAGCTGGTGAGTTCTCCTACAGGAAACTGTTTCCTCTGCCATGTTGCAGTGTTCGTCTATCCCCCGGCCTGCGGCAAAGGGGGCCCTGGCTCCTGTCCCTGGTTTCCATGTTTGAAAATTAGCGCCGAGGCGCACGTGGCCGCGCGCGTGCGCGTGCACGCGCCTCTATATATAGAGGTGGCCGGAAAAAGGGGCGGGGCCTGGGGGATGACGCTCTGTGCGCGCCGCAGCGCTTCTGCGCATGTGCGGGCGTCCCAGCAGGTTTTTAAAAAGCCACATTATTGCAGTAAGCTGGCTATGAAGTACAGAGACAGAGCTGGCAACATTTAAAGGCATACAGCAAGCGGTTGATACAGGCATCCCCTAGAAAGGCACATTAGTAGACACCAACTGTGATATAGCAGCAATTGTGCTAGACTATTCTCAGTAAAAGTGGTGTATTACGGCTGGAATACCTCAGCTTTAGGCTTAGGAATATGCCGTCCAGTAGCTCCGGAACTGAATCTTCCAGGAAGCGAAGGGGGTCTCATCGGGCTCTGAGGATCTTGGGCATACTCCTGCTGCACCAGTCTCCCCTGAAGTTCAGAGGTAAGTGACCGTAGAGACCCCGCAGGGGTACTTGGTACTGTGGCTGTCCTCAGTCACCTGCTCCTGTGTATGTAACAGAGGAGGTTTTTTCCTCAGCTCTGGGAGGATTAGAGAGAGATTGTCAAAATTTATCGCTGCCTCCCTGTCAGGGAAAGCACGCCCGATCTCCGTCTCCTCCTTCAGAGTGCCTGTTAGCAGAGCAACAGTCCCATACAGGGATCGACCTGCCTGAAGGGGATCAGGATAAGGTTGATTCTGTTATAGAGGAATCAACAGTGGGGGAACCTTTTCTCAGCATCTCAAGCTGAAAGATTATGGGTTCAGTCTCTGACTAACATGGTCCGATCAGCATTTAAAAATGCACCTTGCGGAACCATCAACCACTACTGTATCCTCGTTGGGGTCGCTAGAAGCCCCCAGACTGTTTGTTCTTTTCCACTTCACCCTTTACTGAAAGGGCTCATTTACCAGGATTGGGAACGTCCTGAGAAAATATTTATTCCCCCAAGAGATTTCCGGTGGTCTATCCCATGGAGGATAAGTTCATCAAAAAAAAAAAAAATGGAAGGTCCCTACAGTGGACGCAGCCATCTCTTGTATGTATAAATCACTGACATGTCCAGTGGATAATGTCCAAATGTTCAAGAACCCAATAGATAAAAGATTGGAGTCCTTATGAAAATCTGCTTGGTGATACAACCAGCAGTAGCAGCTATTGGGGTCTGCTAAGCAGTGAAGGATCAGTTGAAACAGGTCTTGAGGGACTTGACAGATCAGCAGGCTTTGCCCTAGCTGATCTACCTAGAGCCTTAGGCTTTGCGGTTGACGCCATAGAGGATTCAGTCCATCAGGCCTCCCGCCTTACGCTGTCTATAGTACATATGCGTAGGCTCCTATGGCTCAGAAACTGGTCTGCTGAAGCTCCCTGTAAAGAATGGCTGGTTAGCGTCCCATTTCATGGTGAACGCTTATTCAGGGAAAACCTGGACAAATATATCCAGAAAATTTCCAGCGGTAAAAATACGCTCTTGCCGGTTAAAAGCAGAGTTAGAGGTCCCTCTTTAAGAGGCCTGCTTCTCCAGTCCCTGGGGCATCGGCTGTGTAACAGTTCCGACGGCCTCCTCGGTCAAATCCCGGGGGTAAAAAACAGGGACAGTAGCAGGGTAATGAGAAACCCTGGGTCAGGGGAGGTACAAAACCTCCCCCAAAGTTAAATTCATTGAAGCCCCCACTCAGTCGGGTGGGGGGAGGACTCCAGTTGTTCGCAAAGAGACCTGGCGGGACACGATCAAGACAGATAGGTGCTCTCCGCAGTAGGTTTGGGATACAGTTTGGAGTTAAAAGACTCTCCTCCTTCCCATTTTGAGGTCAAACGTGCCAAGGGATCCCCGGAAGAGAGAGTCCCTCCTGTTGGCACTAGAACAACTATTGCTCCAAGGAGTAATTATGGAGGTTCCCCTGGAAGAATGAGGGTTCGGGTTTTACTCAAACCTCTTTACAGTCCCGAAGCAAACGCGGACGGGAGGCCCATATTAATTCTAAAAGGGCTATACAAATTCCTGTATATCAGGACTTTCCGATGGAGTCGATCCGATCGGTGGCCACTGCCCTACAAGGGGAGGATTGGTTAGCCACGATCGACATCAAAGATGCTTATTTGCACATTCCCATCTTTCCAGTCCACCAAAAATTTCTACGCTTTGCAGTAGAAGGGCGCCATTTTCAGTTCAGAGCCTTACCCTTCGGTCTGGCCACAGCACCAAGAGTGTTCACAAAAATTCTGGCCCCATTATTGGCCAATCTAAGAACACGAGGTGTAACGATAATGGCATATCTAGACGACTTGTTGCTGATAGACCACTCAGTGGAAAAACTAGAAGTGGTTGTTCACGAGACAATCAAGTATCTGGAATATCACGGTTGGATTATCAACCGAGACAAGTCATCCCTAAAACCAGTCAAAAGTCTGGAATACTTGGGGCTAAGGCTGGATTCAGACCAGAGAAAAATTTTCTTGTCTCGAGAAAAGGGGTCGTCTTTGAGAGATTTGATCCACTTAGTGGGTTCAAAAAGACAGCCATCCATACGCCTGTGCATGAGGCTGCTGGGAAAAATGGTGGCATCATTCGAAGCAGTACCCTACGGTCAATTCCATTCAAGGAAGTTGCAAAGGGCCATACTGTCAGCCTGGAACAAAAAAATTCAGGCCTAGACTTACAATGTCCTTGTCCCCTTCCGTTCGCAAGAGCCTCCGTTGGTGGTTGGTTTCCCAAAATCTGGAAAAAAGGAAATCCTTCAGTCCGATTTCTTGGGAGGTGGTCACTACAGATGCCAGCCTTATAGGCTGGGGAGCAGTACTGGAGCAATAGTCTCTCCAGGGCAGATGGTCGGATGCAGAAAAGGCCCTGCCCATCAATCTCTTAGAGATACGAGCAGCCCGGTATGCCCTAGTAGCATGGACATCCAAACTCTAAGGGTCCCCTGTCAGAATTCAATCAGACAATGCCACAGCAGTGGCATATATCAATCATCAGGGGGGCACCAGGAGTCGTGCAGCCCAGAGGGAAGTAAATTACATCCTGAAATGGGCAGAAAAAATATGTCCCAGCCATATCTGCGGTATTCATTCCAGGAGTGGAGAATTGGAAGGCGGACTTTCTAAGTCGCCAACAATTATGCCCAGGGGAATGGTCCCTTCATCCCGAGGTTTTCCGGACAATATGTCAGCGGTGGGGAACATCGGATGTAGATCTGCTAGCATCCAGGTTCAACGCAAAGGGGGACAGGTTTGTCTCTCGGACAAGGGATCCCCTAGCTTGCGGCTCGGATGCCCTAGTGTTCCCTTGGGATCAGTTCAAGCTGATATATGCATTCACACCGCCACAATGGTTACCTCGATTACTCCGCAGAATCAGGGTAGAAAAGAAACCAATGATTCTGGTGGCTCCAGCGTGGCCCCGAAGAGCGTGGTACGTGGAGATTGTAAAATGTCAGTGGGGAGTCCTTGGACTCTCCCACATCGTCCGGACCTGCTTTCGCAAGGACCGATATACCACCCTTCCTTACCAGCCCTAGGTTTGACGGCCTGGCTATTGAAGCCCACATTCTAAAAAAGAGAGGGCTCTCTAATTCTGTGGTATCTACCATGATCAATGCCAGGAAGCCGGTATCCAGGCAGATCTACTATAGAATCTGGAAGGCGTACATCGCCTGGTGTGAAGCCAAGAAATGGCATCCACGTAAGTACGTAATAGGTAGGAGTCTGGACTCCCTACAATGGGCTGTAGATAGGAAGCTTGCCTTGAGTACTATCAAGGGTCAGATTTCGGCCTTGTCAATATTTTTTCAAAGGCCCTTGGCTTCGCATTCACTAGTCAAAGCCTTTATACAAGGAGTGATGCGTATTAGTCCTCCGGTTAATATTCCCATATGTCCATGGGATCTAAACTTGGTTCTGTCGGTTCTACAGAAACAACCATTTGAACCATTACAGCATATTTCTTTGGTTCTTCTCACCAGGAAATTGTTTTTTCTAGTAGCCATTTGTTCGGCTAAAAGAGTGTCGGAATTAGCAGCTATGTCCTGTAAGGAGCCGTATCTGGTTATCCATAAGGATAGAGTAGTGTTACGCCCTCATCCAGCCTTTCTTCCTAAGGTGGTATCGAGGTTTCATTTGAACCAAGATGTGGTTCTTCCTTCTTTTTTCCCCAAACCTACTTCGGTAGAGGAAAAGTTATTGCATTCTTTGGATGTAGTAAGAGCAGTTAAAGCTTATCTAAAAGCCACTGCTCAGATTCGCAGAACGGATACTTTGTTTATTCTGCCGGAAGGCCCCAGAAAGGGTCAGGCAGCGTCAAAATCTACTTTAGCCAAGTGGATTCGACAGGTCATAATACAAGCCTATGGCTTGAGAAGGAGACCGCCTCCGTTCAAAGTTAGAGCGCACTCCACGAGAGCAGTTGGAACTTCATGGGCAGTGCATCACCAGGCCTCCCTGGCTCAAATCTGTAAGGCCGCAACATGGTCTTCAGTACACACGTTTACTAGGTTCTACCAGGTGGACGTTAGAAGTCAGGAGGATGTCGCCTTTGGGCGCAGTGTGTTGCAGGCCGCAAAAGATCCTCATGTCTGATAGCGCTCAGCTTATATATGGTGAATCCCCCCCCTCATTTGGCATTGCTTTAGGACATCCCATTAGTAATGACTATGTCGCTCTGTGTCCCGTGATGTACGAGAAAGAAAATAGGATTTTTATAACAGCTTACCTGTAAAATCCTTTTCTTAGGAGTACATCACGGGACACAGAGCTCCCGCCCCTCTTTGGGGACACTTATTGCTTTGCTACAAAACTGAGGTGCTCCCGGATGGGAGGGGCTTATATAGGGGAGGGTACTTCCGGTTTTGGAAGTTGCCAGTGCCAGCACCTGACGGTAACTATATAACCCATTAGTAATGACTATGTCGCTCTGTGTCCCGTGATGTACTCCAAGAAAAGGATTTTACAGGTAAGCTGTTATAAAAATCCTATTTTTTTCCCACAGACTGAAGGCCTGGGGCTGGAAGTCCCCCCCCCCCCCCCCCCCCCCGGGAGCTGAGCCGCATGCCTGGGAAGCCTCTGGGCCTAGCAGGACTCTATTTGTCCGTCCTGGGGGGTATCCCATTCCTTCTCAGGGAGGGCAGTTGAAGAGCCTCCCTGAGCACTGAAGCTCCCTAGGTGCGGGGCTGTACCCGGGACTTCAGGGGCCAGATATCCTCCTTCCTCCCTCCTACCTGTTTGGGTGTCCATCCTGGAGGGGGGGGCTGGCAGGTTCCTCCGTCCGCTCGCGCGGTCTGTTTGCTTAGGGCGCCGCTCTATGCAGGTGCATAGCATTGCGGCGCCATTTTCCCGGCGTCTAGGACATTCGTCCTCTAGCGTCAAGGATGACGCCATCTCGTGCCGCGTCATTTCCGGTTCCGGTCTCCGGCAAAATGGCGGGGGCCGGCGTCTGTTACCGCATTCAAAAACGGAGGGACGCCATGAAGGAGGCGCCCTTTTTTCTCCTCCAGTGGAACTGCGATCGGGAGCAGAGCATCTCACCTACATGGAGCATGAGGAGAGGCCGACTACGGCCGCGGCTACAGAGGAGACCACAGGGGGTGAGTCAACCCAGCCAGCAGGGGTCATGATGGGGGATGGTACCCCGACTCTTTCCCCTTGCCTGTCACAGGGTTCTTTTTGGTTGTTAATATTCCTGTGTACCCTTACATTGCAGGAGAGGACGTCACTGCCCAGGGGGTTGCCAGTCGTTCCTCTAGAACCCCTGCCCGCTCCAAAAGATGCGGTTACTGTAACGAGAAATTACCCTCAACCCATTCCAAGCCCTTCTGCTTCAAATGTATCCAGAAGCTGGCTGGGAAGGAAACATATCTCAGGTGATGAGAGACTTTCTCTCTGTCCAAACCCAGATGCTTGCCACCCTTAAGGATTTTCAAGCCTCCCTTAAAGCTAAGGAACCAGAGCCCCAGACAAGCAGGGAGGGCCCTTCCCCACAGGAGTTTTTCTCCTCAACCAGGGGGAGAGGACACCCAGAATCCCTGAGATCCCTCCTGTTCAACCAGGGGGAGAGGACACCCAGAATCCCTGAGATCCCTCCTGTCTCAGGACTCAGAGGCAGAAGAGGATTCGGAGATCCCTGATCAGGGACTATCCGATGAGGGCCTGATAGATAGTCAGGCTGAGGAGGAGGAAGAAGGCTCTAGGTCAGGAAGACACATCTTCTCAGCTGACGACATGGAAGGCCTCCTTGGTGCAATCTACACCTCTGAAGAAATTCAGGAGCCGACGGAACAGGTATCCGCACAGGATAGATTGTACCGAGGCTTGGTAAGGGCCCAACCCAGAACCATCCCGGTTCACCAGGCTCTCCATGATGTGATTCTTAGAGAGTGGAAGGAACCTGAGAGGAAGCTTCTGAAATATAAAACTTGGAAGCGTAGGTGCCCTTTTAAGGGGGAGGATGAGGAGAAACTCTTTAAGATTCCCAGATTGGACGCCTCTTTGGCACAGGTGTCAAAGCAATCTGACCTCTCCTTTGAAGACGCAGGTAATATCAAGGATCCTATGGATCGCCGTACTGAGACGACCTTGCGTAGAGCCTGGGAAGCCAATGCGGCAGCAATGAGCCCCGCGCTGGCTTCAGCTTGTATAGCTAGGAACGCGGATACATGGATAACCAAACTAATAGAACATGTTTCCCGTGTGTCCAAGTCCAGGGAAGTCCTAGACTCTCTACAGGTAATAGGTAGCGCAGTGGCATACCTAGCAGATGCTGCAGTTGAGACCGTGCGAACCACCGCAAAAACGGGTGCCCTCGTAAACTCGGCTCGCAGAGCCGTATGGGTCAAAACATGGGATGGGGATAACGCATCCAAGACCCGCTTATGTGGACTCCCATTTGAGGGCTCACTCCTTTTTGGTACATGGCTGGACCAAGCCCTATCAAGATCTACCGAAAAGGGCAAAAAGTTCCCCACTAAACCTAAAAGGGACCAAAAAATATTTTTTCGAGGCCCCCAGGGTAGAAATTGTTTCTCGAGAAAAAAGCCTGCCGGTAATAGGAAGTGGGGCGTTGGAAAGGATAAGCAAAAAGGAGGTATCCTCTTTTCCAACCAAAAATCAAATGAAAAAGACTTTAAGTGACGTAAGGGTAGGGGGAAGACTTTCCCAATTCCTTTCCAGGTGGGAGAGTATTACCCAGAGCCCTCATATTCTCAACATTATAAAGGAGGGCTACAGGCTGGAGTTTCTTCACCCCCCCCCCCCTCAAAGTTCCTAGTAACGCATCTCCCCAGGGACCCCCTCAAGGCAGCAGGTCTTCTGCAAAACATTTCAGAACTAGCAGAACAGGGAGTTTTAGTCCCGGTACCTGCGGGACAACGCGGACTGGGGGTCTACTCCCACATCTTCGTTGTCCCAAAGCCGTCAGGCAAGTACCGGTTGATAATAAACCTGAGACCCCTGAATACCTCCTTGCGTCACAAGAAATTTCGCATGGAAAGCATATACACCCTCAGAAGACTCCTGAAGGAGGTATACATGGTAACGATCGACTTAAAGGACGCCTACCTTCACGTCCCGATCTTTCCAGGACATCAAGCCTTCCTCAGATTCGCAATCGGGTCTCCTCAGGGGATTCAACACTGGCAGTTTGCTGCCCTCCCCTTTGGACTGGCTTCCAGCCCAAGGGTATTTACAAAAATCGTAGCAGAGGTGGTTGCCTTCCTACACCTAGAGGGTATAACGATAGTCCCTTATCTCGACGACCTTTTACTTTACAACCAAAGTCGAGATCTCCTCGCAGACCTGGCCAAGGTTGTGAGTACCTTGGAATCCCTGGGTTGGATCATCAACCGAGAGAAGTCTTCGATGATCCCGGACCAAAGAAAGATTTACCTGGGTTTCCTGATAGACTCCTTACAAAGGAAGCTTTGTTTACCCCAGGAGAAGGTCCAGGGCCTCATAACAGCGGTCAGGTCTCTGTTGGAGGTAAGGGAGTCCTCTTTCAGAGGCATCATGAGGGTACTGGGTCTAATGACCTCTTGTATACCTGCGGTTCCATGGGCTCAGCTCCACTCCAGACCCCTCCAACAATTCCTCTTATCCTCCTGGAACGGAACAAGAGGAACATTAGACCACAGAATCTCCATCCCAGAGGTAGTAAAGGACTCTCTGAGCTGGTGGCTTCTTCCTCAGAAGTTGCAGGTGGGTCATCTATGGACTCAGACAGACCCCCTCAGGATAACGACGGACGCAAGCTCCTGGGGTTGGGGGGCCCACTTAGACGAACTCCGAGCCCAGGGTTCCTGGAATCAGGATCAGAGACACGCCTCCTCAAACTTCCGGGAATTATTGGCGGTCGGGGAGGCCCTAAAAGCGTTCGAGGAAAGGATCCGAGACCGTGAGGTCCAGATCCTCTCCGACAATGCGACCACGGTGGCCTTCATAAATCATCAGGGGGGAACCAGGTCTCCCTCCCTGCTGACCTTGTCTCTAGGGATTCTGGGCTGGGCAGAGCTTCGGATTGCCTCTATTACGGCAGTACACATAAAGGGAAGGTACAACATAGAGGCGGACTATCTAAGCCGTCATCGGATTCTCCAGGGGGAATGGGAGTTGAACCCAGAGGTGTTCAACCTGGTGTGCCAACATTTTGGAAGGCCAGAAATAGACCTCTTTGCCCGCAAGGAGAACAGGAGAGTAAGAAGATTCTTTTCCCTGTCCCGGGAGTGGGGCTCAGGGGGGGTGGATGCACTGGCTCAGGTATGGAGTTTTCACCTGGCTTATGCTTTTCCCCCTCTGAGTCTCATTCCAAGAGTCCTACAAAAACTAGGTCTCTCAGAGACCAGACTCATTCTAATTGCTCCTTGGTGGCCCAAGAGAGCCTGGTTTCCCACTCTACAGAACTGGTCCGTAGCACCTCCCCTACATCTACCAGTTCAGGTGGACCTTCTTCGGCAGGGACCAGTCTTTCACCCAGATCCCAGCTTCTTCAAGCTGACGGCCTGGTGCTTGAGAGGCAGAACCTGCGGGAGAGGGGATGTTCCGAGAGAGTGATTAACACTCTCCTCTCAAGTAGAAAAGAAGTCACCAGACGTATCTACAGGAAGGTGTGGGGAGTCTTCTCTCACTGGTGTCTAGTGAGAAAGGTATCCCAGCAAGAAACCTCGGTCATCCTGGACTTTCTCCAGGATGGCGCCGACTTAGGTCTCGCTACCAAGACTCTAAGAGTACAGGTAGCAGCCTTATCGTATTTTTTGGACAAAAAGTTATCACTGGACCCTCTAGTTAAAAGATTTCTAATGGCCAGGGATAGATTGTCCCCGGTACGGATCTCTAGAGTCCCGCCCTGGGACCTTACGTTAGTTTTGGAACAATTAACTAAGGCTCCGTTTGAGCCACTAGAAGATATTTCAGTTAAATTACTGACATTTAAGTTTGCTTTTCTTCTGGCAATTACTACAGCCAGAAGAATAGGCGACATGCAGGCTTTGACGATTAAAGAGCCTTTCTTTAGTTTATTCGAGGACAGAGTTATTCTTAGGCAGGACCCCCTGTACCTCCCTAAGGTAGTGTCAAAGTTTCATAGATCACAAGAAATTATTCTTCCTTCCTTTTGTTCAAATCCACAAAATGAAAGAGAGGCCTCCTTTCATTGTCTGGATGTCAGACGGTGTCTGCTAGCTTATCTGGATAGAGTGGGTGAATTTAGGAAATCCAGCCATTTACTAATTAATTTTTTTGGACAGAAAAAGGGCCAACAGGAATCTAGAGCATCCATATCTAGATGGATCAGACAGACAATCTCCATAGCTTATGACCAGGCTGGTAAGACAGCCCCGAAAGTTAAAGCTCATTCTACTCGCTCTTTGGCAACCTCCTGGGCAGAAAGAGCCGGAGCTTCGGTGGAACAGATCTGTAAAGCGGCGACTTGGTCAAGCCAGAATACATTCCTAAGGCATTACAGAGTGGAGTTGCTGTCACCTCAGGACCTGTCCTTTGGTAGAAAGGTCCTGCAAGCAGTCGTCCCACCCTAAGGTAGGCCTGAAGCTACTTGCTTCTCTCTCATTGTGCCGTCCTGGAAGACGACTTGAGAAAGTGACCAGTTACACTTACCGGTAACGGTGTTTCTGGGAAGTCTTCCAGGACGGCAGGCCTACTTCCCACCGCTTTGGTTGATACATTGGTTTGTATAGAGTTATTTGGGTGTGTGTTTTCTCTCTCGTGCACTGGTGTGGGTCTGTACTTTTTCATAACTGAGGAGCACGGGGAGGGGCGGGTGCTTTAACCTCTTTGAATTGATTGTGTTTCCTGTCAGGTGGAGCCAGTCATCTCTCATTGTGCCGTCCTGGAAGACTTCCCAGAAACACCGTTACCGGTAAGTGTAACTGGTCACTTTTCAATGTATTGAGTAGAATTCATAATTAAAAAACAAAAAAAAATCCCAGAGCAATTCCAAATGTTTGAACACTAGAATGAAAGTATTGGCCTCCTTTTTTTTTTTTTTTTCTTTTTTTTTTTTTTTTTCTATCTTATATAATATAAAAATATTATAACTGTTCCAGTTACTGATCACTGGAGAGGGTTGATTGAGTAGTAATTGTGCTTGCAGGAGACAGATGATGGGATGTTTCCAAGGACTTCCAAGACTGATTTTCATATTTGGGTGTTTTATTTATTTACCGTATATACTCGAGTATAAGCCGACCCGAATATAAGCCGAGGCACCTAATTTTACCACAAAAAAATGGGAAAACTTATTGACTAGAGTATAAGCCTAGGGTGTCCATCTGCATCCCTCGCTGTGCCCATGCCTCACTGTGTCCATGACTAGACTGACATTTAACATGGGAGTCTATGGAAGGGGTGCTCGGATTTGAAAAATCGGTGCTCCCCGGCCGTAGGTCCCTCAGACAACAAACTTTGCACACTTATAGACAAGAAATTGGGCTATATGTGTGCCAGGTTTCGGGTCCAGAGGACCTATGACCGGCTGGTACCGGGTCCCCAAAGTCACCGGAGAAATTACCATTTAACATGGGAGTCTATGGAAGGGGTGCTCGGATTTGAAAAATCCGTGCTCCCCGGCCGTAGGTCCCCCCGGACAACAATCTTTGCACACTTGTAGAGGAAGAGTGGAGCTACATGTGTGCCAAGTTTGGGGTCCAGGGGACCTACGGCCGACCGGTACCGGGTCCCCAAAGTCCAGGAGATCAGGCGCAAAAAGGTGACTCGAGTATAAGCCGAGGGGGGCATTTTCAGCACAAAAAATGTGCTGAAAAACTCGGCTTATACTCGAGTATATACGGTATTTTTTTTCTCTCGCTGTGTTGCTTAGCTGCAGTCTGCTGTCTGGAAGTAGGGGTGTCTGTATAAAAAAAAAAAATAGGACAGCTGAATTATAGGCCATTTGGCAATTTGAACAGCGCTCATTTATTTTAAATGCGCTTTTAGATGTTTGCTTTGGAGTTTACAATTAAGCTGCATTTTCCTGATCAACTATTTCTAGTTTCTGGAAAAACTCAAGATTCAGAAGTCCACTAAATAGGATCTGAATTTCACTGGTTAATGCACAATATGACGATTTTCACATTATTACATTTTTATTTATGGTGTACAATGTGTTTTTGTTTTGCAGCTTCCTTTATCTCTGTTGAAGACGGCGCAAAACCATCCTATGGTATGTAGTCCTGCTTCCTTCTTTTTTTTTTTTTTTTGCATCTATTAACCACTTGCCTACTGGGCACTTTCACCCCCTTCCTGCCCAGACCAATTTTCAGCGCTCTCATACTTTAAATGACAATTGTGCAGTAGGGGGCACTGGTGGGCGCTAATGGGTCTGCACTGATAATCAGTGTACGTGTCCCTTTTTCAGAAGCTGACTCTCGACTCTCTTCTCCCTTCCTCCCACTATCAGCGTGAGGAAAGTAATGCAGATAACCGGCTTCTGTTTACATTCGTGATCAGCTGTGATTGGACACAGCCATACCTCCCAACTTTTTGAGATGGGAATGAGGGACACCTATCGGCAAAAGTATGCAGGCATAGGACACACCCCCTCCCACACCCCCTTAAAGAAGAATTGTACAAAAAAACAAGAATGGTTAAACCCACAAGTGCTTTTTTTTTTTTACTATTCCTTTATATTGGCTTTTGGAATTTACAGATGCAGCAATTTAGAAATCGTATGAAAGGTTTAGCGCTGGAAAAAAAGTTTTGATAGATAAAAAGTGCATTTTATATATAACTCTATAGATCAGACCAAAATGAGGGACAAATAAGGGGGAATCTGGGACAGTCCCTCGAAATCAGGGACAGTTGGGAGGTATGGACACTAGGGGTGCGCATCTTCACTGGCCTCACAATTCGTTTTGATTACGATTATCTGGTCAACGATTCGACGATGCATCACGATTACTGACGCGCTCCTACTTCCGCTTGGGCCGCCTTCCTCCCTTCAGTCTTCTGGGACACATCACAGGTCCCAGAAGATTGCCCGGTTATGCAGGACAGCGCAGTGAGACATGCGCACCCAGCTGTTAAGCTGCAAGCTGTCAAAGCCGGATGCCCACAGTAGTATTGCCAGCACCGTGGACAGGCAGGGGAGAGAATGTAGGGTTCGGGTGGCCACGTCGCTGGATTGTGGAACAGGTGAGTGTCTTTTTATTAAAAGTCAGATGCATTTTTTTTTTGTAGCTGCTGACTTTTAATAAACAAAATGTACTGGAACTCTGCTTTAAATAAAAAAAACCTCACCCCCTGACATGCCACATTTTGGCATGTCATTTTTTTTGGGGGGGGGGGGGGTTCCTCCTTTTTTTTTTCTTTTTGTGGGACTTCCTGTCCCGGCAGCCTAGGTGATTCCTCCTCTCACCCTAGGCGGCCCCTCCCTGCCAGCGATCTTCTGGGACACAACACAGGTCCCAGAAGATTGGCTGGCCAAAGCCATAAGCTGTCCCTGCCGGGTGCCCGCAGCGGAGAGGGAGAGGAGCGGCGCTCTGTGCGGCCACATCGCTGGACCGTGGGGCAGGTAAGTGTCTGTTTATTAAAAGTCAGCAGCTACACACTTTTTGTAGCTGCTGACTTTTAATAAACTAAAAAACGGTGGAACTCCACTTTAAGAAGGGCACTAATACTGCTGGGAGGTCAGGAGGGATTAAAATTCACAGCAAACAGCCCTGTGAAGTTCCCTGTACTGCTGTCTCTGTGCTGGCAGTTCCCCTGGGCTTCCCTATTTGCACCTTCCAGCACTCTAGGAGTTAACACAGTGGAATGTGCAAACGGGAAGCCGGGAAAATGCCAGCACAGAGCAGGTGTAGGAGCCGGTGTAAGTAGAGTACAAACACATTTGTACTCTACTTACTGCTGTTAACATAACTGTGTTGTAATAAGTGCCCACTGCTGTATGTGCTTTTTAAAATATATGGTGCTTCATACCTCATTTCTGTATACACTATATATCCCGCTCATGTGACTGCATGGTCCGGCCCGCCCTCTCCTCACACGTCTCTGGTCTCCTCTCTCCTGACGTCAGTGGGAGTTCTCAGCCCCGCCCACCGACTGTCTCTATCAGGTCAGAAGAGAGGCGGGCGGGGCTGACGTCAGAAGAGACGTGAGGCGAGAGGCGGGCCGGAGCGGACAGTCACATCAGCGGAATATACAATGTATACAGACAGAAATGCAGGTTTGAAGCTGCATATATTTTAAAAAGCACATGCAGCGGTGGCCACTTAAAGGATTATAACTGCATTTATTACAAAACAGGTATTTTAATAAACACGCTCAGAGCGCTCTCCCGGGAGGGGCAGGGCAAGTCGGGATGACGTCACTCGACATCGATTTATTGGGGTCTCATGCATCGATGCCGCATCGGGGACCCCCAAATCGCGATGCATCAATACAGCGATTAAATTTAGCACCCCTAATGGACACAGCTGATCATGTGGTAAAGAGCTGCTGGTTTGGCTCTTTACCTCAATTTGTCATCAGTAGTGCCCGGAGGACACTGTGATCAGAGCGCACCGCCTGTGCCCCACAGCAGGCACAATCACAGGGGGCCGTCATATGATGGCCTCCCAGAACTAGCCGGCCATGCTGTAGCAGAGCGTTGTCAGCAAGTGATTAAAGTACTTGGGTTTCAATTGGCTTTTTCAAAGTAAATAAAGGCAAAACTTGTTTTTCCTTTTTGTAAAAAGTAAGGTAGGGTTACAACCCTAAACCCTGTTAGGTTTTTATTTGTTATTTTGTTCATTGGAACAAAATACCTGTAGGAAGATTTCCCTCTCTTCCTGTTCTGGTGACAACCCAACATTTTGCACTTTCTTTTACTTTCAATTTTGGCGAGTTATTGGGACAAATAAAGAGGGTGTATTCCCTAACGGGGCACAGACAACAGTAGTTATGACAGGTGTTCTAATCCATCTCCACTGTATCCAAAGCTTAAAAAAAAAAATCATACAGTAAAGGGCACAGGACTTGCATTCTCATACCATGGTTTATATGCAGCTACCTTCAGGTGACTGGACACTGGAAAAAAAAACAGAATACACATATAATTCTACTCACTCTGTGAGCCTCAATGTTTTTACTAGTATCCTTGAGTGATGGACCTGTTCTCCTCTGGAGAATTGTTTTTCTTTTTCCAATCGTTCCATTTTTTTCTTTATAGCTTCCGTAGAAAGTTTAGCAGTTAACCTAGTTTGGTTGAGTACTGTACCTGCCGGCCTGTAATGTTTGATTCAGGCACTGAATGCTGTTACTTGGTCACCTTGGCACGTAGTGCAACATGTATAGTTAGCCACAGGGTGCTAAAAAACAAAACTACCGTACTTGTCCAAGGGACTAAATTGGGGTCCCAATCTACTTGTCCCTGACAATCTAGGGGCTTTTAAAAATGAAAGGGGCTTTATGGCAACTTAAACTTTAATGTTTTAAACATTGCGCTGTTTATCTCCTCCTCGTCTCCCTGCCTGTGGCAAAGCACCTGGCGACTAGCAGAGAGGAGAGAAACCGGTGAGAATGGTAAAAAGAAACCACACTGGCGCTGGTGGGTGGAGTCTTGTTTGGGTGATTTTGAAGAGGTGATGAGAGAAACCAAATAATTTTTTTTTTCTTTTGGGATTGGAGAGTCTGGCAAGGTTAAGGCAGGCCATAGATTACTCAATTTTTCTTTCCACCACTGAAAATGTTGATGGGGTCATGCCTCCCACAGTGCTATTGTATTCTGCCAGTTGGGTGAGCGCAGGGAGCCTTCTTGGCTGGGAATATACAATGGTTACTGCTAGCAGCTATAGCCGCTGGCAGTAATCGTGTAGAAAAATCCAATAGGCTGGTTGTACCAAGTCGATTAATGGATCGACTTGGGTACAATTAGCCTGCCCATACATGGATCAAAATTCAACGTGTGTGTGTGTGTGTGTGTGTGTGTGTGTGTGTGTGTGTGTGTGTGTTTTTCGTTTAGACATTATATTTCATGTTTGTGGTCTTTCTTGGTTGTATTATTCTTGAGAAAAATGTAACTTTTTTTTTTTTTTTCTTGATTAGTTGGTTGAATTAAAGAATGGTGAAACCTACAATGGGCACTTGGTTAGCTGTGACAACTGGATGAACATCAATCTACGTGAAGTAATTTGTACTTCTAGGGTATGTTTGTTCTTGCACTTATGTTGTATGTATTACTCTTTCGTTCATGGACGAACACAGCTTCCTATTGACAAGTGGGTATTATCCTTCATTTAGGAGTGACTAGGAAGAAAACTTGTATAAAGTGTTAATACACCACACCCTATACAGCACCGCCCAGGGGGCGGACTCTCTGGGTATAATCCCTCTCTGCACCTCCCAGATCAGTTTTTTTTTCTGCCTAGCAAGGAGAAGGACATGGCTCCCTTCGGGCCCATTGGTCCGAAAAAAAAAATTCTACGTTTGCTGTTCCTGCGATCTTCGATCAACTGCCGACTGGGTGACAGGCCTGATCCCAGATCCTTGTAGTCTCCTCCAGTTTCGGCCATCGAGCATGTTCCGACCCTAGCTACGCGCTGGATTTTCCACGACATGCCCGTCGCTCCACGGGTGGCCGGTGAGCTTCGCGCTCCAGGGCATACATTTGATCGGTCTCTATGGCACAATCACAGCATGCCGGGCCGACAGTCACCTCCGTGCGTGGATGATGATCTGTCCGGAATGTCTTCCAGCATGATCCACGCGGGGAGGGTAAGTAGCTCCCCTGCTTCGGCAGGGTGACTTGGCTGGACATTCCTGGAGAGATTCCTGCCTTCCCTCCTCCCTGGGCTCTGAAGCTAAGGCTGGGTGCTGGGGGGCTCCATCTGGAGCGGGGCTGCGCTGTAGACTGACATTATTAATGACAATGTGCTGCTTACCTGTGTGTGCGCATTCTCCCTCCATGCTGTCGGCGGCTATTTTCTTGTGGTCCACGCCTGTTTTGGGAGAACATCTCAGACGGGAACAGACGGCAGCAATAGCAGTATCGTTCGAGAGGGTGGTGAGTCGTCTGGGAGACCCTGCATCTGTAGCAGCTAAGAGGGTGGCCTATTGATACCCTGCCTGGAGTCCCAGTGGGTGTCAGGCGCGTGGGTCAGCATGACGTCAGAAGCAGAGGTCTTTTTCCCTGAAACACCTGAGTTGGCAGCTGGTGCCCCTGATGTATCTGTGGGTGCTATGTCGGCAATCCTGAAGGCTAGGAAACGCTCCCTTCCCCCGCCATCTTCTGGGGATAATTCTGATGCAGAACCAGGCCCGGCTGTGGCTCATGGCCCTGATTCTGATGCACCAGAGACTGCGGACCGTGACCGGTCGGACAGTGCGAATGACTCCAGGTCCGGGTCAACATGCGAAAAGGCTTTGGTATCTGACCATATCACTGCAGTGCGGGATACGCTGAAATTGGAGAATGCTGCAGAAGCAACACAGACTTTGGTCCCCTTTTGGGTTCCGGAAGCCGGCCCGCACTGCTAAGGTGTTTCCTTGTGTGTCTTATCTTGATGAGCTTTTATACAAGGAGTGGGAAAACCCACTGAAGGTTTTTTTGCATCAAGGACCCTGGACAAGAAGGCTGAGGCACTTGCTCGCTACCTATATACTGTGGTGGGCTCAGCGGTGCATCCAGCATTGGCTGGAGCTTTGGTGTCTCAGACACTTGCTGGGTGGGCAAAGATGGTATTCCAGGAGTTTAAGGCACGGGAGGTTCCTCCGAGAGAGGTAGCTTTGGCCGACCAGTTGGTACATGGCCTTAAGTTTGTCTGCGAATCAGACATGGATACTATCCGCCTCGGGTTTATGCGGTGGTGTTTTATGCCACCTGGTAAGTGCTGGTCTACGGACCAAAAAAACTTCCAAGAGAGCCTTATTGGACCTGCCCTTTAGCGGTAACCAGTCTTTTTGGAGCCTCTCTGGATGACATCATTAAAGATGCCACAGCAGGTAAGAGCTTGCTGCTCCCGCAATCCAAAAAGGGGTAAGGAGCCACGCCATAGGCTACGGCTCTCCTTCACCGTGCAGAAGTGGTCTTTCGTCCGCCTAGTGTGGCAAGTAAACGACCCCAGGTCGATAAAGCACCTGCTGAGGGACAGAAGCGTCCCTGGGTTCGCAAGCCCAACCTTGCTTGCCTACCGAACAGAATTTTTTTTTCCCCTCTAAACCGCCAGCTTCAGCCGACTCGTCGGGAAGTCCTATAGGGGGCGGTTCAAGACCTGCTGATACGCAGGGTGGTCCTACCGGTCTCAGTACAGGAAAGGATTCAGGGGTTCTACTCTAATCTGTTCGTAGTGCTGACGACGCTCTGTTGTCGCTGCCCTCCATCCGGAAGACCACTACCAATGGTGGCTCTCCCCTTTTGGCCTGGCATCAGCACCAAGGGTGTTCACCAAGGTGCTTGCCCTGATTCTGGCCCTACTTCTAAGACAGCGTGGCATCGCTATCATGGGCAACTTGGACGTTCTTCTGAGGGCCACCTCAAACTCCAAGTTAGAGGTGAGCTTGTCTATAACCTGTCAGACTCTCCGTTTCTTGGTTGGGTGCTGAACACTCAGAAGTTGTTATCGGTACCATCTCAACTCCTAGTGTATCTAGGGTTGAGTCTGGTGAAAAGTTTTTTTTTTTTTTTTTTTCTCCCCATGGGAAGGTGGCAGACCGTTCGGGCTGCGGTGCGGCAGTTGACATCAAGAGGATTGTCACGCCACTTTTTCAGGCGAGTCCTGGGCCTCATGGTGGTCTCCTTCGAGGCAGTACCATATGCACTATTTCACACGCAAGTGTTTCAGAAGGGTCAAGTGCCCTTCATCCCTGGATTGTCAAAATCCGGGTGAGCCACCTAGTTAGGACCTCACTAGTTGGTGGCCGACATCACCGGCATTTCTGTCTGGAAAGTCGTTCCTTCCTTTTTTACTGGATGGTGGTCACGGCGGACTCCTGTCTCCCCGGTTGGACAGGAGTCTGGGGAGCTCAGTCAACCTGGGTCGCTGGACTCCGGATGAATCCCACTTGCCGATCTTTGTCCTGGAACTCCGGGCGATCTGGCTTTGCCTCTCCACATGGTCTGAGGCTACAGGGGCGTCCAGTCAGAATCCAGTTGGACAAACCCCACAGTGGTGGCGTATGTTGATCATCAAGGAGGAACAAGCAGCTCTGCTGCAGCATCGGAGGTCGCTCACCTAAGGGGGGCTGAAAGGAGCATACCAGGCCTGTCGGCCGTATACATTCCGAGTGTGGGAAACTGGCAGGCAAACTACCTGAGTTGCCAGATGCTGGACCAAGGAGAATGGTCTCTACACCCTGAGGCGTTTCAGCTCCTTTACCAGAGGGGAGGCACGCCAGTCGTATATCTCCTGGCTTTCTCGACTCAATCGGAAGGTATTGAGGTTGTGGCCAGGTCAAGAGACCATGGGCAAACTCGACAGATGCGTTGATGGCACCGTGGAGCCAGTACTGGCTAATCTATGCCTTTCCTCCTCTGAAGCTGCGTCACAGACTGGAGGCAGAGAGGTTTCCAATGGTCCCAATTGCTCTGGATTGGCCTCGGCGTCCTTGGTACGCCGATCTCTAGTGCGTCTGGTAGCAGGCACCTCTTGGTGTCTACCGCTAAGAAAGGACCTGCTGTAGCAAGGTCCCATACGCCATCCTGTTTTTACAGTCACTGGCTTTAACGGCATGGCTATTGAGAGCCAGATGCTAAGAGACCGGGGCCTGTCAAACTCTGTGATCTCTACCATTTGGAGTGCTCGGAAATCGTCCCCTAGGAAGATTTACCATCGCACTTGGAAAACCTACATATCCATTTGTGAGGAAATGAAGTAGCATCCGCGTACTTATTTGGTTCCAGAGTCCTGCTGTTCTTTCAGCAGGGAACGGGCCAAAAATTTTACTTGAAGTACAATTTGGGGGCAGGCTGTTTTTCAACGACCCGTGGTGGCTCACTCTAGTGAGAACGTTTGTACAGTGGGTTCGGCAGGCGCCCCCTCCGGTCCGCCCTCCACTACCTCCGTGGGGCGTGTGTAGCAGACGTCCTTTTGACGTCTACCACTACGAGAGGACCTGCTGTCGCAGGGTCCTATATGCCATCCGGCTTGCAGTCAATGGCTTTAACGGCATGGCCTCTAAGTGCCTCAGAAACCCCCATTTGAAAACATCAGGGAGATTCCCTTGTTGACACTTTCTCAGAAAGTGGTTTGTTCATTTGGTGGCTGTTATGCCAGCAAGACGGGTTTCTGAGTGGGCAGTTTTGTCATGTAAGCCTCCCTATCTGATCTTCCACGAGGATAAGGTGGTGCTGCGTTCGCAGCCTTCTTTTCTTCCTAAGGTCATGTTTCGACCTTCCATCTCAAGGAAGACATTGTACTGCCATCCTTGTGTCCTCATCCGTCGAATCCTAAGGAGAAAACGGTGCATTTCTTGGATGTTCACTCTGAGAGTATGCTTGTCTTGTACTGCTCCGTTCCAGAGTCCAGACTCACTGTTTGTTTCGGTGGCTGGTCCCAAGTAAGGCCCAGCGGTCTCATCGGCCACCATCTTGAGGTGGATCCGATAGATCGTGATCAGGCTTAAGCCATGAAGGGTCAGGCGCCTCCTCTTTCCGACGCATTCGACCAGGGCAAGAGGTGCCTCTTGGTGTTCTTGGTGTTGCGTCAGTTAAGACTGGTTTCTGAGCTGGCAGCCTTGTCATGCAAGGCTCCCTATCTGATCTTCCACAAGGATAGGTGGTGCTGCGTCCAGAGCCAATGCATGCAACTGAATATGTCCATGAATAGGAAGATCATTTGCTCAGAGCAAAATGTAATTTAGGCGAGTGACCTTTTCAGCGTATAAAGGATACCGAACCTTCCTCATGGCATTTCTAACCCTAGATAGCCTGCCTGGCTAAGATGGGAAGCAGAAAGTTCTTGGGGCCCTACCAGACTATAAAAGCTTAACCTGTATTGAGTTAATGGATAACAAATATTTTGTAAATTTTTAAATTGCGCCCTTTTGAGAAATAGTGAAAATCGGAGGTATGCAAAAGTTTTAGTGAAAAAGGAAAACCTCCAGATTTTCTAACAGTTTTCAGAATTTGTAAAAGATCCCCCAAACAATACATTTTCTGAAAGCACATGGCCAGTAGAATAAAAAGAAAAATGCTACTGATTTTTAAGACTGCTCGATTTTTGCACAAATGTTTAGAGATTCCTCATTCGTGCATAAAATGACAATCTGATGCATAGTAACACTCGCGGTTACTATATATTAGCTGTCAGTGGGAGGTCTAGGAGTGATCTGTAGTGATCGTTGCTGTGCCCTCTACTACAGGGGGAAGCTTTGTAAACGCATGTTTACCAAGCCCCAACTTCACCCGCACCCTGAGATTTATTCACCAGTTGCATTACACCTGCTAAACTGAATGGTATGGCGTTGACAGAACAAGCTTGCTGCCTTAGGTGTGGGGAAGTTTCAGCTAACATTCTGCATATGTTTTGGTCTTGTCCAAACCTGTCCCCTTTTTTGGGCAAAATTGTTTTACATGCCAACAACCCATCTTGGTTTGCAAGCTCCCAAAACTCCAGAAGTTTGCCTGCTCAGTGTTCTAGATACCGTATAAGCCGAGTTTTTCAGCCTTCTTCTTCTCTTTTTTTTTTTTTTGGGCTGAAAATGCCCCTCTCGGCTTATACTCGAGTCAGTGTACCTTGGGCGTCCATTTTTTAAAACTTGCGGCTTCCTCCTGGTCCCGTTTCGTGATAGGCGTTTGCACTGTGTTCAGTGTAGGGCTGGGGAAAAAATCGATTTGAATCGTGAATAGAGTTGCAAGGTCAAATCGATTTTTGACCAAATAGATTTTTATTTTTATTTATTTTTTTCCCATAGGATCGGCGCTCCGTGGACTAGGCCGAAGCCGCGGCCTTTTCCCAGGATTACGGTGAGCTGCGGGCAGGATTTTTTAGGAGAGGCTTCGGCTTAGTCCGTGGCCTTTTCCCAGGATCACAGTGGACTAGGCCGAAGCCGCGGCCTCGCCTAAACTCCTGTCCGGGGCGGTGTCCATCAGAAGAAAAAAAAAACTCGATGTGAAATTTTTTATTTTTTTTTGGCGCCAAAATCGCCCAGCTCTAGTTCAGTGTTCCGCCTATCACGGACGTTCTTTCATCCTCAGACTCAGTTTCCCAGCAGACTCTGTGTTCAGTGTTCCGCCTATCACGGACCTTCTTCTCTTGTCCGAGGATGAAAGAACGTCAATCGGCGAAACACTGAACACAGTGTCAAACGCCTATCACGGGATGGGACCAGGAGGAAGCCGCCAGTTTAAAAAAAATTGACGCCTGCAGCGCAGCCTGTCAAGAATTTCAGGTACGCTGCAATGGGCACAGTGAGGCATGCAAATGGGCATTGTTGACCCTCTTTACTGCTTACAGTAGCTGTTGTATTCTCACCCTAGGCTTATACTCAAGTCAATACGTTTTCCCAGGTTTTTTGTGGTAAAATTGAGTGCCTCGGCTTATACTCAGGTATATACGGTAATTATGTTCCACTTACCTGTAATCGTATTATGTTTCGTCTGATATTTTATATCTATGCAAAAAAAAAATTGTTTTTGCTTCATTGGAAGGAACCAGCTACGTCCACTTTTCCGTCCTGATAAAATCAGGCGCTGCCTTTGTACAAACTTATTTACAAGGGGGGCGTGCCTGTTTTCAAAAATGTATTTGCCTGTTTTCGGGGTGCAAGCAATGCGCCCGTAAACACTCCCACTCTTCAATGATTTGTTTCTGGCCACCTGTTCTTTATTTTTATTGGCGAGGACGGTGGGTGGTCCTTTTTTCGGCGTCGCTTCCTGCTCACTGCGCTGTGGCCTGGGCATGCTGGAGTTTCTACTTATTCACCTCCCTGGGACTCGCTACTGTGGTCGCATGGGACTGAATTTCCCTGGAGCAGCCGGCAGCACAGTAAGTGTCTGGAAGGGGGAATGGCCAGCCTCTGCTCTCTACATAGAGGACAGATCAGATTGTTAGGTGAGGGATCAGGGAACAAGTGCACTGTCTCTAGAGAGGTGAGATAATGAAGCCAGCAGTGTGTGTAGCTTCTCTCTCTCTCTCTCTCTCTCTCTCTCTCTCTCTCTCTCTCTCTCTCTCTCTCTCTCTCTCTCTCTCTCTCTCTCTCTCTCTCTCTCTCTCTCTCTCTCATCATTACATAGTTGGACACTGGTACACCCAAGTACCTCAGTTTTTTTTCGCCAGTGTCTAAGGTGTTGGTCGCGACTAAGGATGTGCTAAGAAGAAGCTCTACTAAAATCCCTCCGGGGGGGTCAAAGAGCTGCATAATCGGATCCATCCAAAAACGCTTATTTTATACGCCTACATGGATGGTACCCGGACCTTGCAGAAGACCGAGGTTTTGCCTGTAATGTCTCTCCTTGGAGGACTGGGATACAGTACTTTCACTATATATAAAAAGCACAAACGTTTTCTGGCAGAGTCTTTTACAAGGCCCAGGGAAGAGGTCTCCTTTAAGTAGGAACCCATATCCCTGAAGGTTGGCACAACATACCTGCCGTGATAGGTGAAGGTTGGTACTGTCTGGTCTTCAGCAGTCCTGCGGCGGGGATGAGGTAAGTGGAAAAGATCCAAGATAAAAAACATCTTAAGGACTTTTTTCCCTTTTGGGTAGTGTCTTGCCTATGTCCGCCACTGGAGGGAGTAAAGAGCTGTTCACTCACCATGCCCAGGACCAAGTCGGTGTCAGTTGCTCCTCAGGCAGCACGCTTCCTCCGCTTCAAGCTCTGCAATAAAAACCTCTTCAGTGAGGATGGCTGCTTGTTGGGGGGGGGGGGTTATCCCTCCTCTTTTCCCCTATTGTGGGTATGTTGAACCATTTCCCCTACACGCGCGGAGGTCGTGGTCACACGAGCGGACACGCCGCTCTACTGCGCATCGCGGGAGACTTGAAAAGGACCTCAGACACCTGAGAACTCTATCTGGAAATAGACACAGCAGCTGTGGGCATGTAAGCTTCTCTGTGGTTGAATTCAGGCACTCATAGGCACCTACTCAGCATCAAACTGTGTGATTAGTTGGCTAGCACAGTAGCATATGCATTGTTTGTACCTCTGCTATGGCTTAGGAATATGTCTTCCAGTAGAAGGTCTGGGACAACTAAGAGACAAAAAAGCATCGCCGCCTGAATCGGGGGGGGGGGGGGGCTCTAGCCATTCCTGCCTGAGGCCAAGCTCTCCTGCGGAACCAGAAGCACCTTTACAGGATGAGCCAGGCATAGCTGCCTCCCCTATTGTGCCATCTCCTGCATATGTCACGGAGGACACTTTGGCAGCAGCTCTAAACAACTTAGAAGGGAGAATCGCTACTTTAATCTCGGCATCCTCACTGAGAGACAAAAAGCGGAGTAGGTCTCCTATTGTCCTAGATCCTCCTTCAGGGAAATCTGATAATGAGGATGATGAGGTAGCATCTCCTGAGGATAAGGATGAGGAGCAGTCGGATGGATCAGGGATTTCAGAAGAACCCTTTTCTGCTTCCCAGGTTCTTAAATTACAGGTGCAGTGTTATGCTGAAGCAGTACGTTCAAGTTGCCCTCTTCTGGGTTAACTGAGTCACCTGTCTCCTCCCTGGGTTCATTAAAATCCCCACAGGCTGCATGTTCCTTTCCGGTTCATCCTTTTATTGGAGAATCTTATTTACGCAGACTGGCAACATCCAGACAGGCGTTTTTTCTCCTTCCAGGAAATTTGATGTCCTTTTATCCTATGGAGAATTTTACCAAGAAATGGAAGCTGTCTGCAGTAGATGCGGCCATTTTTTTTATAAATAAAAGCCTAACTTGTCCTGTAGACAATGATCAGGTACTTAAGGATCTTTCTGAAAAGAAACTGGAATCTTTACTAAAGTCTTCTTCTTTTTTTTTTATTGGCAGGTGCTGTAGCCCTACCTGCTGTGGCAGCAGTTGGTATGTGTCAGGTTCTTTAAGGAGCATGTGAAGCAAGGCCTTAAGGATCTTCCTTCGGATCAGGTCAAGCTTTGGGAAAACCTGCCTAAGGCCTTGTGTTTTACAGTGGATGCTATTAGAGATTCTATTTAGCAGGCGTCCCGCCTCACGCTCCAACTGGTGCATATGTGTAGAATTCTTTGGTTAAAACATTGGTCAGCTGAAACTCCATGTAAAAAGCTTTTGGCCAGTTTCCTCTTCCATGTGGAACGACTTTTTGGGGATGACCTGGATAAATACATTCAGAAAATTTCTAGTGGTAAGACTACTCTGTTACCAGATAAGAAAAAGAATAAACGCCCTTGTTTTAAGCGCTCTCTCTCCGGTTCCTGGAACCTCAGCCTCCAGGCAGTGGCGACTGCATTTTCAGCCAGCCACAAAACCTAAGACCCAGAATCAAGCCCAGGGTCACAAAAAAGCCGTGGGTTCAAAAAGCTAACGAGCAAAACCCCAATGCCCCCTTGTGAAGTGGCGCCCCTGCTCGGCCGAGTGGGGGGGGGTGGCTTCGGCAGCTTGGCAGACAGAGATCCAGGACAAGTGGGTCGTTTCCACAGTTTCGCTAGGTTGCAAACTGGAATTCCGGGAAATCCCACGTTATCGGTTCTTAAACTGGAATCTCTCCACAGATCCATTAAAAAGAAAACCCTTCTTCATAGCATTGGATCACTTGCTGTCTCAAGGGGTAATCATGGAAGTTCCCCTAAAAGAGCAAGGTTCCTGGGTTTTATTCAAACCTCTTTGTGGTCCCAAAACCAAATAGACGTCAGACCCATTCTGGATCTAAAAGCTCTGAATCGGTTTCTGAGCATTTGCCATTTCCGAATGGAGATAATTCGACCGGTGGTCTCCACCCTACAAGGCGGAGAATTCTTGGTGTCAATGGACATCAAAGACGCATACTTACATGTGCCTATTCATCCCGCTCGCCAGAAATTCTTAAGGTTCACAGTAGAACACTGCCACTACCAGTTTGTGGCTTTGCCTTTTGGCTTGGCTACTGCACCTCGGGTGTTTTACAAAGGTTCTGGCCCCGCTTTTGGCAAATCTAAGAGCGCAGGGCATATCGATGACGGCTTATCTAGACTATCTACTCCTGGTAGAGTCGGAAGCACGTTTTTTAAATCATGTTCTCAGTACGGTAAAATACCTAGAGCATTTAGGATGGATCCTAAACCTACAGAATTCCTCTCTGCAGCCCGAAGAAAGGTGGAGTATTTGGGCGTGGTCATAGACACGGGCCAAAGCAGAGTATTACTTCCAGAGCCAAAGATCAAATCGTTAAAAGAACTAGTTTGCATGGTCAAGGCAAAGAAGGGACCATCCATTCGCCTTTGCATGAAGTTATTGGGGAAGATGGTGGCCTCCTTCAAGGCCGTTCCTTATGCCCAGTTTCTTTTGAGACTGCTTCAAAGCAGTATCCTGACTGCCTGGAACAGGAGAATCCAAGCTAGATTTACCAATGCGCCTATCTTCAGTGGTGCACCAAAGCTTCAGTTGGTGGTTAACCACTTAAGGACCGCCGCACGATGATATACATCGACAGAATGGCACGGACAGGCACAAGGGCGTACAGGTACTTTCCCTTTAAGAACCTTCCGTGGGTCGCGCCCGCGACCCGGTCCGAAGCTCCATGACCACGGGACCCGATCGCCGCCGGTCTCCCGCGATCGGGTCACAGTGCTGAAGAACGGGGAGATGTAAGTGTACACAAACCTTTCCCCGTTCTTCCTAGTGGCATGTCAGTGATCGTCTGTTACCTGTCACAGGGAGCGACGATCAGTGATGTCACACGCCAAGCCACGCCCCCCTACAGTAAGAATCGCTCATTAGGTCACACTTAACCCCTACAGCGCCACCTAGAGGTTAACCCCTTCACTGCCAGTGTCAATTTCACAGTAATCTGTGCATATTTATAGCACTGATCGCTGTAAAAATGACTGGTCCCAAAAATGTGTCAAGTGTTCGATGTGTCCGCCATAATGTCGCAGTCACGATAAAATTTGCTGATCGCCGCCATTACTAGTATCTTTTTTTTTAAAATAAAACTACCCCTTATTTTGTAGACCCTATAACTTTTGCGCAAACCAATCAAACTCTTATTGCGATATTTTTGGTAAAAAAAAAAATGTAGAAGAATACGTATCGGCTTAAACTGAGGGGGTATATTTTTGGGTTATTTATTATAGCAAAAAAAATATTTTTATTTTTTTCAAAATTGTCCTATTTTGGTTTTATAGCGCAGAGGTGATCAAATACCACCAAAAGAAAGCTCTATTTGTGGGAAAAAGGGACGTTATTTTGTTTGGGAGCCACATTGCACGACCGCACAATTGTCGGTTAAATCGACACAGTGCCAAATCGCAAAAAGGGGCCTGGTCCTTTAGCAACAAAATGGTCCGGGGGTTAAGTGGTTAAACACCAAGAATTTGCGAGCCAGAAACTCCTTCCTCCTGGTCACCTGGAAGGTGGTATCTACGGATGCCAGCCTTTCTGGCTGGGGGGGGCAGTTCTGGAAGGGGCCTCGGTCCAAGTTCAAAAGGAGCCTGCCCATCAACATATTGGAGATTCAGGCAGTGTACCTAGCCCTCAGGACCTGGACACGCAGGTTACAGGGTTACTGTTCGGATTCAATCCGACAATGCTACTGCGGTAGCTTTTATATCAATCATCAAGGAGGCACCCAGCGTCGGGATGCTTAGAGAAGTGAACCAGATAATGGTATGGGCGGAAAATCATTCCTTGTCTTTCTGCAATCTTCATTCCAGGAGTAGAGAATTGGCAAGCGGATTACCTGAGCCGCCAGCAGCTGTTACCAGGAGAGTGGTCTCTCCATCACAATTTTTCAGGCTATATGTCAGAAATGAGGGACCCTGGATGTAGACTTACTAGCCTCCCAAGTCCAACAGGAAGTTGGACACCTTTTTTGTGTCAAGGACAAGAGATCCTCTAGCCTTCCGAACGGATGCACTAATGACTCCTTGGGATCAGTTTTCACTGATCTATGCATTCCCTCCGGTTCCGCTCTTACAGAGACTGCTTTGCAAAATCAGAAAAGAGGTAATACCAGCGCTCCTGGTGGCCCCGAATTGGCCCAGAAGGTCCTGGTACACTGAAATCATCAGGATGGCGGTGGGGAAACCTTGGATTCTTCCACTTCGCCAAGACCTGCTATCAAAGGGGCCAGTATTCCATCCTTCCTTACGAAAGCTAAGTTTGACGGTTTGGCTGTTGAAACCTACATATTGAAAAAACGTGGGCTCTCGGGTCCAGTTCTCTCGACTCTCATTAATGCTAGAAAGCCGGCCTCCAGGCTCATCTATTATCGAATGTGGAAGGCATATGTTTCTGATATGGAAATATCCGGCTGTACGCAGAGCACACAGCCAAATCTCCTTGTGCTAAATAAGCACACATTTCGTCTTAACGATATAATGCATCTCAAGCTAAAAGTCCACTCGCCTTTCATTCGCTTTCCCATTCATTCAATAACCAAACATCACCGCACTGCTATGTTCTCTGTCCTGGCAGCATCTCTGCTCCAGACTACCCAGCTTGGGTTTTTATTATCATCCCCACAGGAAGTGATGTCACAGCATGTGACCTCCTCCATGGGAAGTGAGCTCACAAGGTGTTAGCTCCACACAGCAAATGACCATAATAAGGATATCCTTCTAACAGGATGTGCTAAATACAGCTAATACAATACATGAATACAACAAAAGAAGGTGGTGTCTTCACAGACAGCCAATCACAGACATGTATACATTCAAATAGACTAGCAGTCACGTGAACTGCTTCCAATGGCAGTTACAATACGAACATTATGGGTCAATGGGCCATAATTGTCGTATAGTTCTCATGAATGCGGATCTGTCCGCTCGGAGTCATTTAATGCAATCGCCAAGAAGTGGCCAGTCCCTTGGTGAGGCATAACACAAACAACCCTAAAAGAGCAAACATCGCTGTGTCCACAGGAAAATTTTCGCGCCACCGGTTTTCACCAACGTCTGTATGTGCGAATCCGCTTACATGAGCGCATTACAGCAAAACCGACACTGGGGGACATCTGACAACATACATTTCTAAAAAATTCCACAACAGTTTCCTGGTGTGAATCCAGAGGGTGGAATCCGCAAAATACAGTGAGCAGTGGTTATCTGTTCGGGAGCGATCCGTGATGAGGGGACAGCCATTCGTTTCCGGCCACCCCCTCGCGATCGCTCCCGGCGAATGAGAATCTTCCTCTGCCTGTGTAATGTAAACGCAGGCAGAGGAAGTGATGTCATCTCTCCATGCAGCGGTCTTTTCGAGGAGAGAAGACATCTCAAAGTAAGTGCACCAACACTACACTGACACCAGTACATATAGGCACACTTACACCCCCCAGTACCCCCAGTCACAGTGCACCGTTTGCAGTGGTAATTTTTTTTACTGATCACTGCAATCAGTGTAATTTGTGACAGTAAAAAGTTGCAGGGCAGTTAGGTTTAGGTCCAGGGTAGCCCCCCAACCCTTTCCCCCCCCCCCCCCCCATAAAGGTTTAACCCCTTGATCGCCCCCCAGGTAACCCTTTCACCCCTTAACGCCAGCGTCACTAAGCGATCGTTTTTCCGATCGCTGTATTAGTGTCGGTGGTGCCCTAGATAGCCAGTTATTTATTTTTTAGGTTCGCCGCAGGTTTTTATAGCGTCAGGTACCCCCTGATTGCCCCTAGAGTTAACCCTTTCACCAGTGATCACCGTGTAAGTGTCACTGATGACACTGGTTAGCCAGTTAGTTATTTAGGTTACCCATCAGGTTTTTATATAGCGTCAGGTACCCCCATATATAACCTAATAAAGGTTTTAACCCCCTGATTGCCCCTAGTTAACCCTTTCACCAGTGATCACCATATAAGTGTTACGGGTGACGTTGGTTGGTTTGCTTTTTATAGCATCAGGGCACCCGCCGTATATAACCCAATAAAGGTTTAACCCCCTGATCGCCTGGTGGGTGATATCAATTAGGTTTTAGCGCCAGAGAGGGTCTGCGTCGCCCCAGGCAGCATTGGGTTAGTGCCAGTAACGCTAACACCCACGCGCAAAGCATACACCTCCCTTAGTGGTATAGTATCTGAACAGATCAATATCGGATCTGATCAGATCTATACTAGCGTCCCCAGCAGTTTAGGGTTTCCAAAAACGCTGTGTTAGCGGGATCAGCCCAGATACCTGCTAGCACCTGCATTTAGCCCCTCCGCCCAGCCCACCCAAGTGCAGTATCGATCGATCACTGTCACTTACCAAACACAACACACATAACTGCAGCGTTCGCAGAGACAGTCCTGATCCCTGCGATCGCTAACAATTTTTTTTTTTTTTTTTAAACGTTTGATACATTTGCTGACAGTCAGGTGCTTTTTTTTACCTGTGAATCTTACTAGTGTACCCCTAAATTTAGAGCCCAAAATGGCAAATCGAAGGTACGCTAGTAAAGAGGCCTACGAGATTCTGAGCATGACAGATAGTGAAGAGGAGGTCATGTATCTGTCAGATTCAGGCTCAGAATATCTTCCCGTAGAAGACGGTGAAGTCAGCGGCTCCATGTCAGATAGCTCTGATGACGAAGGTGAGGTCCCTGCTAAGGTCAGGCGTACCCGATCCCGATCTTCTGAGGTTGTTGAGGAGCAAGAACCGCAGGGCTTTCGTATCATGGAGCAGAGTAGTACTAGCGCCGCTATTCCTTCTGGTGAATTGGCAAGCACCAGCGGCCTAGTACAGCCTGGGCGTACATCCAGCACTGCAGTATCACGTGGTGACGTGGCGAGTCCCATAAGTGCAGTTCAAGCTGGCGAGGTGGCAAGCACAAGTGTCCCGCTGCCACCAAGAAGAAGACAAAGGCAGGCCCGTCGTGCCCATAGTGCCCTTCCTGCAGAATGCGCCTATCCTGATTGGGTCCCCACCACTTCTGCAGAACCCGTACTTCCCCCATTCACTGCCCAACCCGGTATTCAGGTGGAAACAGCTGATTTTATGCCAATTGATTTTCTTTCTCGTACATCACGGGACACAGAGCGACATAATCATTACTAATGGGTTATATAGTTACCGTCAGGTGCTGGCACTGGCAACTTCCAAAACCGGAAGTACCCTCCCCTATATAAGCCCCTCCCATCCGGGAGCACCTCAGTTTTTTGCCAGTGTCTAAGGTGTTGGCCAAGAAGAAACATGTGTTTTTCACTGAGCTTGCGTACAGGTTCTTTTGGGCCTCAGTAAGCTATTCCGGATCCGACCAAAAAAGCTTCATAGCTAAACGGTCGGTACCCGGGCCTTGCAGAGAAGAGCAAGGTTCTGCCTTTAATGCTTCTCTTAGGAGAGCTGGACCCTGGGATCCAGAGCTCTGGTCATACCCACGACCAAGATGTTTTCTGTGCAGGGTGCTATACAGGTCCAGGGGAGTGGAATCCTTGGGAACCCGGTCCCTGAAGGTTTGATTACAATGCCTGCCGTGATAGGTGAAGTTTGGGCTTTTGTGGACCAAACAAAGTCCTGCGGCGGGGAACAGGTAAGTGGGGGCCCCCAGGAACTTGGTTCTATTGGGGGACCCCCAAGCCTAATTTGTCTTTCTGTCTGTTACCTAACGGTATTCCCGCTAATATCTGTGCATGCCTGTAACTACTAAAAAAAATGTAATAATTTTTAATGGTGGTCAAGAAAAAAAAAAAAAAAAAGAATGTTTTTTTTATATATGTTTAGTATATTAAACTGCGGTACCTGTGTTTGTCCACTAGAGGCCGCTGTGCAATGTTTTTCTTGTCATATGGACTAGTTTCTTCTCAGAGAGCAAAGTCCAGGCAGCTGGTGAGTTCTCCTACAGGAAACTGTTTCCTCTGCCATGTTGCAGTGTTCGTCTATCCCCCGGCCTGCGGCAAAGGGGGCCCTGGCTCCTGTCCCTGGTTTCCATGTTTGAAAATTAGCGCCGAGGCGCACGTGGCCGCGCGCGTGCGCGTGCACGCGCCTCTATATATAGAGGTGGCCGGAAAAAGGGGCGGGGCCTGGGGGATGACGCTCTGTGCGCGCCGCAGCGCTTCTGCGCATGTGCGGGCGTCCCAGCAGGTTTTTAAAAAGCCACATTATTGCAGATAAGCTGGTTATGAAGTACAGAGACAGAGCTGGCAACATTTAAAGGCATACAGCATAGCGGTTGATACAGGCATCCCCTAGAAAGGCACATTAGTAGACACCAACTGTGATATAGCAGCAATTGTGCTAGACTATTCTCAGTAAAAGTGGTGTATTACGGCTGGAATACCTCAGCTTTAGGCTTAGGAATATGCCGTCCAGTAGCTCCGGAACTGAATCTTCCAGGAAGCGAAGGGGGTCTCATCGGGCTCTGAGGATCTTGGGCATACTCCTGCTGCACCAGTCTCCCCTGAAGTTCAGAGGTAAGTGACCGTAGAGACCCCGCAGGGGTACTTGGTACTGTGGCTGTCCTCAGTCACCTGCTCCTGTGTATGTAACAGAGGAGGTTTTTTCCTCAGCTCTGGGAGGATTAGAGAGAGATTGTCAAAATTTATCGCTGCCTCCCTGTCAGGGAAAGCACGCCCGATCTCCGTCTCCTCCTTCAGAGTGCCTGTTAGCAGAGCAACAGTCCCATACAGGGATCGACCTGCCTGAAGGGGATCAGGATAAGGTTGATTCTGTTATAGAGGAATCAACAGTGGGGGAACCTTTTCTCAGCATCTCAAGCTGAAAGATTATGGGTTCAGTCTCTGACTAACATGGTCCGATCAGCATTTAAAAATGCACCTTGCGGAACCATCAACCACTACTGTATCCTCGTTGGGGTCGCTAGAAGCCCCCAGACTGTTTGTTCTTTTCCACTTCACCCTTTACTGAAAGGGCTCATTTACCAGGATTGGGAACGTCCTGAGAAAATATTTATTCCCCCAAGAGATTTCCGGTGGTCTATCCCATGGAGGATAAGTTCATCAAAAAAAAAAAAAAAAAAAAAAAAAAAAAAAATGGAAGGTCCCTACAGTGGACGCAGCCATCTCTTGTATGTATAAATCACTGACATGTCCAGTGGATAATGTCCAAATGTTCAAGAACCCAACAATAAAAGATTGGAGTCCTTATGAAAATCTGCTTGGTGATACAACCAGCAGTAGCAGCTATTGGGGTCTGCTAAGCAGTGAAGGATCAGTTGAAACAGGTCTTGAGGGACTTGACAGATCAGCAGGCTTTGCCCTAGCTGATCTACCTAGAGCCTTAGGCTTTGCGGTTGATGCCATAGAGGATTCAGTCCATCAGGCCTCCCGCCTTACGCTGTCTATAGTACATATGCGTAGGCTCCTATGGCTCAGAAACTGGTCTGCTGAAGCTCCCTGTAAAGAATGGCTGGTTAGCGTCCCATTTCATGGTGAACGCTTATTCAGGGAAAACCTGGACAAATATATCCAGAAAATTTCCAGCGGTAAAAATACGCTCTTGCCGGTTAAAAGCAGAGTTAGAGGTCCCTCTTTAAGAGGCCTGCTTCTCCAGTCCCTGGGGCATCGGCTGTGTAACAGTTCCGACGGCCTCCTCGGTCAAATCCCGGGGGTAAAAAACAGGGACAGTAGCAGGGTAATAAGAAACCCTGGGTCAGGGGAGGTACAAAACCTCCCCCAAAGTGAAATTCATTGAAGCCCCCACTCAGTCGGGTGGGGGGAGGACTCCAGTTGTTCGCAAGAGACCTGGCGGGACACGATCAAGACAGATAGGTGCTCTCCGCAGTAGGTTTGGGATACAGTTTGGAGTTAAAAGACTCTCCTCCTTCCCATTTTTTGAGGTCAAACGTGCCAAGGGATCCCCGGAAGAGAGAGTCCCTCCTGTTGGCACTAGAACAACTATTGCTCCAAGGAGTAATTATGGAGGTTCCCCTGGAAGAATGAGGGTTCGAGTTTTACTCAAACCTCTTTACAGTCCCGAAGCAAACGCGGTCGGGAGGCCCATATTAATTCTAAAAGGGCTATACAAATTCCTGTATATCAGGACTTTCCGATGGAGTCGATCCGATCGGTGGCCACTGCCCTACAAGGGGAGGATTGGTTAGCCACGATCGACATCAAAGATGCTTATTTGCACATTCCCATCTTTCCAGTCCACCAAAAATTTCTACGCTTTGCAGTAGAAGGGCGCCATTTTCAGTTCAGAGCCTTACCCTTCGGTTTGGCCACAGCACCACGAGTGTTTACAAAAATTCTGGCCCTTTATTGGCCAATCTAAGAACACAAGGTGTAATGATAATGGCATATCTGGATGACTTGTTGCTGATAGACCACTCAGTGAAAAAACTAGACGTGGTCGTTCACAAGACGTTCAAGTATCTGGAATCTCACGGTTGGATTATCAACCGAGACAAGTCAGCCCTAGAAACCAGTCAAAAGTCTGGAATACTTGGGGCTAAGGTTGGATTCAGGCCAGAGAAAAATATTCTTGCCTCGAGGAAAGGTGTTGTCTTTGAAAGATTTGATCCACTTAGTGGGTACAAAAAAGACAGCCGTCCATACGCCTGTATATGAGGCTGCTGGGAAAAATGGTGGCATCATTCGAAGCAGTACCCTACGGTCAATTCCATTCAAGGAATTTGCAAGGGGCCATACTGTCAGCCTGGAACAAAAAAGTTCAGGCCCTAGACTTACAATGTCCTTGTCCCCTTCCGTTCGCAAGAGCCTCCGTTGGTGGTTGGTTCCCCAGAATCTGGAAAAAAGGAAATCCTTCAGTCCGATTTCTTGGAAGGTGGTCACTACAGATGCCAGCCTTATAGGCTGGGGAGCAGTATTGGAGCAATAGTCTCTCCAGGGCAGATGGTCGGATGCAGAAAAGGCCCTGCCCATCAATCTCTTAGAGATACGAGCGGTATGCCCTAGTAGCATGGACATCCAAACTCCAAGGGTCCCCTGTCAGAATTCAATTAGACAATGCCACAGCAGTGGCATATATCAATCATCAGGGGGGCACCAGGAGTCGTGCAGCCCAGAGGGAAGTAAATTACATCCTGAAATGGGCAGAAAAATATGTCCCAGCCATATCTGCGGTATTCATTCCAGGAGTGGAGAATTGGAAGGCGGACTTTCTAAGTCGCCAGCAATTAGGCCCAGAGGAAGGGTCCCTTCACCCCGAGGTTTTCTGGACAATATGTCAGCGGTGGGGAACATCGGATGTAGATCTTCTAGCATCCAGATTCAACGCAAAGGGGGACAGGTTTGTCTCTCGGACAAGGGATCCCCTAGCTTGCGGCTCGGATGCCCTAGTGTTCCCTTGGGATCAGTTCAAGCTGATATATGCATTCACACCGCCAATGGTTACCTCGATTACTCCGCAGAATCAGGGTAGAAAAGAAACCAGTGATTCCGGTGGCTCCAGCGTGGCCCCGAAGAGCGTGGTACGCGGAGATTGTAAAATTTCAGTGGGGAGTCCTTGGACTCTCCCACGTCGTCCGGCTTTCGCAAGGACTGATATACCACCCTTCCTTACCAGCCCTAGGTTTGACGGCCTGGCTATTGAAGCCCACATTCTAAAAAAGAGAGGGCTCTCTAATGCTGTGGTATCTACCATGATCAATGCCAGGAAGCCGGTATCCAGGCAGATCTACTATAGAATCTGGAAGGCGTACATCGCGTGGTGTGAGGCCAAGAAATGGCATCCACATAAGTACGTAATAGGTAGGATTCTGGACTTCCTACAATGGGCTGTAGATAGGAAGCTTGCCTTGAGTACTATCAAGGGTCAGATTTCGGCCTTGTCAATATTTTTTCAAAGGCCCTTGGCTTCGCATTCACTAGTCAAAGCCTTTATACAAGGAGTGATGCGTATTAGTCCTCCGGTTAATATTCCCATATGTCCATGGGATCTAAACTTGGTTCTGTCGGTTCTACAGAAACAACCATTTGAACCATTATAGCATATTTCCTTAGTGCTTCTCACCAGGAAATTGATTTTTTTAGTAGCCATTTGTTCGGCTAAAAGAGTATCGGAATTAGCAGCTATGTCCTGTAAGGAGCCATATCTGGTTATCCATAAGGACAGAGTAGTGTTACGTCCTCATCCAGCCTTTCTTCCTAGGGTGGTATCGAGGTTTCATTTGAACCAAGATGTGGTTCTTCCTTCTTTTTTCCCCAAGCCTACTTCGGTAGAGGAAAAGTTATTGCATTCTTTGGATGTAGTAAGAGCAGTTAAAGCTTATCTAAAAGCCACTGCTCAGATTCGCAGAACGGATACTTTGTTTATTCTGCCGGAAGGCCCCAGAAGGGGTCAGGCAGCGTCAAAATCTACTTTAGCCAAGTGGATTCGACAGGTCATAATACAAGCCTATAGCTTGAGAAGTAGACCGCCTCCGTTCAAAGTTAGGGCGCACTCCACGAGAGCAGTTGGAACTTCATGGGCAGTGCATCACCAGGCCTCCCTGGCTCAAGTCTGTAAGGCCGCAACATGGTCTTCAGTACACACGTTTACTAGGTTCTACCAGGTGGACGTTAGAAGTCAGGAGGATGTCGCCTTTGGGCGCAGTGTGTTGCAGGCCGCAAAAGATCCTCATGTCTGATAGCGCTCAGCTTATATATGGTGTATCCCCCCCCCTCATTTGGCATTGCTTTAGGACATCCCATTAGTAATGATTATGTCGCTCTGTGTCCCGTGATGTACGAGAAAGAAAATAGGATTTTTATAACAGCTTACCTGTAAAATCCTTTTCTTGGAGTACATCACGGGACACAGAGCTCCCGCCCCTCTTTGGGGACACTTATTGCTTTGCTACAAAACTGAGGTGCTCCCGGATGGGAGGGGCTTATATAGGGGAGGGTACTTCCGGTTTTGGAAGTTGCCAGTGCCAGCACCTGACGGTAACTATATAACCCATTAGTAATGATTATGTCGCTCTGTGTCCCGTGATGTACTCCAAGAAAAGGATTTTACAGGTAAGCTGTTATAAAAATCCTATTTTTATTCGCTGTTTTTCACGGAAGATCTCTATAGATCTATTGTGGACCAGAGTAATTTATATGCTGGTCAATTCATCGCCGCTAACCCCAAGTTGCCTTCCATTGCCAAAGATTGGAAACCAATTACGGTTTCTGAATTTAAGACCTTTCTGGGCCTTTCCCTCAACATGGGCACACATAAATTCCCGTCATTGCGTGCTTATTGGTCCACGCACCCAATTGACCACATGCCCGTGTTCTCTGCCTCCATGCCCAAGAAATTATACGAGCAGATCTTGCGGTAAATGCATTTCAACGACAATGAACTTTGTCGTCCACTTGGGGACCCTGAATACGACCGGCTCTACAAAATTCGGCCCCTCATAAACCACTTCAACAAACGTTTTGCAGCCTTGTTTATTCCCGATCAACGCAGACAACTTGAGTCCCTGATTAAATTTTCTGGTCGCTTGTCTTTCAAGCAGTACCTTCCCAGCAAGCGTGCCAGATACGGGGTCAAGCTCTATAAGTTCTGTGACAGGGCAACAGGCCATGTATGGAGCTTTACGGTTTATGAGGGAAAAGATAGTCAGGTTGAGCCGGTCAACTGCCCAGATTACATAGGGAGCGCTGGCAAGATAGTGTGGAACTTGGTGTCACCCTTATTCGGAAAGGGGTACCACTTGTATGTGGACAATTATTACACGAGCGTGCCACTGTTTAGTCACTTGTTTGATCATCAGATTGGAGCATGTGGCACCGTGCAACCTAATCGCCGGGGCTTTCCCCAGAGGCTTGTAGATTCCCGTCTTAGGCTAGGGGCGAGAGAGCCTGCTTGAAGTGTAATAACTTGCTCGCTATGAAGTGGAGGGATAATAAGAATGTTTTCCCTCTTACCTCCCTTAATGCAGACACGACAGTCCAAATTCGTACGGCGACTGGTGTTGTGGAGAAACCCCTCTGTGTCCACGAATATAACCAAAATATGGGAGGGGTGGACCTCAACGACCAGTTGTTGGCGCCGTATCTAATTGACCGTAAGGCGAGACGCTGGTACAAAAAAGTGTCTCTATCCTTATTCCAATTGGCTTTGCTGAACGCTCATGTGCTATACAGAGCTTCAGGCGGGACGTTATCTCTCCTAAAATTCCAGGATGAGATAGTCACAGAACTCCTGTATCCAGGCGGTTCTGCACCTCACCATCCCCAACCAAATGCAGTAAGCCGGCTGCATGAGAGGCATTATCCGTATGTCCTCGAGAGTAACCCTACCCAACGAGCCCCCCGAAAAAGATGTCGTGTCTGTAGTAAGCGCGGATTTAGGCGTGACACCCGTTATTTTTGTCCACGCTGTCCTGACAATCCTGGTCTTTGCATTGGTAAATGTTTTGAACGCTTCCACTCAAAAGTGAAGTTTTAGCGTAGGGTACAGCATTTCACAGACTAGGACACACTTACACAGGGTCTCCCAAGATGCCATCGCATTTTGAGAGACCCGAACCATTACAGTTGTTAAAGTTACAAAAAAAAGTGTAAAAAAGAAAAAAAAAAATTGTTTTATTGTTCTCTCTCTCTCTCTCTCTCTCTCTCTCTCTCTCTCTCTCTCTCTCTCTCTCTCTCTCTCTCTCTCTCCTCTCTATTCTGCTCTTTTTTACTGTATTCTATTCTGCGATGTTTTATCATGCTTGCTTTTCAGGTATGTAACTTTTTTGTTTTCAGGTGCGCCATTCAGCTGCAGCACGGAATTATTTATCTTGACAGCAACAGCGTTTGCTCCCACGATACATAAAGTCGTGACTCCAGTGCTCTAGGAGGTGATTTCACCACCACAGTTAAAAAAAAAGAGCATATATGCCGAAGCATGGGGGCAGCAGGGGCGGAGGAGCGATTTTGCTCCTAATGCCGCGTACATACGGTCGAAATTCCGACGGAGGCTTGCCCGTGGAAAAGTCTGAACGTGTGTACGCGGCATAACTTTTTTGCGGGAGGAAGCTCCCATGCTTTGGCATATATAAATGGTGCATGTATGCCCATCATTAGAAGTGGGTGGATGAAGGGAGGTATTCTAATGGTGGGCATACCCACCGATCAATCTTTTTTTTCATTCAGCCAACAGGCTGCATGAAAAAAAAGATTACAATACATGTCCAACAAGGACCAGCAACGTACTGGTATGTTGCTGGACTTTGAATGTTTATACCAAAATGATGCCTGTGGGCTTAGGTATCATCTTGGTATCATCCTTTTCAGCCAGCGGCCGGCTTTCATGTAAAAGCAATCCTAGTAGATAATTTGCCTCTAGACTGCTTTTACAAGCAGTGGGAGGGAATGTCGTGTCTGGTATCCATGTACTCCGCCTAAGATCATCTTTTTTATTTTATCAAACATTTGGGCAATATAGTGTGTTTTAGTGCATTAAAAAAAAATTTCTTGCAAAAAAAATGTTTTCATGTAAACAAAGTGTCAGAAAGGGCTTTGTCTTCAAGTGGTTAGAAGAGTGGATGATGTGTGACATAAGCTTCCTAATGTTGTGCATAAAATGCTAGGGCAGTTCAAACCCCCCTCAAATGACTCCATTTTGGAAAGTAGACACCCCAAGCTATTTGCTGAGAGGCATGTTGAGCCCATTGATTATAATTTTTTTTGTCCCAAGTGATTGAATAATGACAAAAAAAATGTACAAAAAGTTGTTACTAAATGATATATTGCTCAAACATGCCATGGTTATATGTGGAATTGCACCCCAAAATACATTCTGTTGCTTCTGAGTACGGGGATACCATGTGTGAGACATTTTGGGAGCCTAGCCGCGTACAGGACCCCGAAAACAAAGCACCGCCTTCAGGATTTCTAAGGGTGTAAATTTTTGATTTCACTCCTCACTGCCTATCAGTTTCAGAGGCCATGGAATGCCCAAATGGCACAAACCCCCCCCCCAAATGACCCCATTTTGGAAAGTAGACACCCCAAGCTATTTGCTGAGAGGTATGTTGAGTATTTTGCAGATCTCGCTTTTTGTCTCAAAGTTTTGAAAATTGAAAAAAAAAAAAAAAATTTTCTTCATTTTCAAAAACAAATGAGAGCTGTAAAATTATTCACAATGCCTCTCAGCAAATAGCTTGGGGTGTCTACTTTCCAAAATGGGGTCATTTGTGGGGGTTTTGTGCTATCTTGGCATTTTATGGCCTTCGAAACTGTGATAGGTAGTGAGGAGTGAAATCAAAAATTTACGCCCTTAGAAATCCTGAAGGCGGTGCTTGGTTTTTGGGGTCCCGTACGCGGCTAGGCTCCCAAAAAGTCCCACACATGTGGTATCCCCATACTCAGGAGAAGCAGCTAAATGTATTTTGGGGTGCAATTCCACATATAACCATGGCATGTGTGAGCAATATATCATTTTAGTGACAATTTTTTTTTTTTTTTTTTTTGTCATTCAATCACTTGGGACAAAAAAAAAATATTCAATGGGATCAACATGCCTCTCAGCAATTTCCTTGGGGTGTCTACTTTCCAAAATGGGGTCATTTGGGGGGGGGGGGGTTTTGTACTGTCCTGCCATTTTAGCACCTCAAGAAATGAGAGGCAGTCATAAATTAAAAGCTGTGTAAATTCCAGAAAATGTACCCTAGTTTGTAGACGCTATAACTTTTGCGCAAACCAATAAATATACGCTTATTGACATTTTTTTTACTAAAGACATGGCTTAATACATTTTGGCCTAAATGTATGACTAAAATTGAGTTTATTCGATTTTTATTATAACAAAGTAGAAAATATTTTTTTTTTCAAAATTTTCAGTCTTTTTCCGTTTTATATTGCAAAAAAAAAAAACGCAGAGGCAATCAAATACCATTAAAAGAAACCTCTATTTGTGGGAAGAAAAGGACGCAAATTTCGTTTGGGTACAACATTGCATGTCCGCACAATTTCCAGTTAAAGCAGCGCAGTGCCAAATTGTGAAATCACCTCTGGTCATTATGGTCCGTATTGGTCCGGGGCTTAAGTGGTTAAGGGTCAAATCTCGGCTCTGTCAATTTTCTTTCAGAGACCGCTGGCATCTCATTCACTAGTCTGGGCATTTATTCAGGGGGTACTGCGGGTAAATATGCCAGTCAAACACCCTTTGTGCCCCTGGGATTTGAATCTTGTTCTGTCGGTCTTACAAAAGCAGCCCTTTGAGCCTATTCGCAATATTCCGTTAATTCTTTTGAGTAGGAAATTGACTTTTTTGGTTGCTATCTCCTCTGCTAGAAGAGTTTCTGAATTGGCAGCTCTTTCTTGTAAAGAGCCTTATTTGGTTTGTCACAGGGACAAAATTGTGTTGCGTCCCCTTCCTACCTTCCTTCCTAAAGTGGTGTCGACGTTTCATTTAAATCAAGATTTATTGTTTTACCTTTACCTGATGTTTTTGTTAGTTCTGCCAGATGGTCCCAAAAAGGGCCAAGCGGCATCAAAATCAACCATTTCTAAGTGGATTCGACAAGTGATAATCCAAGCTTATGGGTTAAAGGACAAAGTTCCTCCTTTTCCTGTTAGGCGCAAAGCATTACAGTGCCTTATCTATTAAGTTCTTGTGGTAAAACCAAGGAAGCTTAAACTTTTGTAGTGTATCAATGCTTTACTAAACAGGGATAAATCTGCACATACAACTGTAGGATGCACAATACAACACAACTTATAGTTTACAAAATATATGCCTACAAATATAAGCATGTACACATTAAGTAAACTAAACAATTACTCAACTTAGGGGTCAAGATGTCCTCCATGGTCCTTTGCTCAGTCCATCTCTTAAGCTCTCCAGCTCCAGGCAGTCATGTCTGTCCTCCCAAAACACCATCTGTTGTTCAAACACACGTGTCTCCAAAAACCCTTTCCAAGCCCCTCCCACCCATTTCCTGTTTCCTGCAAAGAACGTCCAGTATCAATGGAGGGGGGAGGGAAGGGGCTCTGCACACATATCCTGTTACTACCTAAACTCTTGTTGTTGTTGTTGTTATTATTATTAAGTCACTATAGAAATTGCCATAGCAACACATGCCACCTCTTGACTTTATAGAATAATATAGGAAACGTCTTAAAGCATTTTGTCCAGAAAAGGGCAAAATACCCCCCCCCCTCTAAATGGGAGGAAAAAAATTCCCTTTTGACCCTCATCTGGGTGGTCAGACTTTTGTTTTGTCCCTGGAAGGCTGCAACATTACTTTTGATCAGGGTTAATGTCTTTGGCAGTTTGTGTAAAGAAAGTCCCAGATGAAAGTCTCTTGTCCTCTTGGTCATAAGGAAATGTCCACTCCAATTCAGCCACCTTTAGCAAATCATCCGCATCTTCATCAAGCGGTCTTCCTCCTCCCACCCAGCATGGTCGTCTGCTCTGCCTGCTTCACCTCTCGATGCGCAATACCTGAAAAGTGTAAGAGACAAAGCAGATTATATGTTCATTTCCAACTGTGCCAAAAACATAGCTCACTGCTCACATTTTTCTATCTGCCCATTTCTAACTGCAAAACTATTGTAGGGTGCCCACTGTTGCCTTGAAACACTTTCACGGAAAGGCATTGACTTCCAACTTAATGAATAAACTTGCATGTCTCTCCCTGCCGTCCTTGGAAGAACAGAGGCCTGCTGCTTCACAGCATGGCACATTTTTGCAAAATGCCCCATTTTTATGGCAACAAACACTTAATGTGACTGAATCTACCATTCCCAACCATTTGCTTCCACGTCTTAAATAATGCTGGTGTAGGAATCCCATCTATTTCCTCTCTAGGGACCCCCACCTTAAGTAAATCAATCCACATGTGTCTCCTGGAGATCATAGGCCTTGTATCTGAATCAACTCGGTAATTTGAGCTAATCAAATCCTCTGCTTCCCGCTTATGGGAAGTAACAGTAGCACATGTCCTACTTCTGCTTACAGGCTTTGGGCCTTTGTCCTTTTGTTAGAGCATCATTAGATTTATTCATGGGGGCTGCACACCGCTCATTCAAATATTCAGCTCAGCCTACAGCGGTTTGAACACTCTTCGAAGCCACTGCAGGTTTAACTTTGATTACCCTACATTCTAAATCGTTTGCCTTGCTTGCAGTTTCTTCCAAACACTTGGATGCTACTGCAAGCTGCTCCTTCATTAAATCTTTCTAATTCTGCCTTTTCCCTCTTTTCAGATTCAGTATTTAGAGCATGCAGGAAATGCAAACCAAACACAGCAACTGCCCGCATCTCTCCCTTACTGAACCCAAAACTTTTGAGACTAAAATCTGAGGAAAGATCAGAGACTCCATCCCCCCAAGCTCTGTTCAAAGGAGAAGCATATCCAGCCAGCTCCTTTGCAACAGACATCCACTGATTATTTCTGGCCCAGGTAGGAAGGATGCACCCCTTCAAGCCCTCCTGGACAACAGAAACCTTTTTGCAGCCTTTCTCTTCCTAAACAGTGTACGCAGCATTTTTTCCCCCAACACAAGCAACAAAACACACCACAGAAAACAGGTCAGCTTCTGTTGAAATTTTAGCACAAATCACGGCCATGAGCCCCCATTGTAATGCTTTGTGTCTATCTATTAAGTTCTTGTGGTAAAACCTTTGCTCAGTCCATCTCAAAAGCTCTCCAGCTCCAGGCAGTCATGTCTCTTTGTCCTCTCCAAAACACCATCTGTTGTTCAAACACATGTCTTTAAAAACCCTTTCCAAGCCCCTCCAACCCATTTCCTGTTTCCTGATCAATGGAGGGGGAGGGAGGGGCCCATTTCCTATTTCCTGCAAAGAACGTCCAGTATCAATGGAGGGGGAGGGAAGGGGCTCTGTACACATATCCTGTTACTACCTAAACTCTATATTATTTATTTATTATTATTATAATTATAATAAAGTCACTATAGAAATTGCCATAGCAACACTCGACCAGGGCAATAAGTGCTTCATGGGCAGTGCATCATCAGGCTTCTATGGCTCAGATCTGTAAAGCTGCAACTTGGTCTTCAGTCCATACATTTACCAAATTCTAACAAATAGATGTAAGGGGGCATGAGGATTCCGCCTTCGGCGTAGTGTGCTGCAGGCAGCAGTATAGGGCCTCGCGCCCAGTGGCGGCCTGCTTGATCTGTGTCTCCCTCCCCTCATATTGAGCATTGCTCTGGGAACGTCCCACTATGTAATGATTAAAGGCTTTGTGTCCCGTGGTGTACGAAAAAGAAAATAGGATTTTTAATAACGGCTTACCTGTAAAATCCTTTTCTTGGAGTACACCACGGGACACAGAGGTCCCCCCCTTCTATGGGATCCTTACTGCTTTGCTACAAAACTGAGGTACTTCCCTTATGGGAGGGGTTATATAGAGGGGAACTCGTCTTCATTGGGTGTGCCAGTGTCCAATCACCTCTGGTGAACTATACAACCCACTATGTAATGATTAAAGGCTCTGTGTCCCGTGGTGTACGCCAAGAAAAGGATTTTACAGGTAAGCTGTTATTAAAAATCCTATTTTTTACTTTCTGCTATAAACATCCAATAAAAAAAATCTAATTTCATAAATTTAGGCCAATATGTACTCGGGATTTGTTTTTACCAAAAAACATGTAGCAAATTCTTTATTTTTATGTGAATAGCAGCTTGGGGGGTAGGGGGCAGCCCCTGTGGATGGGGCTCCACTTCATTCCAGGGACACAAAACTTCAGGTGTAAATGGGCGTATCGCGCAAAAATGTGCTTTTTGACATGTTTTTAATGCGACAAACGCGGCCAAAAATTCAGGGTATCGGTGACAGCCCAGGCTGGAGGCTCTGTTTGCAGGTAAGGACCTGGAGAGGTTTGTTTGTGCCCAATTTTTATTTTTTATTTTTTTTATTTATATATAGATAGATCACCAGGTGGATCTGGCCTCCTCAACTGTCTTTTTAATAGGTCTGTTATGAACCTTTTATTTGGATAGAGGTGTGTGTGTGTCCCCTTCCTGGCTGCTATGACTGGCCCAGGTTTATTAACCACTTAACGACCGCTCACTGTATATGTTCGTCGGCAGAATGGCACCGACAGGCACAATCACGTACAGTGTTCGTGATTGCCTTTGTACAGTTGGGGGGGTCCGATTGGACCCCCCTCCTATACAGTGAGCGGTCGGTATTCGTTGCGGAGCGATCCGAGATGAGGGGACGGCCGTTCGATTCCGGCCACCCCGCCGCGATCGCTCCCGGCGAATGAAAATGCTTCCTCTGTCCTGTAATGTAAACACAGGCAGAGGAAGCAGGAGGAAGTGATGTCATCTCTCATGCGGCGCTCACATATACCGAGCGCCATACAAGAGAAGACCTCAGGTCAGTGCGCAAAACACTACACTGACACCAGGACACATAGGCACACAAATCGTCCCCCCAGATCACCCCCCAGCCCCCAGTCACAGTGTCACTGATTGCAGTGACCATTTATTTACTGATCACTGCAATCGGTGACATTTGTGACTGTAAAAGTGTCACTAAAGTTAGTTTTAGGTCCAGTGTAGCCCCCTAACCCCCCCCCCAATAAAGGTTTAACCCCCTTGATCGCCCCCCAGGTAACCCTTTCACCCCCTATCACCACTGTCGCTAAGCGATCATTTTTCTGATCGCTGTCTTAGTGTCGGTGATGCAGATCGGTAGCCAGTAATTTTTTTTTAGGTTCGCCGCAGGTTTTTATAGCGTCAGGTACCCCCATATATTATCTAATAAAGGTTTTAACCCCCTAATTGCCCCTAGTTAACCCTTTCACCAGTGATCACCATATAGGTGTTACGGGTGACGCTGGTTAGTTAGTTTGCTTTTTATAGTGTCGGGGCACCCGCCGTATATATATAACCCAATAAAGGTTTAACCCCCTGATCGCCCGGCGGGTGATATCAATTAGGTTTTAGCGTCAGAGAGGGTCTGCGTCACACCCCAGGCAGCGTCAGGTTAGTGCCAGTAACGCTAACACCCACGCGTGAAGCATACACCTCCCTTAGTGGTATAGTATCTGATCAGATCTATACTAGTGTCCCCAGCAGTTTAGGGTTCCCAAGAACGCAGTGTTAGCGGGTTCAGCCCAGATACCTGCTAGCACCTTCGTTTTGCCCCTCCGTCCAGCCCAGGCCACCCAAGTGCAGTATCGATCGATCACTGTCACTTACAAAACACAACACGCATAACTGCAGCGTTCGCAGAGACAGGCCTGATCCCTGCGACACCAGTGCTGTAGGAGGTGATTTCACCACCACAGTTAAAAAAAAAAAAAAAAAAAAAAAAGCATATATGCCGAAGCATTGGGGCAGCAGGAGCGGAGGAGCGATTTTGCTCCTAATGCCGCGTACATACGGTCGAAATTCCGACGGAGGCTTGCCCGTGGAAAAGTCCGACCATGTGTGTGCGGCATAACTTTTTTGCGGGAGGATGCCCCCATGCTTCGGCATATATAAATGGTGCATGTATGCCCATCATTAGAAGTGGGTGGATGAAGGGCGGTATTCTAATGGTGGGCATACCCACCGATCAATCTCTTTTTTTTCGTTCAGCCAACTGGCTGCATGAAAAAAGATTACAATACATGTCCAACAAGGACCAGCAACGTACTGGTATGTTGCTGGACTTTGAATGTTTATACCAGAATGATGCCTGCGGGTTTAGGTATCATCTTGGTATCATTCTTTTCAGCCAGCGGCCGGCTTTCATTAAAAGCAATCCTAGTGGCTAATTAGCCTCTGGACTGCTTTTACAAGCAGTGGGAGGGAATGTCGTCGTCCCACCCCCCCCCCCCCCCCCCCCCGGATATAAAAAGCGCCATTGGGAAAGCATTTTATCACACACCTATCTTGGTGTGGTCAGATGCTTTGAGGGCAGAGGAAAGATCTAGGGTCTAGAAGACCCCAGTTTTTTCAAAAAGAGTACCGGTCACTACCTATTGCTATCATAGGGGATATTTACATTCCCTGAGATAACAATAAAAATGATATAAAAAAAATAAATAAATATGGAAGGAACAATTTACAAATAAAATAAAACAGCAAAATTAATAATAAAAAAAAGCACCCCTGTCCTGCCCTGCTCTTGCCCAATGGCGAATGCAAGCGTCGGTCTGGCGTCATATGTAAACCGCAATTGCACCATGCATGTGAGGTATCACCGCGAAGGTCAGATCGAGGGCAGTAATTTTAGCAGTAGACCTCCTCTGTAAATCTAACGTGGTAACCTGTAAAGGCTTTTAAAGTTTTTTTAAAAAATGTATGTAGTTTGTCGCCAATGCGCGTTTGTGCGAAATTTTAAAGCATGTCGTGTTTGGTATCTATGTACTCGGCCTAAGATCATCTTTTTTATTTCGTCAAACATTTGGGTAATATAGTGCGTTTTAGTGCATTAAAATTAAAGTGTATTTTTTCCCCAAAAAATGCGTTTGAAAAATCGCTGCGCAAATACTGTGTAGAAAAAAAAATGCAACACCCACCATTTTAATCTGTAGGGCCTTTGCTTTAAAAATATATATAATGTTTGGGGGTTCAACATAATTTTCTTGCAAAAAAAAAAAATGTTTTCATGTAAACAAAGGGTCAAAAAGGGCTTTGTCTTCAAGTGGCTAGAGTGGATGTAAGCTTCCTAATGTTGTGTATAAAATGCCAGAACAGTTCAAAACCCCTCCAAATGACCCCATTTTGGAAAGTAGACACCCCAAGCTATTTGCTGAGAGGCATGTCGAGTCCATGGAATATTTTATATGTTGACACAAGTTGCGGAAATTTTTTTTTTTGCACAAAGTTGTCACTAAATGATATATTGCTCAAACATGCCATGGGCATATGTGGAATTACACCCCAAAATACATTCTGTTGCTTCTCCTGAGTACGGGGATACCACATGTGTGAGACTTTTTGGGAGCCTAGCCATGTACGGGACCCCAAAAACCAAGCACCGCCTTCAGGCTTTCTAAGGGTGTAAATTTTTGATTTCACTTCTCACTGCCTATCACAGTTTCGGAGGCCATGGAATGCCCAGATGGCACAACCCCCCCCCCCCCCAAATGACCCCATTTTGGAAAGTAGACACCCCAAGCTATTTGCTGAGAGGTATTGTGAGTATTTTGCAGATCTAGCTTTTTGTCAGTTTTGAAAATTGAAAAAAAATATATATATTTTCTTTCTTAATTTTCAAAAACAAATGAGAGCTGTAAAATACTCACCAGGCCTCTCAGCAACCAGCTTGGGGTGTCTACTTTCCAAAATGGGGTCATTTGGGGGGGTTTTGTGCTATTTTGGCATTTTATGGCCTTCAAAACTGTGATAGGTAGTGAGGAGTGAAATCAAAAATTTGCGCTCTTAGAAATCCTGAAGGCGGTGCTTGGTTTCCGGGGTCCCGTACGCGGCTAGGCTCCCAAAAAGTCCCACACATGTGGTATCCCCGTACTCAGGAGAAGCAGCAAAATGTATTTTGGGGTGCAATTCCACATATAACCATGGCATGTGTGAGCAATATATCATTTAGTGACAACTTTTTGTAATTTTTTATTTTTTTTAGTCATTATTCAATTGAGACAAAAAAAAAATATTCAATGGGCTCAACATGCCTCTCGGCAATTTCCTTGGGATGTCTACTTTCCAAAATGGGGTCATTTGGGGGGGGTTTTGTACTGCACTGCCATTTTAGCACCTCAAGAAATGAGATGGGCAGTCATAAATTAAAAGCTGTGTAAATTCCAGAAAATGTACCCTAGTTTGTAGACGCTATAACTTTTGCGCAAACCAATAAATATACGCTTATTGACTTTTTTTTTTTTTTTTTTTTTTTTTTTTTTAATAAAGACATGTGGCTGAATACATTTTGGCCTAAATGTATGACTAAAATTGAGCTTATTCGATTTTTCTTATAACATAAAGTAGAAAATATAATTTTTTTCAAAATTTTCGGTCTTTTTCCGTTTATATCGCAAAAAATAAAAATCGCAGAGGCAATCAAATACCATTAAAAGAAAGCTCTATTTGTGGGAAGAAAAGGACGCAAATTTCGTTTGGGTACAAAATTGCATGTCCGCACAATTTACAGTTAAATCGGCGCAGTGCAAAATTCTGAAATCACCTCTGGTCCTTTAGCTACCAAATGGTCTGGGGCTTAAGTGGTTAAACAAATGACTCGATTATTTCTAACAATGGATGCACTATTGTAAAGATGGTCTATTATGAATTATCCTGATTCGTACTATTGTTGGGCTCTGCGTAGCTGACACTACTGCCACCGCAGTGTTCAGATGCCATTTGTTTGGGTTATATGTTTTTAAAATGGGGGGGGGGGGGGGACTATAAATAAACACTTTTTTTTTTTTTTTTTTACGCTTTTAAGACCTAAGAAATGTCAGATCAAACTTCTGGGCAGCTGCTGGCTCCTAACAATTAATGCAAAAATTGATCTTGTGTCCATTTTTTTTTTTTTTTTACATTCATTTAGGTTTGCTTCCTGAATGGACACTGATTTAATCGGATGATTATCCGTTTACATCCGTTTTTGTCAGTTTTTCATCCCTCAACTGATGGATGAAAACGGACAGATGGAACACCAGTGTGAAAGGACCCTTTCATTCGAGGCATGGCATGTCTGGAATTATAAGACCCCTTTCACCCTGAAGACGCTTTTCAGGCGTTGGGGCTAAAAATTGTGTCTGAAAAGCACCTCTCAAGCCTCCCGAGTGCTTTCGCACTGGGGCGGTGCGCTTGCAGGACGGGGAAAAAAGTCCTGCAAGCAGCATCTTAGGGGCAGTGCGAGAGCAGTGTATAAACTGAAACACCTGCAAAGTGGTTTGGCAGCAGCCATTTTTAACCCCTGGTTAACCCATCCTTTGGGGTTAACCACACCGGTAAAGCGCCACTAAAACTAGCGGCGCTTTACTGCTAACACTCGGGCTGTCTGAGTTTGAAAGTAGCCTAAATGTAAGTTACTTGTGCTCTCAATTTGTCAAGCCATTTTAATGGTTGGTGTCATAACTGATCACGTACAGCACCTTGGCAACTGCAGATCAAACACTGGCTAAGATGGGATCTTCCTTGGCTGCAAAGGATAGAAGGATTAAATTCCGCTTTAGTATAACTAAAAGGAAAATCTTCTTTTTTTTTTTTTTTTTTTTTTTCTTTCTTTCGCTTTGGACAGAATGGAGAGGGATTAAAATCGATAACAGTTTATTGTTGTCTGTGGCCCTAAGAAGGAGAATTACCCTCTCTATTTGTTCTGTTTACCATTATTGAAAGTAAAAGAAAATCTAAAATTTTGGGTTGTCCCCAGAAAAGTAAGAGGGAAAAACCTCCAATGGGGGCACTAGTTCTGATGACCTGGGGATCCCCAAGAGATTCCCTCCCCCTTCCTGTTTTGGCTATGGGACAGAACGTGATGGGAAATCTCTGCAATGGGACAGATGGCGAAAAAAAAAAAAATCTCACAGGTTATAACTATCCAAAATGAGAGAGGTTTTGCCCATAGTACTACTTTAACACCAAACAGCCCTTACTAACTCCCCTCTCCACTTGGGGATGAATGATAATACAGCTAATAGGCGCCTACACACCATATGAAAAATTGAGAACTGGTAATGCAGACCAACTTAAAACTGATATTTGAATGTTAGATTTTCTTACACATTTTGTATGACGGAGATCTTAGTAAAGGGATGTAATAGCAAAGGGGTTTTGATATGGGTTTTAAATTATTCTCTTAACAGGATGGTGACAAATTTTGGAGAATGCCTGAGTGCTACATACGTGGTAGCACAATTAAATACTTGCGCATCCCTGATGAAATTATTGATATGGTGAAAGAAGAAGTGATGTCAAAGGGCAGAGGTCGTGGTGGAATGCAGCAACAGAAGCAGATGAAAGGAAGAGGAGGTGGTGGACCTGGACGCGGTATGTTTTTCTAAAAAGTAAATTTAATGAAACGGTATGTGAATACAGTGCCTTTTTAGGCTGGGTTCACACCTTTTTGCAATTTTGCCTGATGGTTTTTCTCATTAAAATGGAAATACATCAGCATTCATGTCATTGCAAAAACACACATCATGATGTGCAATGGTGCTCATTGCAGCACTTATTGAAATGCACAGCAACATGCGGCAGTGCATGCTGACTTGCATTTAAAGTGGTTGTAAAGGCAGAAGATGTATTTGTTTTTGCTTTACTGCTTCCTTTGCAGTAAATTAAACTATTCTGCATGCAGAACCCCCGTGCGCCCCGGCATCATATTCCTCTTAAAGTGCCAGGAGGCGTTGGTGCCAAGAGGTTAAATATACAGTATTGTGCAAAAGTTTTAGACATGTGTAAAGAACTACTATAAAGTAGGAATGCTTTCATAAATACAGTATATAAATTGTTTATCCATTTGCAGAGTGAGCGAACAGAAGAATTTTTCTTCCAGGTACACTTGCACACAGTTTTTGAAGGAACTCGGTAGGTTAGGTTGTTTCAAACATTTTGGAGAACTAACCACAAATCTTCTGTGGATGTAGAATGCCTTAAATCCTTCTGTCTCCATGTAAATCCACACCGACTCAGTGATGTTGAGATTAGGGCTCTGTGGGGACTAAATCACTTAGAAGATGACTTCTTTACGCTGAAGATAATTCTTAATGACTTTGGCTGTATGTTTGGATTAATTAAGCAGACAAACTGACTGCTTTACAAACTTGCTTCCAACTGCGTCTACGGTCCTCAATTTTTCACAATCACGGGTGCTGATAAATATAGGTAGATACTTATTCACCGTGCCATACCATCAGGGAGGCATGTGATTTGGCCCCAAATTTATTCTGCAGCAGGACAATGCCCCCAAACATACAGCCAATAAGAACTATCTTCAGTGTAAAGAACAAGGAGTCTTGGAAGGTGATGGTTTGGCTCCCCACAGAGCCCTGATCTCACCATCATAGTCTACATGGGATTACATGAAGAGAGAAGGATTTGAGGCAGACTACATCCACAGAATATCTGTCATTCTCCAAGATGTTTGGAACAACCTACCTGTCGCGTTCCTTTTAAAAACTGTGCAAGTGTGCCTAGAAGAATTTGATGATGCTTTAAAGGCAAAGGTTGGTCACACCCATAATTTATTTGGATTATTCTTCTGTTTATTTACTTTCCATTTTCTTAATTTGATGAACACTTTAGGGCTCATGCACACAGGACGTTTTAAAAACGCCAGCGCTACAATCGCCTGTTTTTACATTAGCGTTTTTGCGTGTTTTCCCACGTTGGCATTTTCTATTGAAAACACTCTAGAATGTAAAAATGGCTGAAAATGCCAAACGTGTTTTTTTGGCGTTTTTCGTTTTAACTGCTACTGAACGCTTATGCCTCCAAACGCCTCTGAAAGTTTGTGTGCATGGACACATAGGCTAACATTGAGGGGCTATTAGGGGCATTTGACTTAACTGATTCTAACAGCAGCTGTAAAAACGTCCTGTGTGTATGAGCCCTCACACCTGCCTAAAAACTTTGCACAGTACTGTATATCTTTAGGTCTGCCAGCTGTAAGAAAGTAAGGTCCTATTGCGACAGTGCGTCCAAATATGGGAAGTGCTGTTCTCAGGTGGTGGAGGGTGTACAGAACCTGTAGAAGGCTCAGCAGAACTTTTAAACCGGACACATGGATATCCAGTTGCTTTCTGGGTGGTTTGGCAGTGTAGAATCTTTTGATGATCTGAAAGAAATGTCCACGTATGTTCTTGGTTTCAGCTGGACTGATAATTTGAAATATGGAGTCTCTGCTGGTTGGGTACAATCTGTCTGGCATTTATGGTCCCCTGCAGTCCCCTCCCAGGTGGTTTGGGATATCCAGATTGAACACTATAACTGCACATTAAAATCTTTTGTATTTGTATGTACAGTGGAACCTCGGATTACGAGCATAATCCGTTCCAGGAGAATGCTCGTAATCCAAAGTACTCGCATATTAAAGCGATTTTCCCCATTGAAGTCGATGGAACCTAAAATTATTTGTTCTGCATTGACTTCAATGTCATGCAATGCCGCATGCGGCCAGAGGCGGGGGGCGCCAGAGAGCCTCGGAAAAGGCCCAAGAATAGCTCGGCAAACCTTGGAAAGACTTCCTACACGAGATCTGCAGAGGTCAGCCGTGCTGTCCTCAGGCCTTTCCGTGCATTTCCGAACGGCGACGCTCGGCTCCGGCGTCCCCCCTCCACCTCAGGCTGCCAAAAGCGGTACTGCACACCGCTTTGGCCTGAATCGTGCTCATTTTGCAAGACAACACTCGCAAACCAAGTTATGATTTTTAAAAATACAGTGCTCGTATTGTGAAACGCTCGTTAACCGTGTTACTCGCAATCCGAGGTTCCACTGTATATACAATCTGTGAAACGCATAACCACCCCCCCTTTTTTTTTATAATACAATGGGGTTTATTTACTAAAGCTGGAGAGTGAAAAATCAGGCTCTCTTCTGAATAGAAACCCACCAGCTTCCAGATTTTATTGCAAAAGCTTGATTGAACAAGCTGAGGTTAGAAACGTATTGCTTTCTATGCAGAAGTGAGCCTAATTTCGCGCACTCCAGCTTTAGTAAATAAACCCCATAGCCTTAGAGCAGGGGTGTCAAACTAAATTTTATCACGGGCCGCATCACTATTATGGTTACCGTCAAAGGGCCGGTTGTATCTGTAAGATTTAGATGTTCAGAGAAACCCGCTGCATCAACATTGCTTGTGTTAAGGCAGCAATCTGTCAGGTGTGGTGTTTTTTTACACGATCAGCCTGCTGGTTGAAAGGGGGAGGGGGGGTGGGGGGAACTGAATGTGTACCCAGCTTAACAGAAGTTCCAACTGTTATGCATACTATTTAAAGCTAAAAAAAAAACGCATTCTTAATTTTAGCATTATGTAGTGACATGAAAGGGTCACTAGATGTCAGTATAGCCAAATAGTAACTAAGAATAAAAGGTAAAATGCTTAGTTGTGCTTTAGGAAATGTGGCAGGTTCAATGCACCATTTTTATTTTGTTACTAAATGTCAATATACAGTAATGCCTAAAATGACAAGAGTATATGGGGGACACTAGCAAACCAAAAAATTGTTATGCTTGCTGTTCTACTTGACACATTGTTTCTCTGAAGAGAATTGGTTGACATCTCTATACAAAAAAAGGCAGACTTGGTATTGGCACTGTCTATTTTTGCATTCTTTTGTGACCTCTTTTATACTGGAATGGGTTTCTCACTTCTCCTTCTGTTAAGATGGTAGACCTGTGGATCAGTAGTGAGTGAAGCACACTTCTCTTAATGCATTAACCACTAGCTATATCCTGAGTGGTATAGTTTGCTTGAATAACCCGTTTTAGTGTGTGTGTGTGTGTGTGTGTGTGTGTGTGTGTGTAAAATCCCATTTTAATATGCTTATTTTTTTTTCTCTCTACAGGGGGGGTTTTTGGTGGAAGAGGTAGAGGAATGCCTGGAGGTGGCAGAGGTGGTTCCCAGGATAAAAAGCCAGGACGGCAAGCTGGGAAACAATGAATGACAGACTATATAGTGGGATTCTTACTTTTTCTTTACAAATGTTGGAGACTGTAATTCTGTTTGACTAAGTGTCTGAAGTGGAACCCATCATCAGAATAATCCCTATACCATGTCCTTACAACGCTGCATTATTGTCTTGAGCATAGCTATATCAATGTGAGCAGGTAATGAAAAGCCAGAGGTAAAACCCTTGATAAATTTGCAACCTAGACACCAATAAATGTGATGGGTTCTAATCCCTCACTGCTCTATCCATATCTAAAGAAAAACAGTTTTCCCTTTTTAGTTGTACTTTAAGCTTGTGGTTAACACAAAAGCAGTAGAACGGAACACGTTATTTGGAATAACTGTATAGCTGACATCTATTTTGTCACTTTGCCCTAGTAGAAAAAGGTATCCTTAAAAGAGAATTACGAGAATCTAAAAAAAGAAACATGCCTAGTCAGCTGCAGCTGTCGCCTCAGACTGTGAACTGAGCGATCAAACACCGCTGATCGCTCAGTCTTCAGTGAGCTGGTGACTGTTGGTCACTGGCTCTCTATTCTGCCCCTCCAGTGCTTACTAGAGTTTGAGCTGTGGAGGGCGCTGAGAGACTGAGCTAGTTGCCAGTCCAGGCTTCTTAGCTGATCCTAACTATATATGGTCCCGATCTTTTCAGAGCCTGAACCAGGTCTGTGAAAATGGGTCACAGGAGTGCAGAACTAACTGCACACCTGTGACCCACAGGATAAGTATGGCCAAAACTGCTTTGGCCATTCTTCTCCTTTAAATCTAAACCACAAATGTATTGACGGTGTCTACAGATTCGTCCCCCCTCCCCTGGTTTAGCTGGAATCTTGGTCCCCCATGTTGGTGCTCAAAACTGGTAAATGGCCCATTGGGCTTTGTCTGTCACATGGAGTTCACATGCTCCCCTTGACCCAGAAGCTTGGGGAAGAAGTTGGTAAAGGCTGTGGTGGCATGGGAATGCGGTTCAGTAACTATTTTGATGGGTAAGCTATCTCCAGACACTGTCATTTTTGCCTTTTTCGTCAAAATTTGGAATCCGCATGAATTATTACTGCTTTGGGCTAGGCTTGTCGGTTTCCCTGAGCCCAGTAAAAAAGATTGCAATATTGGAAATCGCACAACTGCTACTTTTAGGGTGAGGTGAACCCTGCAAGCAGGCGATAGGGGTGTCAACTTTAAGCTGAAGTTTAATCTGCCCCTCCAAACATGCTAATAAAAGTCGTCTTCTGTTTTTCGTTGCATTCTTCTTTTTTTTTTTAGACCTGGTGACATCATAACTAGGTCTTTGTGCCTATCAGTGCAATTCAGGAAGGGCTGAGAGGATACAGTACATAGCTTCATGAAAACAAATGTCCACAGAGAGAGAACTGAACCCAATAGACAAGAGGGTAGGCCAGGAACTGCAAGATTGGGAAGGCAAGGGCTTGATGCTGGATGTCATCCATCTATGATGATATGGGCCATATCTGACATGATGCAGGTTCTAATGCTATGAGAAGCTTGTAGTAAGCAATTTCAGTACCGGAGAGGAGACTGTAAAACTTTGCAAGACAGAAAGTTAGGCTGGAGTTCACGTTTTAAGCTCTGTTAAAATTCATTTTTAATCGTTTTTCTAAATGTTTTTTTTTTTTCTGTTTAAAAAAATAAATGTTTTAAATTCGATCTAATAATTTAACTTTAAAGAGTTTGAAGTGATTCCGTCATTTAAGTTGCCAAAAAAGGTGTACCTTATTAAAGTAATTATGTAAATAAATGCTTGCCTCTCCTGTGTGCATTGCTGAAAGCCGCCCCTTTGAGAAATCATCTGCAAGGGCCTTATGAAACCAAACTACTCAGCGCAGTGAAGGACTTGGCAGATCAACACATTTAGGCTTCATGCACACAGGATTTTTTGAAAACTCTCCTAGAAGCCTTTCCTCCTGGCAGCAGCGTTTTGGCACAAAAAAACGCATGACGCTTGGAAAAGTATCTATCTTAAAGCTTTTACAAGCGTTTAGGTACGTTTTGCAGGCGTCAAGAGCTTGGACGTTAGTTCATTACATTGGCCAAAATAATTTATTCTGGCCATTTTGAAGTGAATTTACACTCGCGCTCTAAACGTGCCTAGTGTTAACACGCATTTACAAGTGTTGAGCATTTTTCCTGCTACGTCTGGATGCACTGGCATTGCGATTTTCTTTATTTTTTTGGCCTCTAAAAGCCCCTGCCACTAAACGCCGCTAAAAGCCTGTGTGTGCATGGCTAATATGTAGAGGCAGAAAAAAAAAACTGCCGGAAGCCGCTGCAATAACGTCCTCTGTGCATGAGGCCTAAAGGGATTTCTCCTTTTTCCTGAGGAGGTGTGTGTGTGTGTATATATGTGTGTGTGTGTGTGTATATATGTATGTGTGTGTGTGTATATGTGTGTGTGTGTGTATATATATATATATACACACACACACACACAGCTATTCGTACTAAAGTGTTCTAAGCACAGGACAATATGCAGGTATCCATTGATGCCTATACCTTTTTTCTAGAAGTAATTTCAAGTGGACCAGGCTTGCCAGGACACTATAATGTGGTAATTGTGACACTTTGTAGCACCAAAAAACTTGACAGTAGTCCAATTTCATGATTGGCAGACTTGCTGGCAATTACAATTTTAGAAGATAGATTGTTCAGGCTAAATACCTCCTAGGGATGCTCAGGAAGACTTTCAAAGTTTATCTGTATGCACCCAACATGTGATCCTTTCTTTGTCGCAGCCAGGGCTGAAATAACTGGTGTCAACGATCACTGTAAGCTGTAACATTGCATCCTCTGTTATGTGATTAGTGCTGTGGCTTTACAATTGGCTGTTGGGCCCAAGCACTGTCCTTGGGAGATCACATGCTGTCCCAGACCTAGAAGTGTTAAGTAGTGTTATTGCTGTGCTGGGGCAGGAGCAGCAGGGAAGTGGGGGGGGGGGGGGGGGGTCTGGTTTGTAACTGTTTCTTTACAATAAAATGGTAAAACTGCAGACAGGACAACATCAACTTAGCTGTTGCAAACATCTTCAGTTCTAAAGTAGTTCATTTAGATTCCCATATTACATCAGAGTAATACAATGCCATTTGTAAAATGTGTTCTAATTTCTGTGATTGGCACCAGAGTTTTGAGGCAAAAAACATAGCATTTGGTTGTCTGTTTTTCCTCCAGCTCCTTAAATACGTCTCCCTGGAGATTTTAAGTTCACTTAATAGCTGCTCCCACCGAGAGTTTGCTAGGTACATTTCTCTACTTGTATGTGGTTCTGGAATGTTCTGAGCAGATAAAGGTTACAGTTCCTCATCTGCACGGGATGTTTTCAAATATTTTGGAGTAGTCATAGCAACCTTTGGAGCTAATCTTTTTTTTTTTTTTTTTCTTTTCGAAAGTAAAAGCAATTTTGTAATTCTTTTATAGGAGATCATGTGAAATTTGTGAATGTCTGTCTGTGGTTTGCCAAACTTTAACATTTGCCTCATTTTATGTTTAGTTGTTAAACAACTTGTTTTTTGTTTTTGGTTATGTGTTTTATTTAAAAAACAAAAACATAAGCTGCTATTGATATTTTTTATTTTAACATAACTAAATCTTTGAAAAATGTAAAGTTTGTATTTTGGCTTTAAAGCAGAGTTCCACCCAAAAGTGTAACTTCCGCTATAACCACTCCTCGCCCCCTTACTTGCCACATTTTGCATGTAATTTTTTTTGGGTGGAGTGGGCGCCTCGGCAGGAGTGGGACTTCCTGTCCTCCTTCCAGGGACCGCTTAGGCGACTCGTCCCTGTAGGCGATGGCCTGGGACACGTGACGCTCCGGGCGGCCGCGTCGCTGGTCAGTGGAGCAGGTAAGTGGTTATTAAAAGCCAGCAGCTACACTTTTTGTAGCCGCTGACTTTTAATAAACATAAAAAAAAGGCTGGAACTCCCCTTTAAGGCAAATGCTGGCTTTTCTGTCTCTTTGGATCGGTACTGGTGAGATCCACTAGAATTCTCAGATTTATTCATTCTAAAGTAAAAGGGTAAGGTTGTGCTCCCCCTGTTGGATTATCTATAATGTAAAAGAATTGAAGGCTTTTATGTGCAAGTGGGATTCTTTAAAAAGATGGGAAAAGAAGTACTCTGTCCAAACAGCTTTGAGTTTTTTGTATTTGATCAAACTGCTTAAACACCCTTTCATTTTCTCAAGACAAAAACACATTACAGAAAATTAATTACACACTACATTTCAATAAAGAGAAAGTAGCTGTTTGATCGCTTCCTTGCTACCAAAGGTAGGGGGCACACAAATGGAGTAATTCAAGGCAAATTAAAGTGAAAGTTCAGTCAAACACAAAACACTTTAAGAACAGGCCTATTTTGACATTTCTCGCATGCATGTTAAAATATGCAGATTTTTTATTTTATTGCCTAAAGATTACTTGGAACCCCCCAAACATTATTTATATACGCCGCCGCCTTTTTTTTTTTTTTTTTAAGTCTAGGCCATAGAGCAGAGGTCTCCAAACTGTGGGCCGAATGTGGCCCTTTGCTTGCCTTTTAAGCCTACCCTTGGGACACTATTCCTCCCACTGGTCTCCTAAATGCAATTAAATTTTTTTCATACTCCCACTGACCACCAAGCCTACGTCATTGTTTACTCCCACTAATGCCAGGGCAATTTCCACTCCCATTGACCACATGGGCCCCTAAGGTTTGAAGGGTAGTAAACTGGCCCTTTGTTTCAAAAGTTTGGATACCCGTGTCCTAGAGCATAAAAGGTTGAGTGTTGCAATTTATGTCACATGGTATTTGCACGGCAGTTTTTCAAACAGATTTTTTAATTGGAAAAAATACACTTTAATTTTAATGCATGCAATACGATACCCAATTTTTTGGTAAAATATAAATGATGATGTTACGCCAAGTAAATAGATGCCTAATTTAGCAACTAGGATCGCTTTAAAAAAAAAAAAATCCATTACCGGCTATGACCCCAGGTAGATTTGCAAAAAAAAAACTGCCATGGAGTTAATATGGAAATGGAGATTTATGGAAGGGACTTTTGCGAAGGCACCACTATAACAAAATGTATATAAAAAAATTCACTTTCCATTGGATACAATCTTAAAACAGTAAAAATGTATGCAAAATTTGCACGAGGTGATGAGATTTTCTTCATCCAAAGAATAGCTCTATATCCCAAAAGTATTGGGTACCCCTACGTGTTTAGACTCATGGGTCTTCGTCTGGGGGGTTTCTTAAGAGCAATAGATTGAACAACTGTCTAAAATATAAACAGTGGTAAGTATCATGAAAACAAACATTCTTGTATACATGCGTCCTTTTGCCATATGCAGTAAGTTGCTTGATATTTCTCTATACATATACATCCTCCAGCTGTTGCAAAACTACAAGTCCCATCATGCCTCTGGGTGTCATGCTTGTGGCTGTAAAAGTCTTGCTATGCCTCATGGGACTTGCAGTTCTGCAACATCTGGAGGTCCGCTAATTGCATATCCCTGCTTTATTTGATATTTCTCTATACATATGTGTTTGTTTTCATGATATTTACCACTGTTAGAACAACTGTCTAAAATATAATCTATTGCTCTTGAGAACCCCCAGATGGAGACCCATGAATTGAAACGTGTAGGGGTATTCACTACTTTTGGGATATAGCGCTATCCTCTGAAGAAAATCTCATCACTTTGTGCTAATGTTTCATGTATTTTTACTGTTTTAAGATTGTATTAAAAAAATATAATTTTTTTTTTATATACATAGAGGTGCCTTCTCAAAAGTCCCTTCCATAAATCTCCATTTTCGTATTTGCTCATCGGGATGTGGCACCACTATAGCTACTGTACTGGGTATTCAGATAAGAATTTTTGTGCCATGCATTTCACATTGTAGCTTCCACAGCAGGTAGTGAGGTGCTATAAGAGAGAAATCTGAACAACAATAAATACTGTTGCAAGTATTGCATTTGTCCATCCATAGGTCTGCTTTCACACTGGGGTGGGGGGTTTGTTGGTGGTACAGCTCTGCTAGTGGGGTGCTTTTCAAGAAGGGGTTAAAAGCACCCGTGTTGTGGAGCCTCCAAAGCGCTGCCCATTAATTTCAATGGGCAGGGGTGGTGTACTAGCCCTGTATACAGCGCTCCTAAACAGGCGCTGCTTGCAGGACTTTTTTTTTTCGTGTTCCTCAGGCGCACTGCCTTGGTGTGAAAGCCCTCAGGCTTTCACACTGGGGAGCATGGAAGGCAGTTTTCAGGCGCTTTACAGGTGCTATTTTTAGCGCTAAAATGCCTCAGTGTGAAAGGGGTCTAACTGTCGAGTTGAGCAATTAATCAATCACAACCCATGAAATATACTTCCAGAAGGCTCTAACCTGTATCAACAAGTGGGATCAATGTGATTCACAAGAGCCCCAGGAGAGAACACCCACATCTGCACCCCCATAGGGGAAGGTGGAGGACAAAGAGAGGACCAAAGGCACTTACTGTATATACTCGCGTATAAGCCGAGGCACCTAATTTTACAACAAAAAACTGGGAAAACTTATTGACTCGAGTATAAATCTAGGGTGTCATCTGCCTATGCCTCACTGTGCCCATGCCTCACTGTGTCCATGACTAGACTGACGTTTAACATTGGAGTCTATAGAAGGGGTGCCAGACTTTAAAAAAAAATCGGTGCTCCCCGGCCGTAGGTCCCCCAGACAACAAACGTTGCACACTTGTAGAGGAGAAATAGGGCTACATATATGCCAAGGTTCAAGTCCAGGGGACCTACGACCGGTCAGTACCGGGTCCCCAAAGTCACCGGAGAAATTACCGTTTAACATGGGCGTCAATAGAAGGGGTGCCCGGGTTTGAAAAAAGCGGTGCTCCCCGGCCGTAGGTCCCCCCGGACAACAAACTTTGCACACAAGTAGAGGAAGAGTGGGGCTACATGTGTGGGGTCCAGGGGACCTACGGCCGGCCGGTACAGAGTCCCCAAAGTCCAGGAGATCAGGCGCAAAAAGGTGACTCGAGTATAAGCCAAGGGGGGCATTTTCAGCACAAAAAAATGTGCTGAAAAACTCGGCTTATACTCGAGTATATACGGTATATGCACACAAAACTTGGTCTGCTAACAGATAAACCATATAAATAAAACCCATTGAGGGTTAACCTACGGTAAGCATATGGGACATAAGTATTTGTTCAATGGTCAGACCAATTCTTAAAAATGTCTATAAAAAGAATAATAAAGTTCCATCAGGATGCTTAACCCCATTGATCTTAACAAACATGCAAGATAAATGGGTAAAGTACTTGCCATTGGACTGGTGTGAACATGTGTCTCCTGGGACCGCTGTCAAGTCCAATCGCCTATATAGGCTGGCATTGGACCGTAGGCCAGGATCATTGACGTGGCATGGGTGTGCTGCCAAAATGATGGAACTGACCAGCGCATCTTTAACCACTTCAATACAGGGCTTTTTCACCCCCTTCCTTCCCAGACCAATTTTTAGTTTTCAGCGCTGTCGCACTTTGACAATTGCGCGGTCATGCAACACGCGGTCATGAAACACTGTACCCAAATGTTGTTGTTTTTTTGGCGCTATAAACAAGAGCGACAATTTTGAAAAAAAACACAATTTTTTACTTTTTGCTGTAATAAATATCAAATTTTTTTTTTTAAAAACATTTTTTTCTTCAGTTTAGGCCGATACGTATTCTTCATATTTTTGGTTAAAAAAAAACGCAATAAGCGTATATTGATTGGTTTGTGCAAAAGTTATAGTGTCTACAAAATAGGGGATAGAATTATGTCGTTTTTTTTTTTTGCGGCGGACACTTTTGACACATTTTTGGACCATTCGCATTTATACAGCGATCAGTGCTATAAAAATGCATTGATTACTGTATAAAGTGACTGGCAGGGAAGGGGTTAACACTAGGGGGCGATCAAGGGATTAAATGTGTATCCTAGGGAGTGATTCTAACTGTAGGGGGCGGGAACTCGCAAGGGGAGGAGACCGATCTGTGTTCCTCTGTAGTTGTAACACACATCGGTCTTCTCACCTCTGACAGGACGTGGATCTGTGTGTTTTTTTTAGTTTATGATTTTGGATAACATTTTATTGTGTTTTTTTTTTTTTTTTTAAAGGTAATAAAGGGAAATGTTTTCTTTGGGACTTTGGGGGGGGAGCAAGACATGTTTACACACACAGATCCATGGTCCTGCCATGATCACGGGTGCCGGGCACGCACGCCCCCTAGCCGGCCTGGGAAGCCCAGGGCTTTCCTCCTGTGGACGTCATTTGACTATGGGCGGATAGTCAAGTGGTTAATAGTGGCAAGATAAATAGGAAGCTGCAGCTCCTACAACCCCCCCCCCCCCCCCCACTGATGTGCTCCTGCCGTAGAACATAACAGACACCGGGAACTGAGTGCACATGCTTGGTCTGTTATGTCCCATGGCAGAAGCAGGGAGCGGAGCTGCAGCTTCCTATTCATTCCTCCACTACTGGGCATGTGATGGTCAGGTGTGCTTTGACCCTATGTGAAATACTATCCTGCCATTTGATTTAAGTTTAAACATTGTCTTTGCGTAAAACACACCTAAATTCGTTTCTGATTTTTTGGATAACATTTGTGTTTTTTTTTTTCTAAAGGTAATAAAAGGAAGTGTTTTCTTTGGGACTTTGAGGGGGGGAGCAAGACACGTGGTAGGAGAAAAAATAAAGCATACCTCATAACATGTGATACATGAGTTTTTAAACCATATACAAGACGATAACATAATGAATAAAAATGGGTTATTGGATACAGATGAAACCCAGTTGAGATCATGTGTTACGAACTTGATGACATTGAATATGCTCGACGCGTTTGGTGTCCAGTTGCCACTAAATTGTTCTAAATAAGCAGTGTTGCAAGTCAGGATATGCGAAGCAAGTCTATCCCAGAAAGCTTTTTCTCCTCACACATGCACATCATGTCTTAGAGCATGTCTCTGTGCAATGTCACCATATTTGATTTTTTTTTTCACACTTACCCATTACGTTTAGAGTGTTCCTGGGGTGTGCCGGTGCGCTTCCATTTTCCTTTGGTTCATTACCTCAGCTTCTGGGATAGACTCGCTTTGCAGCTCCTGAGATGCAACACTGCTTATTTAGAACAACCTATAAATATGCTATGCGTTTGCTCCTGATGAGTGGCAACTGGCCAGGAAACGCGTTGAGCCTATTCAATGTCATCATGTTCTCAAAACAGCTTGACCTCAACTGTATCATCTGTATCCTATAACCCATTTTTATTCATTACCAAAATAAACATTTGACTTTTTATATCAGTTACTTTCATGGGATACTCTGATTTCAGATGTATGCATATATATATAAATTCTTTTTTTGTATGTCATCGTCTTGTGTATGGTTTAAATACTCATGTTCAATCATGTATCACATGTTATACGGTATGCTTTGTTTTTATGCCAATTAAACAATTTACATAATTTCTCCTACCATGTGTATTGTGCTTCAGTCAAGTCCCAAAAACACTCCTTTTTATTTCCGATTTGGGAATGGATATGCATGCAAGAATGCACGTCATTTAAAGTCCCATTACTCTCTTGCTTGCTTTTTTTCTAAAGGCAAGCACCAGATAAAGTCTCATGTTTCTCTCTATGGGCTTGCCAATTTGATTAAAAGGTATTTTGTGTATGAATTATCTAGCACTCATACTCATAATAAAAGGTTAAAATGTCTCTACTTAAACTTGTTCATGGTACCAAAGCCAGAAGGGTTATTCACCCTATTTTGGCCCTAAAATCCTTCAACAGATTCCTTCAAATTCCACATTGAATCTACAAGGTCAATAATTGCTTCAGGGACACGGGCAATACCTGGCATCAGTGGATGTCCAAGATTCCTATCTGCATGTTCTCATTTACCAACCTCACGAGCGCTTTCTGCGCTTTGCACTTCTAGTTTGTTGCACTGCCTTTTGACCTCTACTCTCAGATCACAAAAGTATTGGCACCTCTGCAGGCCCTGCTCAGAACCCAGGGTATTTAACTCTTTTGTGCTTAATGGTAAAAAAAATAAAAATCTTAATGCCTAAGCAAAATTTTGCAACTTTGACATGTGTTAGTAAAACCGTACACATCATCACAACTACTTTGTGCATCCAGATGGATTATACCTTGTTTTTTTCAGGACAAAATGGGCTTTTATTTGGTGGCAAATGGTAATGGATATCTCCCTGATTTTAATATTTTTTTTTTTTAATCAAAGGAAAACTGTCCCAAAATAGAAGTGGTCAGTGAATTGGCAGCACACGAGTACAGTCCCTGACAAAAGTCTTGTCGCTTCTCTATTTTGTAGAAACTCCTGCTATTAACCTGACTTTTAATTAATCAATTAGTGTTAGAAATAGCTCATGAAAATCTAAAGCCCTCCCAAATGATGTTTTATGCACTGAAATAAATTAGTTTCACTGAAAAAAGATTTATCATTTAATCAAGACAGACAGGTCAAATTTTGGCAAGACAAAAGTTTTGTCGCCTATACAGAAATTGAACAACTTTACTGAAAATCCAAAAATATGTCAGCAAATTAAGTAGTGGTGCTGTGAGATCCAAATGTAATATCTTGTATGACTTCCATGAGCTTGAAGGACAGCATCCATGCGGTTTGGCAAGGATTCATACAATTTATTGATGAAGTCATCAGGAATAGCAAAGAAAACAGTCTTGCATGCCTCCCAGAGTTCATCAATATTCTTTGGTTTCGTCTTCCATGCTTCATCTTTCATCCTACACCACATATTCTCAATGATGTTCATGTCTGGTGACTGGGCTGGCCAATCCTGGAGCATCTTGATCTTCTTTGCCTTAAGGAACTTTGATGTGGAGATGGAAGTATGCGATGGAGCACCATCCTGCTGCAAAATTTGGCCTTTTTTATGGTTGGGAATATAAGAGGTAGCTAAGATTTCTTGGTATTTTAGACTATTGATGTTGCCTTCCACCCTGCAGATCCCTCGCAGACCCCCATACTGGATGTAACCCCAGACCATGATTTTGCCTCCACCAAACTTCACTGTTTTCTGGGTAAATCTCGGCTCCATGCAGGTTCCAGTTGGTCTCCTGCAATATTTGCGGCGACTGGTGTAATTCAACAGAAGATTCATCTGAAAAATCCACCTTCTGCCACTTTTCCAGAGTCCATCCTTTTAGCAGGCTGTGGCCCTTGGCAAATGCCACACGGTTTTTCAATTGTCTTTTGTTTAGTGCTGGCTTATGGGCACTGATTCGACCATGGAGGCCATTTCGAGACAGAATCCGACAAACTGTTCTGGTTGACACAGGGACTTCAGGTGACCAGATCTCGTGGAGCTCTGCTGCAGTGGAAAATGGGCTGGCCTTGGATTTTCGAGCCAACAAACGGTCCTCTCGAGCAGTTGTCTTGCGGGGTCGGCCTGACCTGGCCTTGTGCAAAACGTCTCCAGTCTCTTCAAATCTTTTTTTTATCCTCTGAACTTGACGCTGAGACACATTGAAGGTGTCTGCCACATCAGCAGTGGATCTGGTCTTCAGCCTCTTGATAATCAACACTTTAGTCTCCGGGTGAATCTTAGGCATGTTTGCAGAGGTCTAGTTGCAGTTGAGAAGGTCTAGTGTACTGGTGTTCTTTTTATACACACCTGAGACCTAATTGATCCATTATTAGTCACAGGTGAAGCTCATATAACAAGGCGACAACACTTATGTCTTGGCAAAAATTGACTCAATGGGCTTTACCAAGCTGTGAATATTAGAATACTTTTTGTCAGTTTCGTTTTGCACTGAAACATTATTACAAAAGCTGTTGGGATTAAAATTACCCATTTCTTGTAACAAAATCGGGATTATAAATATATTTTAGCAGCACTTCAGGTCAATTTGTACACAAGCGACAAGACTTTTGTCAGGGACTGTAGTAGTCAATAAGCAGCAAAAAGCAGGATACTGGCATAAGCACAAAAAACAAGTGCTGAGACATGGGAAGTTTCACGGGAGGAGCCAGGAGTACACAGTTCAGCAAAGAAACTGGGTATTAATGAAGACTGAGCAAGGAATTGGACATACAGCTATACAGAGCTTCAGTGGTTTAATAGGAAGGGCCACTACCAGACACAGCAGAGACCCTGTGTTCGAATATGGACAAATACCAAGAGTTTCCAAGAGCAATACTGAAGTGAATTTTATTCACTCTATGGTGTGTTGTGAATACCCGGACGCCCTAAGAATGCTTTACAGCACTCATTACTCTTTCGTTCATGGACCGACATAGCTTCCTATTGAACATAGTGGGTATTATCCGTTATTTAGGAGTGACTAGGCAGAAAAACTTGTAAAAAGTGTTGCATCACACCTTCTACAGTACCGCCCAGGGGGCGGACCCTCTGGGTATATCCCTTCTCTGCATCTCGCAGATCAGTTTTTTTCTGTCTAGCAAGGAGTAGGACATGGCTCCCTTCGGGCGGGGAAATTTTTTATTTTTTTTTCCTACAGTTGTTATTTTATTTATTTTTGTTTCCTGCGATCTTCGATCAACTGCCGACTGGGTGACAGGCTGGGTCCTCGATCCTTGTAGTCCCCCCAGTTTCGGCCATCAAGCGTGTGCCGACCCTAGCTACGCACTGGGTTTTCCACGACATGCCCATCGCTCTACGGGTGGCCGGTGAGCCTACGCTCCAGGGCTTGCATCGGACCGCTCAGCTTCAGCTGACCCTACGGCCGAGTCGCAGTAGCCTGTCCGGTGAGCTATCGCTCCAGGGCATGCATATGATCGTTCCCTAGGGCTCAATCACAGCATGCTTGGCCGACAGTCACCTTCCATGCGCGGATGATGATCTGTCTGGAATCTCTTCCATCATGAGACACGCAGGATAGGTAAGTAACTCCCCTGCTTTGGCAGGGTGACTTGGCTGGACATTCCTGGAGAGATCAAGTAAGTGGTTGTGGCCTCTTTCTTTCCTCTCCCTGCCTTCCCTCCTCCCTGGGCTCTGAGCTAAGGTTGCTGGGTGCTGGGGGTCATCTAAGGGGTTCCACCGGTAGCGGGGCTGGCTGTAGCTATCGTTTAAAAAATGTAATTTCTGCTTACGTGTGTGTGCTTCCCCCTCCATGCTGTCGGTGGCCATTTTGCGGTGGTCATGCCTGTTTCGGCCTCTAGTGACTGTCCGGCGGCCATTTTCTTGTGGTTTCGCGCCTACATGTATATATCGCCGCTCGGCGACCATTTTCTTGTGGTTCGCACCCACTTTGGCCTCTATCGAATTTCCGACGGCCATGTTTCCTAGGACTCACGCTGAATATATAGACCGCCACTCGGCGGCCATCTTTTTGTGGTCTGCGGCCGCTTTTGCCTCTAGTCGGCTCGGTGGCCATTTTCTTAGAGCCCACATTGTTTCCATACAGCCGCTTGGTGACCATTTTGCGATAGTCTCCTGCCTATAGGGTGCATTTGCACTGGTGCGAATTCACAAAGGAAACGCTGATAAGAATTAGACGGACACAGGCAGCGGTGGGATAGCATCACAGGCAGAGCACACGGCAGCACAGCGGTACCGTTCCAAGGGTGGTGAGTCCTCTGGGAGATTTGCATCTCTGTATCATCTAAGAGGGTAGCCTATTGATACCTGGCCTGGAGCCCTGTGGGTGTGAGCACGTGGGTCAGCATGGCATCTGAAGCAGACGTTTTTTCCCCTGAAACACCGGATTTAGCGGCTGGTGCCCCTGATGTATCTGTGGACGCTATGTCGGCAAGCCTAGAGGCTTTTGTTGCCAGGGTGGAAGCAGTCCCCTGCAATCTACCAGGGATAATTCTGATGCAGAACCAGGCCCAGCTATGGCTCATGACCAGGATTCTGATGCATCAGAGACTGCAGACCGTGACCAATCGGACAGTGAGAATGACCGGGTCAGTATGCGAAAAGGCAGAAAAGATTGCTGCAGAAGCAGCAGAGACACTGGTCCCCTTTGGGTTCCGTAAGCCTGCCCGCACTGCTAAGGTGTTTCCTTGTGTGTCTTATTTTGATAAGCTCTTATACAAGGAGTGGGAAAACCCACTAAGGGTTTTTTTTACATCCCCAAAGTATTTTGCGGTACGTTACCCTTTTGAGGAGAGTTTCCTGAAAAAATGGACCTCTCCCCCTATAGTGGACCCTCCAGTGTCCAGACTTAATAAAGCTACCACTATTTCAGTGGAAGGGGCTCCTGTTTTCAAGGACCCTGGGGATAAGAAAGCTGAAGCACTTGTTCGCTACCTATACTCAGTGGTGCGCCCGGCATTGGCTGGGGCCTTAGTGTCCCAGACACTTACTTAACAGGCAAAATTGCTACTCCAGGGGTTAAAGGAGCGAGATGCTCCTCCTGATGAAATAATTTTGGCCGACTAACCCTTTCTTTTATAGAGTTGTAATTGGTCCTGTGGGTTGGTTAGGGGCGGAGTCGCCAACCATTGGTATGCTGCCATGGGTAGGCACCAGGAAAGGAAAATTACGGAAAGGTAAGTATACAATTTTCCGTTGTGTGTTCTGTTGACATGCATCAGCATGCATTGCAACTTCAAATGGAAACCACATCAGGCAAAAGCACAAGGATGTGAAATCAGCCTAAAATGCAGAATGTGGAGATATACTTTAAAGTAAAATTCTTACCAAAACTTTACAGAAAAAGTAGGTTTTTGCTGTCGGTGTCTCTGTTGAGTTTTCCCCTCCCCTTCTTATCTGTTTGAGGTTTTCCCTCCCCTTCTTGTCTGTGACATTCACATGGGCAGAAAGAAGGTATAATCTACCAGGTGGTTGCACTTACAGAAAAAAGGCTTGATAAAAATCCTAAAGTGGTTTTATAGTATAAGTGTTTTTTTTTTTTTTACCTTAGGACATTGGAGCGATTTGTCATGTGATTTGAAAGCCCAAATCGCATGACAAGTTGCAGCTTATTGGAGGCAATGGCACTGTTTCAATCGATGCGACACCGATTTTCAAAAGTAGTTCCCTCACTACTTTTGCCACTTTTCAGGTGCGATTTCCATAGACATCTGTGTGGCTTCATGCATAGATGTCTATCAAGTAGCACCTGAAATAGCGCTGACCTTGCTACTTTGAAATCACGCTACTTCAAAGTAGCATCAATTTGAACCAGGGCTTAAAGTGGAGCTCCACCCTAAATAGCAACTTTTGCTATTTGGAACCCTCCCCCCCTCCGGTGTCACAATTGACACCTTTCAGGGGGGAGGGGGTGAAGATACCTGTCTAAGACAGGTATTTTCACCCACATCCGGGAGTCCTGTCTCCGGGAATCTGCGGGAGTTACGTCACTTCCCGCAGACTTCCCTTGGTGTTCTGGGAGACACTCGGCTCCCAGAACACAGGAGCACCAATCAGAACGGCGCAGCGCGACTCGCGCATGCGCCGTAGGGAACCGGGCATGAAGCCGCAGGGCTTCACTTCCTGGTTCCCTCAGCGAGGATGGCGGAGGGAGCAGCAGAGCGACGAGCGGTCGCTCGTCCTCTGCTGCGGACGTCGCTGGACTCCAGGACAGGTAAGTGTCCAAATATTAAAAGCCAGCAGCTGCTGGCTTTTAATTTTTTTTTTCCGGTGGAGCAACCCCTTTAAGGTAAACACCCAACTACATATTATTCAAAACCTGCACCCTGATTATTTAGCCAGCCTAAGCATACACACTGGTATCACTCTCGATAAAACACAATTCTGCATATTCTATTAACCCCCTCGCGCCGAGCGTACGCAGATATGCGACCTCATCTTTTGGGGGTTACCGGGATGATGCCCGCAGCTGCAGGCATCATCCCGGTAACGTTGTTTAGAGCGGGCGATTGGCTTTTCAGGCATAACAACCGATGCGGCTAAAAGCTGCTCGGTTGTTATCCCGGAGAAGCGGGAGGGGACCCCCTCCCGCCGCTCTGAACGGCCCATCGGACGGCTTCATTCCAGTCTCATGAATGTAAACATGGAAGCGACGTCACTTCCAGTTTCCTCGGCTGCCAATGGTGCCGGATTTAAAAAAAATACACAGTATTCAGAATCGCCGTTTTCGGCGATCTGAATACTTTGAAGTGTAAAGGAGGGATTTGGTGTCTTTTAGACACCTGATCACCCCATAAAGCGTACCTGTCACCAGTGTTGTAAGTAACTGCGTTTAAATAAACGGCGTTACTTAACGCAGCTACTTTTGAGGGTAACGAGTAATCTAACGGATTACTCTTCCCCCTCATGCCAACGCCGTTCCCATTACTTGGGCGGCGTTACCCCAATTACATCTACTCGCCGCAGCGAGTAGTTATTGAAATTACAGCCACCGTCTGCCTACCTGATCAGCGTGTCATGCAGACAGACGGCGGCCATTCCAGTTTTCAAAAGCCGCGCCTCCTCGTCTGTGATGGGCGGAACACTCAATTTTACAGCAGGCAGTGTTCAGCCTATCACGGACATCCTCGTCCGTGTTATGAGGATGAGCGGATGTCCGTGATAGGCGGAACACTAAATGCTGGGAAATTGAGTGTTCCGCCTATCACAGACGAGGAGGAGGCGTGGCTTTTGAATACTGGAATGGCCGCCGATCAGGCATGGGCACGGTGAGGCATGGACACATAACCAATATTATTTATTGTTATCCCTCCTATTATTTTTATACACTGAAAATATTACATATATATCCTCCTTCTACCACCCCGCCCCTGCCCCCGTGTATATATAATATAACCAATATAGTTACTTTGCTGAGTAGCTAATTACTTTTTCAATGTAGTGACTGAGTTACTAACTCAATTACTTTTTGGAAGAAGTAATTTGTAACTGTAACTAATTACTTTTTTAACGTAAGATGAACAACACTGCCTGTCACCACCTATTACTGTCACAAGGGATGTTTACATTCCTTGTGACAGCAATAAAAGTGATCAAATTTTTTTTTATTTTTTAAAGCAATTTAATAATGTAAAAATAAATAAGAATTTTTATTTTTTTTAAAGCGCCCTGTCCCCGCAAGCTCGCGCAGCAAAGAAAAGTCGTGCCCGTATATGTAAACGGTGTTCAAATCACACATGTGAGATATCGCCGCGATCGTCAGAGCAATTATTCTAGCACTAGACCTCCTCTGTAACTCTAACCTGGTAACCGTAAAAAAATAAATTAAAGCGTCGCCTATGGAGATTTTTAGGTACTGTCTTTTTTTGCCATTCCACGAATGCGTGCAATTATAAATACATATTTGGTATCTGTTTACTCTGCATAACATCAGCTTTCACATTATACCAAAAAAAAAATTTTTAATTCATGAAAGTGTCTTTTTCCCAAAAGTTGCTTTTAAAACACCGCTACACAAATACCGTGTAACATAAAATATTGCAACAATCGCCATTTTAGTCTCTAGATTCTCTGCTAAAAAATGTTTGGGGGTTCTAAGTAATTTTCTAGCAAAAAATATGGATTTTTATCTTGTAAACACCAAATGTCAGAAATAGGCTTAGTCATGAAAGGGTTAATACCAGCCCATATGCTAGCTGATTCTGGCTTATCTTTTTAAAGTGAATCTCTAACAAAGCAAAATACCTTTTGTGAGAACTCTGGTATGGAAACTCATTCTAACCTGTATGCTGGTTTTGTGTCTTATCAGAGAGAGGTTGGGTGAGTCCAGTTTTATTGGAACTGCACCAGGGTGTAAAAAAACATTTTCCATTTGAAGAGACTTTTAGTTCATTTCAGATCACCATTTTCTAAAAGCAGAGGATTGGGAAAAGCTTTTGCCCCCTTATTCTCTCGCTGTAAAACAAGTTCAAATCTGAGGGTGCTTACATACACCACAAGCCTGGAAGCTGTAAATTTAACATTAACGTACCAGCTTAACCTTATTTGAAATAAAACAATCTTTTGATTCACCAACTTATTAAAAAGGGAGTAAAACTTTCAGAGGTCAGGTTTAGTGTTTCACTGCAACTGCTCTTTCCTTCAGTTTTTAATCAGGCTACTCCAATATGTAGCCTGCAAAAACCATCTCGTTTCGTCAGATTGCTTTCCTTTAAGGACCTCATGTAGGGTTAAGAAAATCAGAGTGCTATGTTCTTTCTTTTGAACTGTAAATAGTTGACTTCCTGTAAAACTGACTAGGGTTGTGCAACCATTCCCTTAGCAGACCTTTGTAAAAAAAAAAGGAAAATAAATGCCTTCTGCAATAGTACCCATCTTCCACCACAGATCAGACAATACAATTAGAAAAATGTTATCCTTATACAATCCTCATAGGCACTATGTTTAACCCTTTTGCTGTCGGACCAAATTTTCATTTTACATACACAAGCTAAAATCATTTGTGGCAAGAAAAATAGGATTTTTGTACTCACCGTAAAATCCGTTTCTCTGACGTCCATGGACCGACGCAGCTCTCATACTGATTACATGTGGGTATATGTCCCTGCTCGCAGGAGAAGACCTAGGCAGAATGTTAGAGGTTAAAACATTCTAGAACAAGCCAGAGCTGAACAGCCCCGCCCAGGGGGGCGGTCCCTCCGGACATTACCCTTCCACCTGCAGCTAATCAGCCTCAGTTCGTAACAAAGCAGTACAAACGTAAAAGGAAGGGTGGGTGCTGCGTCGGTCCATGGACGTCAGAGAAACTGATTTTACGGTGAGTACAAAAATCCTATTTTCTCTTATCGTCCATGGACCGACGCAGCTCTCATACTGATTACATGTGGGACGTCCCAAAGCAGTATAAGAAAGGGGTGGGAGCAAAAAAGGTAAAGAACAACCAAAACTTCACTCCAAACCAGCAGAGCCCCTCAACGGAGGAGTTGCAACATTAGACAGCGGCCTGCAACACTTTGCGGCCGAAGGAAGCATCCGAAGATGCAGCCACATCAACCTTGTAGAACTTTGAAAAGGTATGAACGGATGACCAGGTCGCCGCCTTGCACACTTGTGCAACTGACGCTTGATGTCGGAAAACCCAGGAAGCACCATTGCCCTGGTGGAATGCGCCGTAACCGGGAAGGGAGGCACCCGCCCTATGAGAGCATAGACTTGAAAGGCGGTTTTGTCCGATCCACCTAGAAAATGGTGGCAGACAAAGCCGCTTGGCCCCGTTTCTGACCAGAGACAGTCAAACAGAGAGTAGACTTCCTAATAGAAGCAGTAGACAAACACACCCGCAAGGCTCGTACCACATCCAAAGTGTGCCGCGCACACTCTCTGGGATGCGAAGGGCGAGGACACTAGGACGGGAGGACAATGTCCCCATTTAGGTGAAAAGACGAGATCACCCTTGACAAGAGGAAGTCGCGGATGCAACACCGCCTTATCCTTATGGATGACTAAATATGGCGACTTGCAGTACAAGGTCGCCAACTCAGATACTCATCTAACAGAAGTGATCGCCACTAAAAAGGGCCACCCTCTGAGACAAAGTGAAGAGGGGAATATCCCTGATATTCTGAAAAGGAGGTTCCTGGAAAACCGAGAGTACCAATTCCGATCCCACGGGGGGAGACTTGACAGGAGGGAGCCCATGGCGAACCCCCTGCACAAGGGTGCCAACCAAGGAATGACCCGCTAGTGGTCGCCGAAAGAAGACGGCCAAGGCCGAAATCTGACCCTTAATGATACTCAAAGCAAGCCTTTGGGCCACTCCATGCTGTAGGAAATGCAGGATTCTAGGGACGGAATACATCCGAGGATGTCAGCCCAGCTCTTCGCACATGGCGATGTAGGCTTTCCAGGTACAGAGATAGTTCTGGAGGAAGACTTCCATGTCCTTAATATGGACGAAATTACCGAGTCCAAGAGACCTCGGTCTCTCAACACCTGGCTTTTAACAGCCCTGCCTACAAGGTCAGAGACTGTAAAGGCAGGATGAAATATATGACTTTGAGACAGAAAGTCCTCCCTTATTGGCAACCATCAGGGAACGGCCGCAACGAGGCGCACCAGATCAGCGTACCAGTGAAGCCGAGGTCAATCCGGAGCAATGAGGATCACCGGAATTCCCTCGGTCGCCACCCTGCACAGCAGGCGAGGGAGCCACTGCCGCGGAGGATAAACGTATATCAGGTGATAACGACCCCATGGGCCACTGACGCCTCTGAGGCATCCACCCAAGGATCCCTAGATCTGACCACAAAGCTCGACAACTTGCGATTGAGTTGAGAGGCCATCAGGTCCACCTCCGGCGTGCCCCACCGTTTGTGTGACAAGGAGTTGAAATGCCTCCGGGTGCAAGGACCACTCTCCCTGGCCCAACGTCTGGCGACTCAAATAGTCCGCCAGTTCTATGCCCGGAATGCAAACGGCCGACAGAGCCGGCACGCTTCTTTTAGCCCACTTCAGGGTACGGGGGACCTCAGAAGCCGCAGCTGAGCTCCGAGTTCCCCCTTGATAGTCAACATACACCACCACTGTGACTTTGTCCGACTGGATCCTAATGGAGCGATCCTGCAATCTCTCAGACCACGAGGAGAGGCACAGTCTGATGGCCCGTATTTCCAGAACATTGTTTGGCAAACGGGCTTCGTCCGGAGTCCAAGCCCTTGGGCCAACAGGACTCCCCAGACTACACCCCAGCCCTTCAGGCCGGCGTCCGTAGTGAACACCGTCCATTGGACGGGGAGGAACGACTTCCCGGACCGAAGAGCTGGGGACCCAAACCACCATGTCAGAGACGCCCTGACCAGGTGGCTCACCTGGATCGGAAAATCCAAAGACAACGGGGATTTGTCCCAAGGGAACAAGATCTCTTTCTGAAATGCCCTGGTGTGTGATTGGGCATACAGAACGGCCTCGAAAAGAGGTCACCATGAGTCCCAGGACTCCCATGCAAAAAACGGATTGACGACCATTTTTTGGGATGTCAGCATCCGCACTGCAGACTGAAGCGTCAGTAGCTTCCCCGGAGGTAGGAATACCTTTGCCTCCAAGGAGTCCAGAATCAGATCGAGATACTTCAAATCTTGAGTCGGGACCAGGACTGACACCTGAATGTTTAGGAGCCACCCGAAGTCCCTGAGGGTCTGACTGACAATAGTCACCCTGTCTTCCAATTCTGAGCCATTTCCTGCTCTGAGAAGAAGATCGTCCAATGCCTTGCTGTCTCAGTAAGCTAGAACCGGCACAAGCACCTTGGTGAACACCCTCGGTGCCGAGGCTAGGCCGAAAGGAAGAGCCACAAATTGATAGTGGACTTCGCCGATCGCAAGCGCAGATCGAAACATGCAAGTAGGCGTCCTTGATGTCCAAGGTCGCCAGAAAAACCCCTTGACGGAGTGTACTGACCACCGTGCGAATGGATTCCATGCGGAACTTTTGCACCATCACGAAGGCATTCAGGACCTGGAGGACCAAGATAAGCCGAGCCCCGTCCCTCTTTTGGGACGACAAACAAATTCGAGTAGAATCCCTGAAACCTCTCCTGTGACGGAACTGGCACAATCACTCCGGACCTCAAACCTGGATAGGCCCCATAGGGCCGCCCGACGGGCAGGAAGGAGAGGAAGATTCGAGGGAAGAATCTGTCTGGTATTAGGAACGGAACCTATCCTGTAACCTGAGGTGATCACCTCGCACATCCACCAGAAGAAGATCCGGGAGGTCCATTGACCGGTGGACCTGCAAAGTCTTCCCCCCTACCCCAGAGTCGGGTGGGGGCAAGACTGCACGCGGAGGCGGGCTAGAGAGCTGGCTTCTTCGGCATACGCACCCAGGGGCGCTCGTGTCCACCAGCCGTACCGCTGTCAGACTGACGAAAAAAAACACTTTTTGCTGGAAAGGAAGGACCCCGCTTACGGCGGTCTCCTTACCCTTGCTAGCTTGAGGAAGAACAGTGCTCTTACCTCCCATGACATCCCTGATGATGTCATCCAGCGCAGCACCGAAAAGCCTACCACCTTTAAATGGTAAATCCTCCAGAGGCTTTTTAGAAGCTAGGTCAGCAGACCAGCATTTCAACCCGATCAGACAACGCAATACCACCGTCAAGACAGAGGCCCTGAGTTATAAGGGGCTGCGCCAAACGTGGCGTCGCCACATAAACCCGGCCCTGCACCATCTGCGGGCCAGAGCAATAGTGTCTGGAAGAAGATCATGCTCCTGTACAGTTTGGTGCAAACATTTTTTGCCCATCCCGTAAGTGTTGGAGACACAAGGGTCGCCGCTACCACAAGCCGTAGGGCGGACCCCAACAAGGCAAACTTGGCTCTACTCACCACTTCTGAACTCCTGTGAGTGGGGTCCTTAAATGCAGGAGCCCCCTCCACCGGGAGAATGGTGGCCTTGTTCAACCGGGCGACTGCAATGTCGACCATTGGGGGAGAAGCCCACGTTTTAAGTAGGGCATCTTCAAGGGGTATCTGATAGACAAATGCCACGGGACCATAAAAGTCTTCTGCGGCTTTTTCCCCCGACCTTATCAATGAGCTGGTCAAAGAAAGGAACAAATGGAAAAAAAAACTTTTTAGAAGGCTTGGCCCTAAGGAACCAGAGGAGACTGTCCACCTGAGGTTCTACATCCGCAGCATTTAGCTTGCGAGTGTCCCTCACTGCATCAATGAGTTCACAAAACAAGCGCCCTGTCATTTACTGACACAGAACTGGAGTCTTCCTTGCCAGGAATGTTCTGTTCAAAACCATCAAATATATTCAGAGCTAGGGTCCTGAGCGGTAGTAGCTAGGCCCATATCTGAATCAGCGCACACCCCCCCTTTTTTTTTTTTTTTGGTGGAAAAAAAGTGGGGAGCGGGGCTTTTTCGCTCCCTTGCGCTCACACACTGCTTCCTCCTGGTCAGATTAATGATTCCAGGACTGCCGACAACTGGTCCCTAAGGACCGCAGGTGCAGGAGCACTGCCAGTTGTCTCTAACAGTGTGAAGAAACAGGTGAACCAGACTCCAATATTGCCACCCTCTGAGACCTTATTCACCATTACAGTGAACAATACAGCCCACCCACAGGCCGTGCTGGGGCTGAGGAGGGGATACCCGGAGTACTCACCACCCCTAGGGACTGCTCGGTACCGCTGTATGAGTCGCGCTGTAGCGCTGTATGAGTCGCGCTGTAGTGCGGGTGCAGCCTGAGGTGAAGAATCTGTGAGGATGTGTGCATTTCGCGCCGTTCAGCAGCGCTGCTAGAGGCCGAAAACGAAACCAAAAGTGCCGCGGCTACAAGAAAATGGCCGCCGGGCACCAGTATAACTGTGTATTAGGCCCCAGCAAAATGGCCGCCAATGGCGCACTTTTTTAAAAATAAAACACAGCGCCAATGGCGCACAGAAAAAAGCACAGCCAGTCCCCCAGAACACTTCCCAAGCAAAACAACAGTCATGGAGTGGCCCCGCCAGGGCAGAGTGACCCCCCAAGCATCCCCACACAGCACAACAGCACAACAGGGTGCAGAGAGCAGCATAACAGGGGGGAGACAGGGAGAACCCCCCCCCCCACACAGAAACACAGCCAGCATGTACTCACCTTGCAGCAGGAGAGACTACTTAACCGTCCCGCAAGCACCTTGGAGAATACCCCCGGTGCCAATAGAGGGAACCACTGGCTTGTTTCTGACAGACCTATCACAGAGTCGTACTGCGTAGCTGTCGGCCCGGTCCACCGCGAAAGATACAGTAGGTACTGTTCGATCTTGAGAGGACCGCGGGAGCATGAAAGCAACCCGGCCACCCCTGGAGCCATGGGGTATGTCGTGAACTGAGTCTCACGCACACAAGGCGAGGATCAGCACGCTCGATGGTCGGACAGGGAAGACTACGAGGATACCAGTGTACCCAACCTGTTGCCCAGCCGACAGTTGATTGAAGGTCTCAAAAATAAAATAATACAATTCCCAAAGGAATAAAATTTAAAAGTAAAATCTTCCAGGAGACTGGCTCCCGAGAGAGCCATGTCTTCTCCTTCTGCTAGGCAGAAAAAAACTGAGGCTGATTAGCTGCAGGTGGAAGGGTAATGTCCGGAGGGACCGCCCCCCTGGGCGGGGCTGTTCAGCTCTGGCTTGTTCTAGAATGTTTTAACCTCTAACATTCTGCCTAGGTCTTCTCCTGCGAGCAGGGACATATACCCACATGTAATCAGTATGAGAGCTGCGTCGGTCCATGGACGATAAGAGAAATTATTTTTCTGGACAACTGTACGTTTGAAACATGTTAATAAACACAGTAAGCCCCCCCCCCCCCCCCGAGTGTAACCCATCTGGCCTTATGCGCACCTTCCTCTTCAATCTAGCGCTCTTCAGTTTGGAAAGCTGCACAGCCTTTCTTCACAAATCATCCTCCCTAGGTCCTCTTCAAGCTGTACTTTGTGGCCCTATTGATACTTATGGGGATTTGTACTCTTAGGCCGCGTACACACGACCGTTTTTCATGATGAGAAAAATGCAATTTTTTTATTTGGTCATTAAAAACGATCGTGTGTGGGCTCCAGAGCATTTTTCATGGCGTGAAAAGTGGGCATTAAAAATTTGGAACATGCTCTAATTTTTCCCGTCGTTTTTCTCGTCATGAAAAACGGCCGTGTGTAGGCTTTAACGAAAAAAAACGTGCATGCTCAAAAGCAAGTGATGAGACGGGAGCGCTCGTGCTGGTAAAACTAGCGTTCGTAATGGAGATAGCACATTCGTCACGCTGTAACGGACTGAAGAGCACGAGGCTGAAAAGCGCGAATCGTCTCTCACCAAACTTTACTAACACAAGGATCAGCAAAAGCAGCCCAAAGGGTGGCGCCATCCGAATGGAACTTCCCCTTTATAGTGCCGTCGTACATTTCGTACGTCACCGTGCTTTGCTCTAGCATTTTTTTTTTCATGATCGTGTGTAGGCAAGGCAGGCTTGAGAAGAATCGCATCGAGAAAAACGTCGTTTTTTTCAATGACATTAAAAACGGTCATTTGTACGCGGCATCAGAAGCCTCAAGTGGTTCAGCAGACTATAGCTCTCCCCATCGGAATGAATAGGACAGCACCGCACAAGTGCAGGCCGAAGAGAATCTGCCAAGGAAATTTTGTGAAGCAAAAGGATAAGCCTGCACAACAATCTTAATAGGGCCACATGGTGAATATTGCTGGATTGAGGATGAAGGTGACTACAAGACCAAGTAGGTTGCAGAAGGTTGAAGGATTTCTGCATTCAATAAATGCCAATTTGTACCAAAGGTACAGTTGTTCTATAAACCTTCAAAATAATATATATTTTGTGAAAGCAATGAGCCTTTTTATGTTACACAACTGTTTATCAAATCTATATCGTTTTTAAAAAAAAATACACTCAAACAAATTTTGCCCTCCCAGTGATAGTTATTAGGCACCGAGAGGTTCTCTTTATAGAAGCTTATGGCTTGTCAAGGATGTTGGGTCCTCTGCAGTAAGCATTTCAAGGACTCGCTCTCGGCTACACCATCCAGGATCTGAATGCTCTGAACCAGGAAGTGCTCAGTGCTTAAATTCCCACATCTCCCACTTGCCATCTGCAAAGTTTTCACAGTACCCTGCTCTGGAGAAATCTAGATAAGCTAAGCAATCATTGGGGTGGGGGATTTAAAAACACTTTGCTCTGTAGAAGTAATCAGGTAGGTTTATTGTCACAAGATTAATTTTACATTTTCAAAAATCACAGCTCGCACATGCATTTAAAAACAAGTTTTCAATGGTGAGCTTGTTCACGTCCTGTTACTGCCATGCTGTAGTGTTTATGGCAGCGGTGGTAAAAATGAATAGCTCAGGGTGCAAGTGTGCTGCTCATTAGAGTAGTGTTCAGAGGGCCATTGGACCTTTGCAGAGCTGGGCCACTGCTTGTGTAGCCAGCACAGAGTAATTAAAGCGGAGTTCCGCCCAAAAAAATAAATTGAAAGTCAGCAGCTTCAAATACTGCAACTGCTGACTTTTAATATTAGGACACTTACCTGTCCAGAGTTCCCACAATGTCCTCACCCGAAGCCGATCTGTTCCTCGGCTCCCGGGTGCAGGCGCCGGCATCTTCAGTAAGGGAATCAGGAAGTGCGCATCCTTACTGGTCCCTGTTGTAAAAATGTTGTACCTTCCCAAACCAACTCTGACTTCACTTTCTTTCTCTCGGAGATGCAATGCTGACTGTTTAAATTTAAAAATTATCATTGTATCTTCCCCAGTCCTTGCCAAAAGGGTTAGGGTTGGGTCTTCCTAAAGTCTAGGTTTAGCTATTTTTTTTAACAGCACAAGGAGTGGTATTTGTATTAAATGAGAATTGTCCCTTGTGCCTGTAGCTGCTCTGTTTGTGGAAATCCAAAGTCCTGTGGGAAAAATTATATAAATGTTGTTTAGGTACAGTGTTGTATGACCGTGCAATCCCCAGTTTTGTAGAACAGTGCCGAATAGAAAAAAAAAGGCCTTGGCTTGAAGGGGGTAAAATATTCTGGAGCTTAAGTGGTTAAAGTAAAACTTTACCCATAAAAACTTGCTAAAAAATAATGTTCTTTAGAAAGAAACATACATTCCACATAATAATTACGCTAACAAAATTTGTGTGTGCTGTAAATTGCCTCCAGCATTGTTTCTGTCTCTTCTGGCCAGAGGCTGCCATTTTGCTGAAGCCCAGAGCCCCTGAGCAGCAGTAAATCTTGAGGCTGTCAGCAGATTGGCCTCCAGTGGCTCTGCCTTTAGGCACAGAGATGAGAATAGAGAGCAACTGAGCATATGCAGAGCAGGGTGAGAGTGCAATACTGGATTTTAAAAGATGTAAGGGATTTTGTTTTTTGCAGATACATACTTACATATGTGGATGCAGTGGCCCAATACTGCATCTGTCCCCCACCGACTCTAACACTGAGAACCGAGCAACTAAACACTGCCGATCGCTTGGTTCTCAGGGTTTCCTGACCAGAAAGCTGATAACTGTCCGTCACTGCTCTCTGCTCTGCACCCTCTCATGCTCAATGGAGCGCTGGGCTGTGGAGGGGGCGGGAACGGCTGGCTCAGGCTCGCTGAGAGACTGAGCCAAGTGCCGGTCCAGGCATGTGGGTGGATCTCGACTTCGATGTCGCAATCTTGCCTGAGCCTGGATCGGCTCTGGAATGTCAACCGACAGTGGGCTTCAGCTTCTTCCATAGGATAAGTATAGCCAAACGCGCTTTGGCTGTACTTTTCTTTTAAACAGTATAGAAACTTTTCCAATTATTTTTATTGAATATTTGAAAAAAGAGTACATATTTCTAACCCTATAATCATAAAAAAGGATGTATGCTATCAGATAATAACAATACACCAATGTTCAAAATATGTATAAGATATAACAAGAATATATACTATATTGCCAAAAGTATTGGGATGCCTGCCTTTACACACACATGAACTTTAATGGCATCCCAGTCTCAGTCTGTAGGGTTCAATATTGAGTTGGCCCACCCTTTGCAGCTATAACACCTTTAACTCTTCTGGGAAGGCTGTCCACAAGGTTTAGGAGTGTGTCTATGGGAATGCTTGACCATTCTTCCAGAAGCACATTTGTAAGGTAAGGCACTGATGTTGGACAAGTCAACGTCTCTGCTTTAATTCATCCCAAAGATGTTCTATCGGGTTGAGGTTAGGACTCTGTGTAGGCCAGTCAAGTTTCTCCACCCCAAACTCATTCATGCATGTCTTTATGGACCTTGCTTTGTGCACTGGTCCAAATTATTTGGTGGAGGGGGGATTATGGTGTGGGGGTGTTCTTAAGGGGTTGGGCTTGGCCCCTAAGTTCCAGTGAAGGAAATCTTTAAGGCTTCAGCATACCAAGACATTTTGGACAATTTCATGCTCCCAACATTGTGGGAACAGTTTGGGGGTGGCCCCTTGCTGTTCCAACATGACTACGCACCAGTGCAAAAAGCAAGGTCCATAAATATATGGATGAGTTAGTTTGGGGTGGAGGAACATGACTGGCCTGCACAGAGTTCTAACCTCAATCCAATAGAACACCTTTGGGATGAATTAGAGTGGAGACTGCAAGCCAGGCCTTCTCGTACAACATCAGTGCCTGACCTCACAAATGCGCTTCTGGAAGAATAGAAAATGTAGTAACTGCGCAGGTGAAAAATAATAATGAATCAAAAAAGCAGCTGGCAATCAGACAACAGAACATTTGTATAAAAAAACATGAAAATAACAAAAGATTGGCGCGCTAGTGTCTAAAAAAAATACTGGATAATAAACCCCAAAAATTGTGTGATATATATATATATATATATATATATATATATATATATATATATATATATATATATAGTGTCTAAACACTCCTCGTAAATCCTGGAATGAAGGATAACAGAGATACCCAAAGTGCACCATCCACAGTGAAGTATAATAGATGTGCCCTTACCAGATAGATAGACTCCACGTTATAGAAGCCTAGCAAAGTATGGATTCACACACCCCATGTAGGATCCATCCATGGAAAGCAGACGAAGATGGCATGGAAATCAGCCTTGCTGGTTTTTCCTTTTGCTTTTTCTCTCATGCAAGTAATATAAAAGAAAAGAGAGATCGCCACATAGTGTAAAACCGTGGTATTTATTGAATGAGTCCACAAGTCCAACAAGAGTAAAAAAATGTCCTGGGTTAAAAGATTCTGTAGATCACAAACTGGCGTGGTAAGTTGAGCATAGACTCCACCCTACTAGTCTCATCATAACTGACATCATCTCCCCCGACGTGGAGTCTATCTATCCAGTAAGGGCACATCTTTTATACTTCATGGTGGAAGGTGCACTTTGGGAGTCTCTGTTATGCTTCATTCCAGAAAATACGAGGAGTGTTTGGACACATATATGGACACTTTTTTTGGATTTATTATCCTTTTTTTTTTTTAAACACTAGCGTGGCAATCTTTTGTTGCTTCTGGAAGACTGGTCAAACATTCCCATAGACACACTCCTAAACCTTGTTGACAGCCTTCCCAGAAGAGTTGAAGCTGTTATAGCTGCAAAGGGTGGGCCAACTCATAATTGAACCCCACGGACTATGACTGGGATGACTTTAAGTTCATGTGCCTGTAAAGGCAGGCATCACAATACTGGTAACATAGTGTATGTCAATGAGCATACCTATTACATAGCGTAGCTCAATGAGTTATCAATAAATATTTTACAATAAGGATATAAAGAAAGAGGAGTATATCTGTACCCATGTTCCCTGTCACTCCTGAATTTGAAATATGGAAAGAAAGGGGGAATATGGGTTAACAAGACCATAAATCCATCACATAGATCCCCATGGGTTATAAACTCAACGGGGGTAAGAGGGTATAACAGGAAGCCATAACGGCCTTTAAAATTTTGCCACATCCCCTCCCACACTTTACTTGTAGCATAAGGTTTCTTATTGTATAGCTCACTGGTGGATCAAAAGAAACGAATAAAAGCAAAATAAATTAGGGGAAATAACAGAAAAGGGGGGGGGCAGTAAAGAAGAAAGAAAAGAAGAAAAAAGAGAGGAAAAGTGCACCCTATCATATTAAAACATGACCAACTGATAATATTTCATAAGGTGTCTGATAAGTAATCAATCCAGGGCTTCCAAACTTTGTCAAAATAATCCCGTTTATCAAGCAATATTGCTGAAAGGTGTTCATTGTGCATGATCCAGGATAACTTATTTTTCACCAGGTTTAGGGGGATCACAGACGAGTTCCAGGATCTAGCAATAGCAATCCTAGCGGCAATAATTATTTATGATACAACTTTCCTCGTGTGACCTGGTGTCTTCCCAACTGGACATCCAGTGCTGAAGTGATTTAATAAGGTTCATCTGAGTCAGTGAATATATGAATTTATAAATGCGAATCCAGAAGCATTTGACTTTTGGGCATGTCCAGTGTCCACCATATGTGGAACATTGTGCCTTCCATACTACAACCTCAGAAACATAAAGGGGAAGCCCCCGGGACACACAATGCCACTTATTTTTAATGTTTTACATAGCTATACCTGAAAAAGGGGCCAGCCTGAAGTGATCTAGTGGGACTTAATTTTCTGACTAATGTTCCACTTTAAGGAAGCTACTGACAGAAATGTGTTTTTAGGACTTTATTGTATTCCCATGAATATGCATGTAGTTCATGTTTGTATTTGTGAAGGTTCCTCCCACAATATGGAAGGTTAGGTAAATTCAGTTTTAACGAAACTAGTCGTGCTCTGTGCATACATCTTTGTTATATACTCTACATTCAAATATAAGCTCTTCTGGGGTATGAAGAGATGTCATTCTTTATTCTCAGGAAAGCACTGAATTATACTGAATGTCACTGCTATATAAACACGATAAATAAATATAATTATACATTTTACATCTCCTTACATTTAAAAAGAAGTCTTCAGCAATCGCCCCTGCTGATTGATATTTACATTTGTGCTGTTGGCTAACTGTAACCTTTCAGTCATTTAAGTTCACTTGAGTTCTTGATAGCCATTAATAAAAGCCCCATATTTTCCCAAACTTCAGCTTGGCTGCTTTGATTATTACTTGGCTTCGCCAATACCGGAACATCCCTTTCCGCCAACAAATCCTCCCATCACTATTTCCAGCGTCCATCACTTGCTTTGAAAGCATAATTTTCCTTTCACTGCCTCCTAGTAAAAATGATAAGTGTGTGGCTAGCTGTATTTCGGGACATATAGTGCTATGTATTTACTTAGCGAGGTGTTTATATTCTGAAAACAGGCAGGCTTTTCTATCAGGCCACCACTTATTTTCAGCTACCTCTTCACCACAGTGACTCAGAACTTCTATGCTCTCAAAAGTTGGAAAGAGGCAGGGATATTTTCATGTCTCTATCCCATCAGAAGTGCCTAAAGACACATTTCTTGTTTAAATCTGTAAGACAACAGAAAGTGGATTTTCCTTTCCAGCTTTTTAATTGTTTTCAGAAATGTCTGCATTTTCTTGAAGTCTTTCCAAACTCTTGATTTATGTTCCACTGAACTGAGGGATAATAGCGTTCTAAGATGCTGACATAGATTTATGACACCCGCTAATGGACTTTTTTTTTTATAAAGCGTAATGCCTAATTCAGGAACCAAAGTGGATTTTTCTTCTAACTGAAACATCGCAGGCAGAAGTCAATTAAAGCAAGAGTTTGCACCAGATTGAAAGGGGTGAGGATCGGACTTACCATTTATTTTGATGATCAGTGTAAATCTGTGCTTATCTCAGTGTAGCAAGGTTGTGCATTTGAACATATCTTAACAGACTACAATTTGTGCCTAATTAGGAACTTAGCTCCCTCTGGTGCTTGTTTGTATTATAGTTTGGAAGTTGTTCGGTTCTGTCATAAGAACAAAGCGTGGTGGGCATTGTAGTACAAGAGACAGAGACTCTATTGCCATGGGATGGTTTGAGACTACAATACCCACAAATCCCATTGTGCTACCAAGCTGCTGTGCACCACGCACAGCCTGCTGGGAGAACTTATTTAAGGCTGAGGCGGGGCCTTAGCCCGCTCTCGGGATGCCATGTTTAACAGGCAAGAGGCCTGCTGTGAGCGCGCCTAGGCTGGAGAAGCCTGGGCCTCAACTTACCGAGGGAAAGGATCGCCTGACGAGGGATCCTTGTGGACAGCCTCGCTGATCGAGCCAGAGAGGGACGGTCTACACTTCACAGCATTCGGAGTTACCTATCCACCGGCACCTTGTGAATGGCTGTGCGGAGGACCAGGGGCCTCGTGTTATAGAGAGACTGAGAACGAAGATAGGTTCCAGACGGAGTGTACCGGCGAGCGAGGCCTCCTTTGGTGAGAAGGCACTTGCCTACCGACATAGTTAACTGGATCCCAGGAAGGGGATTTCCATAGCTCCACATGTACTTGCTGGTGTCTGTAGTGTCGCAAGTAGGGATACCTTACACCTGAGAATGATACAACGGCTGGGAGGAACCAGTGTTTGTTCTACCAACACGCCATAGACAACAAGTTATTATCATTTCTCCTCACCCTGTTTATTGGATTAGCAGTTGTGCATGGTAGCCAATCAGCTTCTAACTTCAGCTTGTTCAATTAAGCTTTGATAAAAAAAATCTCAAAGCTTATTGGTTTTTATGCAGAGCTGCACCAGATTTTGCACTGTACAGTTTTAGTAAATCAGCCACATGTGACACGTCAAAAAAATTTGAAGAAAAGAAGAAACAAGCAGTGTGATGCAATAAAACTCACATCACACTGCACTAACCTGCACAGTAAAATTCTACAATTTATAATGCATAGCCTAAAGCTTAGTACACACTACTAGTTTTTATTCGTCCAACCTGAATGGAAAAAAAAAACTGACAGCGCAGGAGGAGTCGCTGTGCTAACTATCCAATGTTAGTACAGTATTCTCCCTCGCTGAGCCATCGTGTTCTGACAGGGGGAATGCCCCCCCCCCCCACCTCTGCCAGAACACTCTGGTCAGTGCTCACAGCAGACTAGGCTTACGGGGCCATTCATACCAGCAGCCGTGCTGAACACACACACAGCTGCCAAATCGCTGATCCCGATGCATCAAACTGTTTGTTTTTTGTTTATTTTTTGTTAGAACTTTATTGGAATGATACAATTTAAGTGTTATTTAGTTCTATTCACACAGTAGTGCTGGGATGCACTGGTTTCCGCCACAACCTGCTGCACTGAAAATATGGTGACTACGTCTGCTTAATGTGTGTTAAAAAAAGCCACTTGTATTCTCCATTGGATGCCTCTGTGACAGGTTGATAATGCAAATGCACATTTGGGAGACAGGGATAGAGCGTTCTCACCCTATAGCATGGGTTTGACTTGAGCCAACTTCTGCAATGCAAATGTTGCTTGAGTTGTCTGCATGACTGACTAAGTCCAGGACTATCCCAAATCAATTCCCTGAACTCAAGAGTCCAGGGCTACCTGAAATTGTTTCCCCAAACTCAAGGCATTTCTCTACCTTGTAATTTATGAGAGGAGCTGGAGCTCTTTAAGTCCCAATCCTGAGATAAAAGAGTCCCACCTCCACATCCGACCTCCCCCTTCACATCAGGGTCAGCCTGCATCACAGCACAAAAAAGTTGTGTTAATGCAGAGAAAAAGTATGCATTTGAGTCCCCCCCCCTCTCACATCAGGGTCTCCTCATCACCTCCGAGCCAGCCCACTTCACGCTAGAGCCTTTTAATTACACCAATGATGCTTTAGCAGTCATATTTGATTTGAGAGACATCTGTCAACCTCTAATTACTCAGTAGCTTCCAAATCCAAGATAGTGACCTAAGAGAAGAAAAAGCTGAAAAGACTTCAGGTTGTAGGAAGACAGCTCTATACTCCATGGGTTGGCAAGTATGTGTTAAAAAAAAAACAGCAGCTGATTGTAGCTATTGAAGTTCCTGTTTAAAGCAGACATTCACTCAAATTGACATCATTGTGATCCTCTCTCTATAAGTTAAAAATTTCCTTTTATGTTTTTTGCTTTTTTTTTGGGAGGGGTGGCAAGTACCTTTTTTTTGCTGGTACTCCAGGTAATTTCCTTATTCCTCATCTAGGCCTCCTGGGATACATGGAACAACGTACATATTGCGAGCACACTAGGGATCTTCAAATAACTAATGTGATTACCACATGCCTGACGAAGTAGTGCTGCATGGCCCCAAAATGTTGCACTCTTCCGCTATGACGTGGTCATCTTGAGTAAAACATTTTAATGTTATTTGAAGATTCCTGGTGTGTTGGCAATATGTTTGTTGTTCCTTGAAGTTGCCAGTTTCCAGCTGACTGTTGCTCCAGCACCCACTTACTTTATAGCTTACCACAGGGACATGTCCGATAGAAATATTGTTCGCTCCTGGAATACATGTCACACATCTCAGGAGACTTTCCCTGCTTTCCACTGGCCCAATCATGCACAGTGATGCTTTTGCAGCCATCTTTGATTTAGGAGATGACTGTCACTTGCCGATCAGCCGGCTCCCAAATCTAAGATGGTGGTGAGGAGAAAAAACTGAGAAGGCTTCCGGTTGTAGAAAAACAGTACTGGACTCAATGGGCTGGTAAGTAAGTTTTTTTAAGCCAGCAGCTACACTACTTGTAGTTGTTGACCTTTAGTCTTCTCAAACCGGGGCAAAGTTCCTCTTCAGGCTTGGTTCATAATATTGCCATTTAGAAACACTTGCAAAATTGTGCACATTCCAGACCCGCAGGCAAATGCACTGCTCTTTAGCAGACGCGCGGGGGCACACATCTGCAAAACCACGTGCTTCAGTGCATTGCCATTTAAAAAAAAAAGGGTCATGGACTTCTTTTCCTGCCATTCTGTGGGTAGGGCAGCCCATTGAAATTAATAGGCTGCCTACACACAGAAAGCAGGTTGTAATGATGTGAAATGGGGCTTAAGTTAGAATCCCTACTTTGGTCAGTGTCTGGAGTTACCTCTACTTGTTGATTGATGAGCTGTTAATATAGTAATGATTTGTGCCAAACTATGCGTGATCAGTAAGATAGTGTGTCATCTTGATGTGTTTTAGCTGGTGTAATACAGATGACATTAAATATGCCATTTCCGTTTATGCTATACAAACATTATCTGTTTCATTGTGTTGGTTGCTTAAAGTGACTCACTTTGCCTCACTTCCATGTCTTGTAGTAACGCAGGAGTTAAATGAATGAACGTTTCACACAACACAGGCATCTTACACTCCTTAAAGTGTAGAATACCAAAAGAGACTGGTAAAGACTTTAGTGCTGCAATGAAAGGTAGAAGGAGACCTAAGCTGCTAGAGAGGTGAATATACAGTGTCTTCTCTTGCAGTAGTCCCCTTTCACATGAAGGGTCCGATCAGGTCCAAATGTCAGTCTTTCAGGCAGACCTGATCGGACAGTTCATTCTTTTATATGAACGGGAGGGTGTAAACTGACCTTTTTCTCTCTTCAATCAATATGCTTTGCTTCTCAGTAGGACAGGCAATAAAATCACACCAGTGAGGATTGAGACACCATTAAAATCCAAGTAGAAGTCCTAACCTTTCCCAACTCTACAAAAAAATGTTGCTTTCTGTGCCCCTTTACTCTGTCTCAGGAACAGCTGTCACTACAGCAGAAATTAAAGGAAAAATATCTTAACTGGGACACAGAAACCAGTGGAGGCCTGGCATAACTTCTAATCTTTCCCCACTCCATGCAAAGCAAAACTATGTTTTGGCTGGTGTTCAAATGACCAATATAATGACCTATGACAAATATGTACAAATTGTAGAGATGTTTTATGTTTCAAAGTTTTAATTTACTTGCTTTTTAAGCTGATCTCTAAGCAGACATAAAAGACACCAATAAATACAGCTCTGTAGTCATTAATACATCATTACATGTGTTTTCTTAAATGTAAGCAGTGTAAGGCCTGATTCACACCTATGCAGGTTGCAGTTTGCATATTGCAGGTGCATTTTGCATTTTTCAATACACATTTTTGATCCCTTGAAATCTATGGAACCAAAAACCAGAAAAAAGTCCCTGGCCCTTTCCATAAAATGCACAGATGTGATCTACATCTATAGGAAAACATGTTAAATGGACTGTAGTGTGTTTCTGAGAACTGAAAATGCACTAAAAAGTGCATAGGTGTGAACTAGGCCTAAGTACCCATATCCGACCTGCTTTTGGCTTTTTGCAGTTCCTATACAGTAGAGCTAGAGAGTGTAAGGAAGAAATGCTCACTTCTATGCTGCTTCTCCTTTAATTTTCCAATTACAGGCTGGGGATGACGTAGGCTGAGAGGAAGTGGGCTGAATGATTCTGGCCATCAAAAAAAAAAAGTACTGCAGGGAAAATCCCTGGATTAAAGTTGAATATTGCAACAAAAGCTGGTTTTGTTATTTTATCATTTAACTGTCTATTCAGTTTTTTGTTGTTGTTATTTTTGGTTGTAGTTATGCTTTAAAAATTGAAACAATTGAGTACTGTCTGTGATACTTTAACTACTTGCTTACTGGGCACTTAAACCCCCTTCCTGCCCAGGCCAATTTTCAGCTTTCAGCGCGGTCACAATTTGAATGACAATTGCGCGGTCGTGCGACGTGGCTCCCAGAAAAATTGACGTCCTTTTTTTCCCACAAATAGAGCTTTCTTTTGGTGGTATTTGATCACCTCTGCGGTTTTTATTTTTTGCGCTATAAACAAAAAAAGAGCGACGATTTTGAAAAAAACACAATATTTTTTATTTTTTGCTATAATAAATATCCCATTTTTTTTTAAAAAAAATATTTTTTTCCTTAGTTTAGTCCGATACATATTCTTCTACATATTTTTGGTAAAAAAAAAAAAAAAAAATCGCAAAAAGCGTTTATTGATTGGTTTGCGCAAAAGTTATAGCGTCTACAAAATAGGGCATAGTTTTATTGCATTTTTATTATTATAATTTTTTTTACTAGTAATGGCGGCGATCAGCGATTTTTATGATTTTTATTGTGACTGCGACATTATGGCGGACACATCGGACACTTTTGACACCATTTTGGGACCATTGTCATTGATACAGCGATCAGTGCTATAAAAATGCACTGGTTACTGTAAAAATGACACTGGCAGGGAAGGGGTTAACACTAGGGGGCGAGGAAGGGGTTAAATGTGTGCCCTGGGAGTGATTACTACTGTGTGGGGGAGGGGACTGACTGGGGGAGGTGACCGATGTGTGTTCCTATGTACAAGGGACACAGCATCGGTCTTCTCTCCCTGACAGGACGTGGATCTCTGTGTTTTACACACAGAGATCCACGTCCCTGCTCTGTGTACCGGCCAATCGTGGGTGCCTGGCGGACATCGCGGCCGCCAGGCACGCGCATCGGCATCTCAGTGATGCGCCGGGCGCGCGCCCCCCAGTGGCTAAAATAGCCAAGGATGTCTATTGACGTCCTCCTGGATTTTTAGATCCACATTGAGGCCGTCAATAGTCTATGGCCCGGATTTAAAGCGGTTAATTTATTAATTCTATTTGACATGTAGGCAGGGGGTAGGGTTGTGTGGTGGTAGTCGCATCTTCCATGTTTCCCTCCTAGTTGACGCCAAGCAAGAGTCACACGAGAGGCCTACCTTGGGGTGGGTTCTTCAGTTCTACGCTAGGCACCTGTAAGAGAACCACTTTACTACACATGGGGTAACTTTACCTCTGTGCCATTTTCATCAATGCCCTGGGACAAGGCTAAGGCTACTGTGAGGGAATACTCAACCTTAAGGTGGGCCTCTACTTTTAGAGGTGAACATACACTGGGGTTTATTTACTAAAGGCAAATCCACTTTGCACTGCAAGTGCACTTGGTAGTGCAGTCGCTGTAGATCTGAGGGGGAAATGCAAGGAAAATAAAAAACAGCATTTTTGCTTGTACATGATTGGATGATAAAATCAGCAGAGCTTCCCCTCAGATCTACAGCGATCTATAGCGACTGCACCTACAAGTGCACTTGTAGTGCAAAGTGGATTTTCCTTTAGTAAATCAACCCCACTGTGTACACTTGCACCGCAACTGTTCTCTAATTAACTCTTGGCTCCCCATGACAATGTACACCTTCTCTGTAACTTGCATTTAGGAGGGGCATGTTGAGCATTGTCCACATCCACCTGTCCAGCGTTTTCCACTACCATTCCTCAGTAGCAGAGTGGACCCTTAACTCTTGAACTTCTGTACCTCTGTACAGGATGGAAACCTCTGCAGGGAAAATCCACTCTCATTACTCTGGGAGACAGACCGTTTGTGGGAGGAGCGCCGACAACATCTCCCTGGCCACTAGAGGCCATTCCACCTGTGGCAGGTACACGCTACTGACAGGCTGCTTGTTAGGCTTCCATTACCCTAGGTAACCACTTGTGTCTTCACACTGCCATATTTCAGTGCTGATGTCTTCATACCCCAAGTACCTTAGTGACTGGAACTATGGGATGGTGCTTGCATTGCACCCCTTTTAGTAACTTCAGACCAGGCGGGAACAAGGTTTCAAAAGCTTTACTTGGAAAAAGTGCAAAAGGGTTGCGAAGTCCAACATTTAGAGACATAATTCTTACCTACATCACTAACCCTAACTCAGGCTATGTGCTGCCCTGGCATACCTGCAAAGGTAGTGTTCATGTAAATACAGAGTCCATCAGAAGCATTCTTCAGCAGCTGGTGTCTTCAGGGCGAATCCCAGGTTGTGATGATTTTACATACAGGTAGTAGTGAGCGACATTCTTCTGCTTCTCAGGGTGCTGTTCTCCGTCTCTCTCCCGTACATGCACCTGGTCTCTCCCTCTCTCTCCAATCCCCCAACTCCTGAGGGCCCTCTGCTAGGGGGCATTCCCCTAGGGTTACTCTCTGCACTGGACCACTGTTTTTCTTTTTTATCACAGGATCAGTGGGTCGGAACCAGAGGAAAACCCGCCAAAAAGACCAAAGAACCGAGAAAGAATTAACTCCCTCCCTCCTCTCCAGGACAGCACCTAACTGGCTATTTCCAACCCACTTACAGAAACAAAAAATAATGGTCTAAATGTGTAAATGATAACCTAACCCATGCCCCCATCCCCGGTACATATGAAAAAAGAAAAAGGGGGGGGGGGTTGTGGGACTTTAAATGAGACATGGATGGGTGTAGAAAAATGATCTAGGATAACACAAGTGATAAGCACAAACCCAGAGGGGAAATCACTGTAACCATGAGGAGTTGCTAAGTAATCACCCAACGGAGAGAAAATCAAGACAATTATATGAATATCAAAATATATTGTATTAAAATCAATAATACAGAGATCATGCAGTCAAAGGCATAATACAGGTAATAATAGTCACATAAGTATAGTTCATAGTCAAGGGCATGATTAAAAAAGCAATCACAATACATGGACATACAGGTGCAGTGAACATAGTTATCCAAAATTTTGTTATTTGATTTTCAGAATAGCTTGATAAAATAATATTATTATATTTGATTTGGGCAGACTTGAGCTTGGCATCCTGAGTGTGGACTCGACGCGTTTCTTGGCGTTTGCAGCCAGTCATGAGGAGTGGGGTGCATATAATTTTCGGCTAAAAAGGGGAAACAGGATGAATAGATAGGTCAATGAGGTCATACAATTAATAGGTAATGCTTAAACCATCAAGCAAAATATGGTAGAATTTATACATTACCTGTGTGAAAGCCCAAAAAGAGGTTAGTTCAAGCATTCCATTAAGGAAGTAAAAAGGTGGTCCTGAGTGAGCCAATCTCCCCCGGGGTTGAGGCGGGGGTAGGACCCCTGCAATCCAAGAACCCTCCAAAGGGAGGAGAGCCATGGAGATGAAGTGGGACATCAGCCAAGAAAAAATCGGATAGCCATAGAACAGGGTCAGACCGCCAAAGGCTTTGGCGTGAGGCAATGTGCAAGTGCTTGACAAAAAAAATGAGATAAGGAAATTGTCAGTGATTGGATGGATCAAAAAAATAAATAAAAAGAAAATAAAAAACAAAAAAAAACGAACAACTAAGGAAAATGAATATTGGATGGAGTGGGTTGGTCAATAGTGAATGGACAGTGGAGATTAGGATGGAATTAGCATTAAGGATGCATGTACAGGTGAATGGGGGAGAGTAATGGGGAGCGTGTGTGAACCAAGGGTGTGTATGGAGAAATGCTGAGATGAAATGAAAAATAGGGGAATGTTCAAAGTGTCAGAGAAAGGAAAAAGATGAAGTGGATGGAAAAACAAGATGTGAGCAAGAGGGGGATGTGGGTCCTGAAAACCGCAACCCATGTTTACCTGGTGGTATGAGTAGGGACAAGTGAAACCTCCCTGCGGATGGGACTCCCTGGAGTGTGACCGCCGGAATAAGACTGACTTAAGTACCCACTAAGAGGGGCGTACCCCCGCCAACGCCATGTGTCATCGTGTTGGCTGGGGGAGGGGGGACCAGAAACGAGCGCCCGCCCGAGGCACGGCGAAACCCCAGCGGGAGCCCGTCCAACCCCCTCCAGCTGCGCGGGATGGAAGGAAGCCGTGACACACTAGCCGGCATCCGCTCGGACGCCGTGTGTGTCATGTGCTGACATGACGTCGATGCGCCAAGGTCCCGCCCCGCCGCCATCAATGAGGGGAAAGGATGGGCGGGGGGCAGGAGCTGGGAGCATCGCAACCCCGGGGAGGAAAATATCACACAGTAAGGAGCCACCAAATAGCTTGGAATGCAAATATATATATATATATATATATATATTGACAACATTGGCCTATTTTCACCTAAAATTTTAAAATAATGGAAATCAAAAATAATGAATTAAAAAAAATAATTAATTGGATGATGCCAATATTTGAAAGATCTCAGAAAATTGAATAGCTGAGAAAATGCTTAAAAAAGTCAAAAAAAGTAGTAGTAATTTTGGATAACTATGTTCACTGCACCTGTATGTCCATGTATTGTGATTGCTTTTTTAATCATGCCCTTGACTATGAACTATGAAATATACTTATGTGACTATTATTACCTGTTTTATGCCTTTGACTGCATGATCTCTGTATTATTGATTTTAATACAATATATTTTGATATTCATATAATTGTCTTGATTTTCTCTCCGTGGGGTGATTACTTAGCAACTCCTCATGGTTACAGTGATTTCCCCTCTGGGTTTGTGCTTATCAGTTGTGTTATCCTAGATCATTTTTCTACACCCATCCATGTCTCATTTAAAGTCCCACGAACCCCCCCTTTTTCTTTTGTCTAAATGTGGATCTCGGCTTCCTAAATCACTATTCAACATTTTTATTCCTATTCTAATCTCTGTGACTTTACCCCCCTCCAGTTCCCTAGCCCTCTCACCAGCTATCCAAGCTTAATTGCCTTTGCTATGTACTTTTGTTTATGTGTTTTTTTTCTTCTAAGAGATTGTCATAACACTGCTAAAACTTTTGTGAATTAGTACTACTTGGACCTTGATGAATGGGACATACCCCAAAAGCTTGTCCTGAAAAATTGGATGTTAGAGCAAAAAAAAAAAAAGTATCACAGACAGTACTCAAGTGCACCAATATGGCTACAATCACAGAGAGACAAGGGCCTCTTCCCGACAACCCTGGCCGTTGGTTGTCGGGGTCTGCGGGCAGGGGGCTTATCGGAATCCGGGAGCCCCCTTTAATAAGGGGGCCCTCTACCATATGTGAATGAGTATGGGGTACATCGTACCCCTACCCATTCACCTGGTGGCAAAAAAAGTTAATAAAAAACACAACACAGGTTTTTAAAGTAATTTATTAGGCAGCTCCGGGGGTCTTCCTGCCGGGCGCCCCGCTATCTTCCAGCAGTTTTGCTAGCGGGGTCCCGGGCTTCCTCGTCGTCTTCTTCCGACTTCGGGGGACTTCCTGTCGGGCGCCCCGCTATCTTCTTCCAACTCTTTTGCTAGCGGGGTCCCGGGCTTCCTCGTCGTCTTCGGGGGTCTTTCTGCCGGGCGCCCCGCTATCTTCTTTCAGCTCTTTTGCTAGCGGGGTCCCGGGCTTCCTCGTCGTCTTCGGGGGTCTTTCTGCCGGGCGCCCCGCTATCTTCTTTCAGCTCTTTTGCTAGCGGGGTCCCAGGCTTCGTCGTCGCCTTCTTCCGACTTCGGGGGTCTCTTGTTCTGTTCTCCGGTGTCGTCTCCGCGCTCTCCGGTTCTTCTCCCGCTCTCCGGTGCCTTCTCCACGATCTCCGGTTCTTCTCCCGCTCTCCGGTGCCTTCTCCACGATCTCTGGTTCTTTCTGCCTTCTGCCGGGCGCTCGCTATCTTCTTCCAGCTCTTTTGCTAGCGGGGTCCCGGGCTTCATCGTCGCCTTCTTCCCTCTTCTCTTCGCCCGATGTTGCCTCGTCGCTGTCCGCCGCTACAATGCTCTGGCAGCGAGCGCGCCCACTTATAATGGCATGGGCGTGGTCACCGGGTGATGCCACCGCTGACCCCGCCCCCGTAGCACGTCACAGTCCCATCATTCCTCGGGACTGTGACATCATACAGGGCGGGGTCAGCGGTGGCATCACCCGGTGACCACGCCAATATAAGTGGGCGCGCTCCGCTGTCAGAGCATTGTAGCGGCGGACAGCGACGAGGCAACATTGGGCAAAGAGAAGAGGGAAGAAGGCGACGATGAAGCCCGGGACCCCGCTAGCAAAAGAGCTGTAAGAAGATAGCGGGGCGCCTGGCAGAAGGCAGAAAGAACTGGAGATCGCGGAGAAGGCACCGGAGATCGTGGAGAAGGCACCGGAGATCGTGGAGAAGGCACCGGAGAGCGCGGAGACGACACCAGAGAACAGAACAAGAGACCCCCGAAGTCGGAAGAAGGTGATGACGAAGCCCGGGACCCCGCTAGCAAAAGAGCTGGAAGAAGATAGCGGGGCGCCCGGCAGAAAGACCCCCGAAGACGATGAGGAAGCCCGGGACCCCATACTCATTCACATAGGGTGGGGGGCCGGTATCTGGGGGTCCCCTTATTAAAGGGGGCTCCCGGATTCCGAAAAGCCTGCCGCCCGCAGACCCCGACAACCAACGGCCAGGGTTGTCGGGAAGAGGCCCTTGTCCCCATCAACATGGGGGCAGGGTGCTTTGGGGTGGGGGGGCCGCAGGTCGTCCCCCTGCCCCAAAGCACCCACCCCTCCATGTTGAGGGCATGCGGCCTGGTACGGTTCAGGAGGGAGGGGGGGCGCTCTCGTCCCCCCCTCTTCCCCTGCGGCCTGCCAGGTTGCGTGCTCGGATAAGGGTCTGGTATGAATTTTGGGGGGGGACTCCCACAACGTTTTTTTTCGGCTTAGGGGGTTTCCCTTAAAATCCATACCAGACCTAAGGGCCTGGTATGCTCCTGAAGGGGAACCTATGCCGGTTTTTTAATTAAAATTCGGCGTGGAGTTCCCCTTCATGATTCATACCAAACACGGGACAGCGAGGCTGCCAAGAACCAGCGCGATGCCATCGCGCTGGAGACATTCTCGGCCAGCAAGTCGCCTCTAGGACACGACTTGAGCGGCTGCTTCACGCTCAGGTCATGTCCAAGTTGCCTCGCAAAGTCGCGCTGTCCCTGTGTCAGCCGGCACACGAGTCGCCCCGCGAGTCGGATACGCTTCATCCGACTTCCCGGGCGACCTCTATTCAAATCAATGGGCTCCCATAGGGAACCATTCATTTTCAATAGAGCGCTGCTGACATTTGTATTTACTATAACAGTGCGCCGCTGTGCACCGCTGGTTCCTGCGCCAAGTGAAGGAGTTATCCGGTGCACCAATTAAGGTTAGAACCAGCGCAGCGCACTGTTATTAGTAAATCAGCCCAAGTATCTCACAAAAGTGAGTACAAATTTATGTAAATATTTTATTATATCTTAGGGGTGTACTCACTTTTGTTACCAGCGGTTTAGACATTAATGGCTGTGTGTTGAGTTATTTTGAGGGGGCAGCAAATTTACACTGTTATACAAGCTGTACACTCACTACTTTACATTGTAGAAAAGTGTCATTTCTTAAGTGTTGTCACATGAAAAGATATAATAAAATATTTACAAAAATGTGAGATACTGTGTGTGTATATATGTAGCACACAGATCCCTGGCCTTACCTCCTCAAGGCAGGACGCACCGTACCACAATGCCCAGGTTCCTTCTTGAATAAGAGGGTGAGCGGTGTTCAGAAATTGTTGGGTCCCACAGCGAGTTACCTTCCCTCGGTTGGATCTCACCCCTAGAGTTTAGGGAAGAGTCTGTTGTAGGTGCATCAATAAGGCCAATGTCCAGACAAGGTTAAACCTTAATGAAGGAAGGTTTATTTTCTTTATGCTGACAACTGGATAGGAAAGTTGGAGTTGAAGAATAAAGAAACAGGGAGACAGGTTCAGGCACTTGGTATCACCACTCAATCCCGAGTGGGCTCTGCTCACCCGGATAGTCCCCTCTCACGGGCCTAGCAGCCGGAGTGATGCACAAACTTTACTTCTCTTAATTTTCCCTTGGAGATACGATTGGGAGATTCTCTGCCACAGAATCTCTGAGCCCCGAACCTCTCAGCGCTTGTAATTAAAGAACAGGTGCAGGTTGCTGCACATTACAAGGCCTCAGATGATTAGCGAAATCCCTCCAGAAGTTTACCGGGCCTCTCTTTCACCGTGAAACTCTCACCAGTCCCTCAGAAAAGGTCCACCCCCAGTCTCTTCTTCTTAGAGCGGGTCTCATCTCCCGGGGCACCCTAGGATTCCTCCTCTTAGAGCTGAGCCCCAGCTAAAGGTGCTGGGCCCAATGGCGAAGTTGCAGCCCCAGGCTAAAGGTGCCTGGGACCGATGCATACGCGCACCCCTGGCCTGGAGGGCCAGGTCACGCGACCCGAACTCCGGAGCCCCGGAACTCTGGAACAACCTCCAGTCGGCGTCTGCCCCTTATCTATCCTCTCCCGGCATGCACAGCAGGTTGTCCACGCCCACTGTACTACTGCCAAGAGAGGACACCCTAAGGCACAGCACTGTTACCAGTGGTTCAACCCTGATCTGTCATGGCAGTGCCACCTACAGGCCACAGGGAACTGCACACCAGTACAACACCTGAGGAACAAAATAACCGTACCTATCAATAAAAGCGGTCTGAGCCTGGCTACTAGCTTAGACCAACCACTAAATTTAGGCACACAGCACCCCTCAAAGTAGAGGGGCGCTACATATATATATATATATATATATATATATATATATAATATATATATATATAGTCGTGGCCCTTTGACCGAGAGAGATGTGGATCACATAAACACGCGACAAGACTTACAACATAAATAGGCGTGAAGTGTGCCTTGGTGGTCTGGTCGGTATGCCAAGAAAAAAGGGGCATACCCAAGGTAAGTAATGGGTAGTTAATTGAAGAAGGATATGCTGAGAAGTGCCCTGAAAAGGGGAAGGGAGGGAGGGTGACGAATGCAATTAATTGCGCAGATTCACAAACATGAGGTGAGCTAGGAAGAGTAGGCCCAGTGACGTGTAGTATCGCACACTGAACCGACAAAGAGCATGGGTGAGTGGGCTGCTTAAATACCCTCCGGGCTCCTCCCATAAATTCAGGCCACCATACTGCCCTTCTTATTTATGGTCGTGGCCCTCTGACCGAGAGAGATGTGGATCACATAAACACGCGAGAAGACTTACAACATAAATAGACCTGAAGTGTGCCTTGGTGGTCTGGTCGGTATGCCAAGAAAAGGGGGAAAAAGACTCAGATAGGGGAATAACTCTTAATTGATTCTTGTGGTTATTGAGTCAGCTTGGTGAAGGCTTGTGCCATTTCTTCCTGAGGATTTGGGATGTATGTGGCAAAACAAGCAGACTTCCATTGACCTCGTTTCTTGATTTCGTGGTCTGGTACTCCCTGTTGGGAGGCAGCTGAGGCTGCTCTAATTCGGAAGGAATGTCCAGAGAAATGACTTGGTTTTGAAGCCCAAGTTGCTTAGGAGGATCCTGACAGGCTTGACAAATTGGCTGCCACTCAGGGAGCTGGTTTAGGAAGGGTAACAATGAGCTACCATCAGATTGGCTGGGCAGTAGTTGGTCGAGCACCGTCACTGGGCGTCAAGCGTTGTTAGTCTGAAACAGGTTGATGTCAACCCTGGTGCCGGTTTGTTGCGTTTGCAGACTGTGAGAGTGTAGTGGTTCAAAAGCGAGTCGGGTGGCGTTGGAGCAGTGTCTGACTGCCGGAGCCGCTGACTGTAAATTCACTAGGTTGTAGGGAACCGTAGAAGGCCTGGTAGATGGCTGTTTGGATGACTAGGCTGGGCAAGCCCCAACGGAGAACGAGTAAGGATTTCAGACATGTCCCTAAAGAGAGCACTCTTAAAAGGTAGGCGCTTGCCACTGACTACGGGTTGGTGCTTCGGTATGACCTGTAGGAGGGACTTGACTGCATGGGCTTGAGAATACTGACGGTTTACTGGGGTCCTGCAAGGACAGGAAGGGCTGGACGCCATCTAGGTATAGCGTGATAGTATTGTGAGAAAGGACCAGCTGCGTGTGGCAATAGGATATGAAGGCTAGGACGTGTCTAACGTCGCCTATTGCTGCTCCGGGGCAAGGGGCCAAAAATTCTCTGTTAGTGTTCCAAGCAGTGCGATAGGCCTTCAGTGTGTTGCGTGCCAAGGAGTGGTTAATAAGCTGGGTTGCGTTGGCGAGATGCGACTTCAGTCTATCGTCAGCAACGACCAGGGTGGAACAGGAATAGTTGTTGGGTCAGCTTCAGGCTCTTGCTGAAAAAAACAAAGTAAGGTTGGAACGAGACAGCGCATCAGCTGCGATTTTGCATTTGCCTGGAATATGTCTACAGAAGATATTAAACTGTTGACGGAGTGACAGCTGCGCGAGCCTGCGCAGGAAGGACATGATGGGGAGTGACTTAGATCTACCTTTATTGATGATGTCGGCTGTGGCCTGATTGTCCGTGGTGAAGAACACTGTCTGTCCTGTTCAAGTGTGGCCCCAGACCTGGGCAGCTGCCACGATGGGATACAGCTTGTAAGAGTGATGAAGACTGGGCGAAGCAGAATTTTAAGAGAATTTCTGGGGCCAAGTATCGGCGAACCAGTGGCGGCCAAAAAAAAGCAGCGAAGCCCGTGGAGGCTGCAGCATCAATGACCACCCGTAGTAGTTCGGCTGAGACTGCCGCGATGAACATTGGAATGCTGTTCTATCAGGTGGGGAACTTGTCCCACATAGCTAAGTCTGCTACTGATGCTTGGTCTAGTTTGAGAACTTGGTCTGGATCTTGCACTGGTGTGAGAAAATCAAGACAATACACAGGTACTCAACAAGACAATATACGTGCGCTTGCTGACCAACGTGCACTCGCAGACCAACGTGCACTTGCTGGTGCCGGATGGAAACCTGAACTAACCTCAGGGACAAAGACAGAGAAGGATGAGTGGCCCGCGTGCCACTGGAGATGAACGGCCAACTGGGTGCCGCTGCGTGTTTGTGTGGCTGATTGTTTGTCACTGAGGTGTGTTTGCAAGTTAGTTTGTATGCAGGTTTGCACGTAGGTGCGTGCCGCAAAGTGTTTTATACTACTGGAGACAATTTTGCGTGGTTGCAAGGGTGTCAGTGAGTGTCAGGTTGCGTGGTTGCAGGGGCCTTGATGAGTATGAAGGTTTGTTTTCTGAGATGACATTGCATGGTTGTAAGGGTCTCGGTCTGGTTTGCTGAGACAATATTGCACTTTGTATGGCTGCAAGAGTCTGAACGGGTGTCAGGTTGCTGAGACGATATTGCATTTGCAATGGTCTCAAATGAGTGTCAGGCTGCTGAGACGACTTTGTATGGCTGCAAGGGTCTGAACGGGTGTCAGGTTGCAGAGACAAGATTGCGTGGTCGCTAAGGTGTAGACGAGTGTCAAGCTGCTGAGACGATATTGTATGACTGCAAGGGACTCAATGGGAGTCGGGTTTGCAGAGACGATATTGCGTTTGCAAGAGTCTTGGTGCGTGTGAGGCTGCTGAGACGACATTGCGTTTGCAAGGGTCTCAACAAGAGTGTTAGGCTGCTAAGATGATTTGTCTGGCTGCAAGGGTCTCAATAAATGTCAGGTTGCTGGGGGCTAGACTGCGTGGTCACAAAAAGGTCTTAATGAGTCGGAGGTTGCTCGAGACAGTATTGCGTGGTTGCAAGAGTCTCGATGAGTGTGGGGCTTCTGAGACAGTATTGCATTTGCAATGGTCTCAACAAGGGTGTCAGGCTGCTGAGACGATTTTGTGTGGTTGCGGCGGTCTCAACCGGTTTCAGGTTGCTGGGCTGAGATTGCGTGGTGACCACGGGGGTATTCATTTATACTTCTTTGTTTTTTTTTGTTTTGTTTTTTTTGACATTTGAGAGGTTGCTGGGATGATGTTGCATTTTTGCAAGGGTCTCGACAAGGGTGCCAGACTGCTGAGACGATTTGCATGGTTGCAAGGGTCTCAACAGGTGTCCGGTTACTGGGACGAGATTGCGTGGTGACAGAGGGGGTATTTATTTATTTTTATTTTTTGACAAGTGAGAGGTTGCTGAGACGATGTTGCATTTTTGCAAGGGTCTCAACAAGGGTGTCAGGCTGCTGAGACAACTTGCATGGTTGCAAGCTCTCAACAGGTGTCAGGTTGCTGGGCCGAGATTGCGTGGTGACAAAGGGGGTATTTTATTTATTTTTATTTATTTATTTTCTTTCTTTTTATTTTTTCTTTGACAAGTGAGAGGTTGCTGAGACGATGTTGCGCTTTTGCAAGGGTCTCAACAAGGGTGTCAGACTGTTGATACAATTTGCATGGTTGCAAGGCTTTCAACAGATGTCAGATTGCTGGGCCGAAATTGTGTGGTGGCAAAAGGGGGTATTTATTTATTTATTTTCGACAAAGGAGAGGTTGCTAAAACAATATTGTGTTTGCAAGGGTCTTGACAAGAGTGATAGGCTGCTGAGATGGTTTTGCATGGCTGCAAGGGCCTCAACGAATGAGAGTTGGGTTACTGAGAAAAAAATAGAAACACCAAGTTTGTTTGGCGACTTACCGTACCCTTATGCATTGTACACACGGTCGGATTTCCGGTGGAATTTTCCGTCGGAATTCTGATGAAGCTGACTTCCATCAGTCTTGCATACACACTGTCAGACTAAATTCCGACCGTCCAAAACGCGGAGACGTAAAACACTACGACGAGCCAAGAAAAATTAAGTTCAATGCTTCCGAGCATGCGTCGACTTGATTCGGAGCATGCGTGGATTTTTTTCCCCATCGGAAAAATTTAAAACATGTTCTATTTTTTTACTCCGATGGAAAAAAGTCAGATGGGGCCCACACACAATCGGAATTTCCGATGAAACAAGTCCATCGGATTTTATTCCATCTGAAATCCGATCGTGTGTACAAGACATTAGACAAGCAGTATAAGAGATAGGGACGACGTCCGTTTGATTCGTAGGGGGAACTAGCGAACGATATGGGAGACAATGAATGGTAACAAATTGATAGTATATAAAAATTATGGTAACGAATCTTACTTGCGACAGTGAGCCATGCGAGTGAGTTTGTGGCGGACTGTGGCGGGAGTGCAACATATCAGGAAGGTGTGGCGTGATGCCGTGCACAAGGCAAAACCACAAGGTTTGGTGTAGAAAATTATAACGCAAGAAGTGCGTACGAATAATTTGTAAGTTCCACTGCGGGAACCGAACATGGTACTGGCGACACCGTGAGTGGCCACGAATTTTGACATGATAAAACACGGTACCAAATCCTACTAGTGATCGTGCGACTGGTTCGCATTGGACTGGAGCGGGTGTGCAACACAACCCGAAGTGTGGTGTGACGTCATGCATGACGCACAGAAAATAACTTTGGTTTAGTAAATAAATGAGAGAAGCACCATGTACAAACGATTCGTAAGTTCCGCTGCAGGAACTAAAACACATGGCATGGGGGATACAACAAATGGCAATAGTAGAAAGTATGCAATGCATCTGATATAAATCGGTTGTAAAGAGAAATGACTCTTGATACGAATCGGTTGTAAAAATGTATGAAATTAATCCAATATGAATCGGTGGTAAGGAGTATTGAACAAATCTGATACGAATTGGTTGTAGAGTGTATGCCACCCCTTGCTCTGAAACCGAACACCTACCAACCACCCTTCCCCCCAGGCTAATCCAGTGCAGACAAGGCACCAGGTGGGTCTAATTACCCCCTCAATCAGCCACAGAACCCATACAAACAATACATGCTAATCTCCAAATAGATGAGACAGCAACCCCATGGACAGTGAATCTTATAACCAGTGAAGCCTATGGTAAATGATATCGGACAACGACCAACAGCGGCTTGGATTTACAAATAAATCTTATTTTTGGCAGAAGGTACTTACGAATGTACAACGCCTGGACATGAGTGACAACAACTCAGAGGCAGGTTTTTATAAAAGGGATGCAGTATAGGAAGCATAACGAATCGCAAGATTGCACATGATACGAAAAGGTTTGAATACTACCTGCGACAGTGAGCGGAACCACAGACGAAGACCACGAATAAAGAAGCCGCAATGCACTTGCGATTGAATGCGCAGACTCACGACCATGAGGTGAGCTGGGAAGAGTCGGCCCAGTGACGTCTAGTTTTATGCACTGAACCGACAAAGAGCATGGGTGAGTGGGCTGCTTAAATACCCTCCGGGCTCCTCCCATAAATTCAGGCCACCATACTGGCCTTCTTATATATATATATATATTTGCTTTGTTTAACATACCAGTGCAGTGCAGCGTTATCATATAATGGGTGTGGTGTTAATCAGGGACATTGACTGGTGACAGCATCCCCAAAAAGTTTTTAACAACTGTAGCGGCCTCACCCCTCTCACCCCTTCTTCTTCTCGGATTGTTGTCTTGTTTAGGGGGATCAGGGAGGAGGGATGCGGTACACTACGGCCTATGTCCTCTAATGTGTAGAGGTGAAAGTTAACACCTGTTTACCTTCGGGCTGTTTGCATAACCCAGAGCCAAGTCCGTTCTGCAGATGACCCCCCCTTGCTCCCAGTAACTGAAGTTCCACACCACTGAAAAGGTCCAACTCTTATTTATTGTCTGACAGCAATAAATCGTCCTTTAACAGCAGACAGGTTGTGACCCAAAGAACAGTTCAGTATAAGTGGGGAGTAGGTCAAGGCACAATCCTCAAATAGAACTAACCATTGTAGTGTCACCAATGGTTATTACACACAGCCGCTGCCACAGACCGTGTAGAACAGGAACAGAATTACCTTCGCTAAGTGCAGCCCCTGTCAGAGGGAAGACATCCTTCCAAGAGAGTTACCAGAGGCCCCGCCGTCACCAGCAATGCTGCACCGGACTGTTCGGAGGGGTTACGCTCCCTGGTCTCCTCATCTCAGATTTGGGTGCCCAACACCTTAGGGCCCTTTGGACTCTTCCACCCCTGCGGAACCCAGTCAAAGGTACTGGGCCCCGGGCCTCCTCCGTAGTACCTCACCCCAGGCTGAAGGTGCCTGGGATGGACTCCATCTCCCGCTCCGGCCAGGCCAAGGGCACCTGGGCCCGGAACACCGGCACCCAGGCTGAAGGTGCCTGGGCGCAGCTGTGACCTCCGATTCTGAACCTCATGTTGAGGGCGTCTCTCCCCTTTATCTCCTCCCCCGACAGGCACAGCAGGTTCCCCGCCCTGCCGTACGGCTGCCGAAACAGGACAAAAAGGGAACAGCACTGCAGTGATGGTTCAACCCCGGCCCAGGACGACAGTGCCACCTGGGGGCTGCAGGGAACTGAACACCACTGGAGTCCTCCACGAATAAAAAGGGTCCCAAATTCCCTAACAATCAATGCATCTGGGTCATACTACCACCCAGATGCTTCCCCTAAATTTAAATACCCGCTACACAATCTTTTTATTTTTTATTACATTTTTTTTTAAATATTTTTTACGATTTTTTTTTTTAACACACTGTGTCCAGGGCAATATAATGCTACTATGGTAACACACATTGTATTACATTGCTATAAGCAAGCATTTTACTGAATGAAACTGATTCATTCAGTCTGTTTTATTTTGATTAGCTGTGATTTTCCAGAGCTAGTACAGATGGGCTGTGATTGACCCTGTCTGTACCATATGATCACACTGACCAATCACAGCTAGTGTATTGTATTGTAGTTATTTACAACTGTCATGTGAGCTGCTGTGATTGGTCACTGTGGTCACATGGTTCCGACAGCGAGCCAATACTCAGGTCTGTCATCGGCCCTGTCCCGTGGACACGGCCTGTGACAGAATGCGCCGCTGCGCGGCCACGTGCTCGGCACATCATGACAACCCGTCACATGATGCCCAAGTCAGGATAACTGAACCACCACCTATTGGCCGAGTGGGAAGGTGTTATTGCCCCTCCATCATCAGTATGAACTAAGCCTTAAGCCTCGTACACACGATCGGATATCCTATGGATTCTAATCCGATGGTTTTGTCCATCGGAAATCCGATGAAGCTGACTTCCATCAGTCTTGCCTACACACCATCAGTCAAAAAACCGACCGTTCCAAACGCGGTGACGTAAAACACTCCGATGAGCCGAGAAAAATGAAGTTCAATGCTTCTGAGCATGCGTCGACTTGATTCTGAGCATGCGTGGGTTTTTTATCCGATGGACTTGCCCATAGACGATCGGAGTTTTAGATCGGTTTTTTATCCATCGGTAAAATTTAAAACATGTTCTATTTTTTAAAACCGATGGAAAAAAGACCGATGGGTCCCATACACGATCGGTTTGTCTGATGAAAACAATCCATCGGACGGTTTTAATCGGTTAAACCGATCGTGTGTACAGGGCTTTAGTGTGTACCTGTCCAGTTACAAATGTATGTCACCGCAATGCACTAATGTATTTATTATTTTTTGAATTTTTTTATTTATTACAGATACTTATATAGCGCCATCAATTTACGCAGCGCTTTACATATATAGTACATTCACATCAGTCCTTGCCCTCAAGCAGCTTGTCCATGAAGCCAGCCTAAAGCAAATGGTTACTGCACTTTGTACATTGCTTATAGCTACTGCTCGTCATTTATGGTCCATTGACCTGATTTCAGAACATAAATTTGGTTAGTTATAAGTTGTATTCTGCTCACCTTCATTGTGCCTTGTACTTTGTTATACAGCATTATATACACAACACAGGTATAGCCATCTTCCAGGTATCTCTGTGTTTTCTTACTGACCTCAGGTGAACTATTATGTTTCATTGTAATTAACTCTGTATTGATTTAGGATTGCATCTTAGAGCATTTTACTAATTTTTACCAACTCTAAAATTACTATTTCTATTAGGAAAGGATTGACTCAGCCACCATAATTCAAGAGCCATTGCAGCCTGTAATTTGAGATATTTTTACATGGTTTAGATCTAAATTTAGAGGTCAGGAGGAGGAATCAAATAGAAATGTTCCCTAAAGATTTTAGAAGTGAGTAGATGGCACTACCACCGATTGCATTAACTGCAGAGAACAGAAATGGTATTCTAGTTGCTATGGAGATGAAGACATCATCTGGATGGAACACATAACCTAATATCTTTCTATTGAATTCACGAGTGTGCTAATGTACAAAGGTTCAATCCAGTGGTTTTGTCATTTAGGGCTAAATAAAAAAAATTGCATGAGCTCATTAGTCTTTTTAAAGGAAAATACAAATGTCTAACATGTCTATTTGGTCCTGTGAAACATTTAAACTCTAGTCTAGTGCCTTGCAAGGGGAATTCCCCCCAAAAAACTGCTTTGAAAGTAGTCGAAAAGAGCAAAAAATAAGTTTCCTGGGTTCTTGCAATGTGTGATTTGGTGATGACAGGGCTGAATAAACCAACGTTTTCACAAAACTATCACTAAAACCTGTTCAAGCAAATATATATAATTCTTTTTATATGCACTGCTCAGAAAAACACTTTGAAAACATATCAGATCTCAATCGTGAAAAAATATGCTGGATATCTATACTGATCTGGATTGGGTAATGTGTTAGGTATGAAAGGATGTCACATCGTTTGATGGAAATGAAAATTATCCACCTACAGAGGGCTGAATTCAAAGACACCCCAAAAATCAAAGTGAAAAAATTATGCAGCAGGCTAGTCCATTTTGCTGAAGATTCATTGCAGCAACTCAAAATGCTATTCAGTAGTTTGTATGGCCCCCATGTGCTTGTATGTATGCCTGACAACATCGGGGCATGCTCCTAATGAGAGGACTGATGGTGTCCTGGGGTATTTCCTTCCAGATCTCTACCAGAGCATCACTGAGCTCCTGAACAGACTGAGGTGCAACCTGGCGTCACCGGATGGACCGAAACATAATGTCCCAGAGGTGTACTATTGGTGAGCGTGGAGCCATTCAATGGTATCAATTCCTTCATCCTCCATTGTCATGCACCAGGCAGAAACCCAGGACCCACTGAACCAGCGTAGGGTCTGACAATGGGTCCAAGGATTTCATCCTGATACCTAATGGCAGTCAGGGTGCCATTGTCTAGCCCAGGCATATGCAATTAGCGGACCTCCAGCTGTTGCAGAACTACAAATCCCATGAGGCATAGCAAGACTCTGACAGCCACAAACATGACACCCAGAGGCAGAGGCATGATGGGACTTGTAGTTTCTCAACAGCTGGAGGTCCGCTAATTGCATATCCCTGGTCTAGCCTGTAGAGGTCTGTGCGTCCCTCCATGTATATGCCTCCCCAGACTATCACTGACCCACCACCAAACCGGTCATGCTAAACGATGTTACAGACAGCATAACGTTCTCCACAGCTTCTCCAGACCCCGCTTCTCAGGGTGAACCTGCTCTCATCTGTGAAAAGTACAGGGCACCAGTGGCAGACCTGCCAATTCTGGTGTTCAATGGCAAATTCCAATCCTGCTCCACAGTGCTGGATAGTGAGTACAGGGCCCACTAGAGGACGTCGGGCCCTTAGGCCATCCTCAAGAAGTCTGTGTCTGATTGTTTGGCCAGAGACATACATACCAGTGGCCTGCTGGAGGTCATTTTGTAGGGCTCTGGCAGTGCTCACCCTGTTCCTCCTTGCACAAAGGAGCATATACTGGTCCTGCTGATGGGTTAAGGACCTTCTATGGCCCTGCCCAGCTCTCCTAAAATCTCCTCCATGCTCTCGAGACTGTGCTGGGAGACACAGCAAACCTACTGGCAATGGCACGTATTGATGTGTCACCCTGAAGGAGTTGGACTGCCTGTGCAACCGCAATAGGGTTCAGGTATTGCCTCATGCTACCAGTAGTGACACTGACCCTAGCCAAATGCAAAATTAGTGAAAAACAGTCAGAAAAGATGAGTAGGGAGAAAAAAATTCAGTGGCCTTCACCTGTAAAACCATTCCTGTTTTGGAGGTCGTCTCATTGTTGCCCATCCAGTGCACCTGTTGTTAATTTCACTAACACCAAAGCAGCTGAAACTGATTAACAACCCCCTCTGCTAACTGACCAGATCAATATCCCAGGAGTTTAATTGACTTGATGCTATACTCTGATTAAAAATTGTTCCTTTCATTTTTTTGAGCAGTGTGTGTGTGTGTGTGTATATATATATATATATATATATATATATATATATATATATAATATATTTTTTTATTATATATTTTTATATATATATATACTGTGTGTGTATGTGTGTGTGTGTGTGTATATGTACGCACAAAGTCAAGTGAAACATTAAGTATACCAATGGAAATTGCTGGCTTCTGTCACGTACCTAGCGATGATGAGCCCGGACTGCAGAGGAAGGCCTCCCTTACAGCTCCCACCAGCGGCCCCTGGTAAGGTAACAGCAGGCGCGGAGGTAGGAGGGGTACGAGTGCCTGGCAGGATCAACCAAGGTGAAGGTAGTTATGCAGACTTGGTAGGCACACTGGAACACAGCAGGTCGAACTGGAATCAGGAACACTCAGCAAACTGGAATCGTTCAGCAGACTGGACCGGAACCAGGAACACAGGAACTCAGCAAACTGGATCAGCTTAGCAGACTGGACCGGAACCAGGAACACAGGAACTCAGCAAACTGGATCAGCTTAGCAGACTGGACCGGAACCAGGAACACAGGAACTCAGCAAACTGGACCAGCTTAGCAGACTGGACCAGAACTAGGAACAGTGAGCTTGGTCAGACAAGCCGGGTCGGTTAACTGGCCGGCAGCAAGGTACAGAGGGATCAGACAGAGGAGAGGTCACAACAAGCCAGGGGTCGGATGCAGGCAGAAAACTGGAGAAGTCACAGGCAGGCCGGGTCAAACACAGGTAAGTCTTCAGATCAGGTTTTCAGGTACTCAACGCTGTAGAGCAGACAGCAGAGACTGTCTGTGATTGACAGGTTTAAATAGCCCCTCTGGCGCCACCTGCAGGGCGGAGCATGCGCAACCGAGAATCAGGAAGACCAGGACGCCTGCTTCTGGCAGGATCTCCATGACATTGCCCCCCCCCGAAGGGGCAGCCTCCGGATGCCCATCCGGGCAAACTTCTCAGGGTGAGATCTCTTGAAGGACTGCACCAGGCTTCTAGCATGGATGTTCTCCTCAGGCTCCCAAGAGTTTTCTTCGGGTCCGTAGTCCTTCCACTTAATCAGGAATTGGTTCTGGTTATTCCTTCTTCTAAAATCCATAATGGCTTCCACTTCGAATTCCTCCTCCCCGTCTACAATGACAGGATCAGGGAGAGCCGGACTTCAGCCTGGAAATGGGTTGGGAACCGAAGGCTTCAGCAGAGATACATGGAAGACCGGATGGATCTTGAGGGAGTCAGGGAGCTCCAGTTCATAAGCCACTTCATTGATTTTCCTTTTGACAGGAAACGGCCCTAAGAATTTGGGGCCCAGTTTCTTAGAGGGGCATGCCATCCTCAAGTTTAAAGTGGATAACCATACTTGGTCGCCGGGTGCCAGCATTAATTCACCCCGTCTCTTCCTGTCAAAAATTGTCTTGTTGTGTTCCTGAGTCTTGGTCATGGTTTCCTGCAGAAGTTGGTTGTTGGATGAAAAGAAGTTCAACTTTTCCTGGACTGCGGGCACCGTACATTCAGGAAGGGAATTGGGCAGGAATGTAGGATGGAAACCGTAATTTGCGAAGAATGGGGACTGCTTGGTAGCGGAATGCGTAGAGTTGTTATAGGCAAACTCGGCCAATGGGAGCAGGGAAACCCAGTCATTCTGAGCGAATGAAGAGAAGCAGCGCAGGTACTGCTCAAGGGTCTGGTTAGTCCTCTCAGTCTGTCCGTTGGTCTGGGGATGGTAAGCGGAGGAAAGTGACAATTCTATCTCCAGAGCCTTGCAGAGGGATCTCCAAAACCGGGAGGTAAATTGTACCCCTCGGTCGGAGACAATATTGGCTGGTACCCCGTGGAGTCTGACGACCTCTCTGATGAACACCTGTGCAGTTTCGGGAGCTGAGGGAGTCCCCTTCATGGGAATGAAATGTGCCATCTTGGATAGACGGTCTACTATCACGAAGATAGTGGTGTGACTCTCAGCTGGAGGCAACTCAACGATAAAGTCGATGGACAGCATTTTCCAGGGTCTGTCTGGGACGGGTAGGGGTCTCAGTAGTCCCCAGGCCTTGGATTTGTAACCCTTGTTTCGGGTACAAACTATGCAAGACTCCACAAACTTCCTACAGTTCTCGCGGAGCCGAGGCCACCAAAAGGTACGCTGTACCAAGTCGGTGGTCTTGGCAACGCCAAAGTGCCCGGCAAGGGCATGGTCGTGGCAGAGTTCCAGTACGGTTATTCTCAGCTCTTCAGGTACGTAGATCCTGTTCTGGTACCAAAACAGCCCATCTTTGGCCTGCAATTCCGGTTCGGAGGGGGGTCTCTGCCCAGTGGAGGCTTGCTTGATCCGGGAGAGTAGGTCTTCCTGAAGCAGAAGGAAGTTTCCAGGAGCAAGAATGGTGTCTGGAGGAGAGGTTTCCTTAGACTTATGGAACATCCGAGAGAGGGCATCGGGCTTAATGTTCTTGGAACCGGGACGGTAAGTGACATGGAAGGAGAACCGGGAGAAGAAAAGCGCCCACCTGGCTTGTCGTGGTTTTAGCCTTTTTGCTGCCTTCAGGTACTCCAGGTTCTTGTGGTCGGTGAATATCAGAATCGGGTGGGCAGCCCCCTCCAACAGATAACGCCACTCCTCTAATGCGGACTTGATCACCAGCAATTCCCGATCCCCCACGTCGTAGTTCCTCTCTGCCGCAGATAACTTGCGAGAGAAAAAAGCTACTGGGTGGAGCAAGGCTCTGGTCCCCTGTCTTTGGGACAGAATTGCTCCTACCGCAATTTCCGAGGCGTCTACCCCCAGAACGAACGGTAATGAGGAATCTGGGTGCTTCAAGATAGAGGCAGAGGTAAAGAGACCCTTCAGGGCCTCAAAGGCCTTTTGGGCCTCAGGGGACCAATGGAAACGGATCCCTTGTTTGGTCAGCTGGGTGATGGGTGCGATGATGGCTGAGAACCCTCTGATGAATTTGCGGTAGAAGTTGGCGAATCCAACGAAACGTTGGATCCCCTTCTTGTCCCCCGGGACTGGCCAGTCCAGGATTGCAGCAATCTTTTGAGGGTCCATTTTGATGCCCTCGCTGGAGATAATTAGTCCCAAGAACGATATACTTTCCAGCTCAAATTCACACTTCTCGGCCTTCGCATACAGGCCGTGCTGGCGAAGCCGAGCCAACACACTTCTGACGTGCCTGCGGTGGGAATCAAGGGAGGAAGAAAAAATTAGTATATCATCCAGGTAGACAATGACAAAGAGATCTAGGAAGTCCCGGAGTACATCGTTAATGAAATACTGGAAAGTGTCAGGGGCGTTGCACAACCCGAAGGGCATTACCCGGTACTCGAAATGTCCGAATCGGGTGCGGAAAGCGGTCTTCCACTCATCCCCCTCCTTGATGCGGACCAAATTGTAGGCTCCGTGGAGATCAAGTTTGGTAAAAATGATGGCTGTTCCCAGTCTCTGAAATAGTTCCGGTACCAAGGGGAGAGGGTAGCGTTTTTTTACTGTGATTTTATTTAATTCACGATAGTCCACACAGGGTCGAAGGGTATGATCCTTCTTCTCTATGAAAAAGATGCCTGCACCGGCTGGAGATGTAGACGGACGAATGAACCCTTTCTGTAGGTTTTCATCGATATAGTCTTTTAGTGCCCCCTGTTCTACCTCTGTTAACGGGAAGATCCTGCCAAACGGAATTGCCGCTCCAGGAAGTAGGTCAATGGGGCAATCATAGGCCCGATGAGGTGGTAAAGTCTCTGCCCCTTGTTTGCTAAACACATCAAGAAAGTCATGGTAGACCTCAGGGATGGATTGCCATATTCCAGCCTCCGTATTGATACATAAGAGGGTGGCCAGCCCAGGGGTTTTGAGTGTCCCGCAGGATTGCTGGCAGTAAGGAGAAGAAAAGGTCACCAACCCCGTGGCCCAGTTGATGGTAGGGTTGTGGACCTGTAGCCAGGGTATACCAAGGATCACAGGGAACAATGGGGAAGAGATAATGTCCAGGCGTAAGTATTCTTGGTGGGTTCCGGAGATGGTGGAGATGGTAGCGGGTAAAGGGGCGGTCTCTTGGACCACTGGTCCAGACTTAATGATGGACCCATCAGCCAAATGCACACATAGTCCATGGGTCTTGGTGACAAGAGGGATCTGGTGCTTGATGGCAAAGGCTGAGTCCATAAAGCAGCTGCACGCCCCGGAATCAATAATGGCGGGCACTTGCAGAGTCCTTCCTGGGAGCTGTAACGAGACAGAGAGAGCAAGGTGAGATGTGGACTTGGCCTGTGGGTTGGTAGTGTCAGAAGATGCTGAAAGACACTTACGAAGTTTCAGGGGACAATTTATAACGAAGTGTCCGGGTTCCCCGCAGTGCAGGCACAAATTGTTCACTCGGCGACGTTGGCGTTCCTGTTGGGAGAGGGAAGGACGAAGCACTCCGAGCTGCATGGGCTCGGGTATGTCAGATGTAGCGGCTGGAGGTGCAACAGGTGCTGGGTGCAGATGGCTGGGAGCCTGGGGAAGCATCCAGGTCGGGCGGGAGAAGCCCGTGGACCTCTCAGCCCTTCGTTCCCTGAGACGTCGGTCGATCTGGATTGTTAAGTCAATTAGTGAATTCAGGGTTGGTGGTATGCCAACCCTAGCGAGCTCGTCCTTCAGAGGGTCGGACAGACCTATGCGGAACTGATGGCGGAGGGCGGCGTCATTCCAACTGGTATCTGCGCTCCACCGTCTAAATTCCGCTACGTAGTCCTCTGCTGCTCTGCGCCCCTGCTGAAGGGTGCGCAAGGCGGTCTCTGCGGTTACTGAGAGCTGGGAATCTTCATATAGCTGAGCCATGGCGTCGAAGAAGGCAGTAAGGTTGTTTAACGCCATATTTTTCCGTTCCAAGAGACGGTGGGCCCAGCTCTGAGGGTCTCCGGAAAGCAGGGCCATCACAAAGCCCACTTTGGTGGCTTCCAAGGAGAAGGTGCGAGGCTGCAGGGCAAAGTAGAGTTCGCAGGAATTACGAAAAGCCCTAAACTTGCTTCGATCCCCGGAGAATTTTTGGGGTGTAGGGACCCTGGGCTCCGGAGGAAGCATGACAACTTTGGGTGAGGATCCTGCCCCAGCAGTGGAGGTAGAGGTATGGGATCCCCCTTGGGCTCCAGAGGGGTTGGAGAGGACCCGCACTTGTTCTTCCAGATGGGTGTAGCCTTGCTGGAGGTTCTTGACCGCTTCAGCCAATCCTGCCAGGTGCCGACATAGTTCCTCCATAGGTGAGGCTCCCTGCTCGGGCTCAGACATGGCTGTCTGCTACTGTCACGTACCTAGCGGTGATGAGCCCGGACTGCAGAGGAAGGCCTCCCTTACGGCTCCCACCAGCGGCCCCTGGTAAGGTAAAAGCAGGCGCGGAGGTAGGAGGGGTACGAGTGCCTGGCAGGATCAACCAAGGTGAAGGTAGTTATGCAGACTTGGTAGGCACACTGGAACACAGCAGGTCGAACTGGAATCAGGAACACTCAGCAAACTGGAATCGTTCAGCAGACTGGACCGGAACCAGGAACACAGGAACTCAGCAAACTGGATCAGCTTAGCAGACTGGACCGGAACCAGGAATACAGGAACTCAGCAAACTGGATCAGCTTAGCAGACTGGACCGGAACCAGGAACACAGGAACTCAGCAAACTGGATCAGCTTAGCAGACTGGACCGGAACTAGGAACAGTGAGCTTGGTCAGACAAGCCGGGTCGGTTAACTGACTGGCAGCAAGGTACAGAGGGATCAGACAGAGGAGAGGTCACAACAAGCCAGGGGTCGGATGCAGGCAGAAAACTGGAGAAGTCACAGGCAGGCCGGGTCAAACACAGGTAAGTCTTCAGATCAGGTTTTCAGGTACTCAACGCTGTAGAGCAGACAGCAGGGACTGTCTGCGATTGACAGGTTTAAATAGCCCCTCTGGCGCCACCTGCAGGGCGGAGCATGCGCAACCGAGAATCAGGAAGACCAGGACACCTGCTTCTGGCAGGATCTCCATGACAGCTTCTTTGGCATATTTGAACAGGCAAACATTTGATCTTTATTCAAGCAGTGCCTACAGATAAAGGTAAGAAAAAAAGAAAATGTTTTCTTTTATTCACCAAAGATATCAATAAAATAATAGTGCACTGTGGAAAAGGTAAGTACCCCCTTGTCATCAAAAGCTGGTAATTAGCAGAAATTGCTTATGGTACTCCTTTTGTATAACTGCAGTTACACTTCTGCAGTTCCCCTACTTGCCTGCTTGCTGTTTTCTCAGGGGCTGTAAACTGAGCTGCACAAACACAGCTCAGCTTTCATTGCTGGGCCGGTCGCTGAGTGCAGGGATAACTAGCTCCTTTACAAATGTGCAAGAGTGATGTCATTCTGCACTGGCCGATGAAGGGGCCCGAAGACCAGCACTCATAAGAAGATGCTGGCACCAGAGAGAGACCACTGGGCAGGTGAGTATTGAACCTTTAGTTCCACTTTAACACACTCTGATGCAGGTTGAATTGGTCCAACCTCTTTCTGACTGTAGATTCAGTACATGCACTTTGATTTTAACTGTTAGAAGAGTTACCTGAATACCACATGAAATGTTGGGGCTCTTGGAGACTTCTTTTAGCATCAAAGGCAATTCTTAAACTTGCTGACTGGCCAGTCCTGGCCAGTTGTTTGAAATCTATGCCACTCGTAGATTATTTCCTTAGAATGGAATGATTGATTTCAGATCATTTGCAATCTTTTAAATCTCTTGCCAGTGTAGCATTCTTGTCCTAAACAGGGCTGCTAGTAAATTTAGTTGTGCTATGTGGTAACTAGCCTGGCTAATTTGTAGTCTTGATCAACTGTTTTTTCTCCTAAGCTTTAGTTTAATTGTAATCCCTCTCTTCTGTCAATAGGTGGCACTGATGCCTTTGGCATTGGGATGATAGATTACAGTGAATTCAGGTTATGAGTAAATATGTTGTCTCAGCCTTTTAGCAGGAGTTTCTTTGGCCGCTGAGCATGCTGGGATAGTATATTTATTTGTAAGGAGTCAGGTGATCGGGGTTCTTTTCCACCTGGGCTGCAGCCTGGGTAGGTGTGTGTGTGGAGCAGCAGCAGAGGTGTAGGACCGAAGCCTGAGGCCTAGCCACGTGTAAAGGGTCTCAGCCTGAGGGGAGCCTGATCATTGCCAGGAAGCATAGGAGAAGAACTTGCCAGAGGGACAACCACTCTTGTTGCTGCAGGCAGGTGTAAAGGGATGGAGTTCTGAAGGAGTACCAGAGCAGATGCTTCATCAGCCAGGGACAGCGAAGTAAGTGGGGAAGTTTCAGGACAGAACTCATCCAAGAAGTACAGTGGGTAGCTGTGAATAAAGCTTGAAGGAGTACAGCGGGTAGCTGTAAGTAAAGCTTGAAGAGAAGTACAGCGGGTAGCTGAGTGTAAAGCTTGAGGGATCCAGCGGGTAGTTGTGAGTCCGAGGAAACAAGTGTGTAGAGGTGGGTGAAGCTTGAAGAATACAGTGGGTAGCTGTGAGTGAAGCTTGAGAAGTCCATCAGGTAGCTGGGAGCTAAGCTTGAGGATCTACAGTGGGATACTGTGAGTTGAGTTTGAAGATCTACAGAGGGATACTGTGAGTGAAGTTGTTGCCATAGGAGACAGCAGTTGCTACAAGATACAGATCGCTGCATTCAGCTTTAAGGCCCTTTTCTGTATTGCTGTCTGCCTAGTTCTTTTTTTGTCTGTGGAGTCTGCCAGGTTACTATTGGATTTTCCTAAGGGTATCCTGTGCCCTAACCCAGTGTTTCTCAACTCCAGTCCTCAAGGCGCCCCAACAGGTCATGTTTTCAGGATTTCACTCAGATGAAACGGCTGTGGTAATTACTAAGGCAGCGAAAATGCTCTAATCACCTGTGCAAAATAATGGAAAACCTGAAAACATGACCTGTTGGGGCGCCTTGAGGACTGGAGTTGAGAAACACTGCCCTAACCCTCTCTCCCCTGTTCCTGTTAAGAGAAATAAAAACTCTCTTTGTTAATTTTTGAAACTGACTGGCGCTCATCTTTCCATCTTGCACTACGCCCACCATGCCTAGTAACCTGCACCCTGAGGAGAAATGTTAGTTCTCCCTAGCTCTGGGGGTCACCATCAGGCCCTTAGAGGTTAGGGAGACCGCTACACCGGGCTTATAGAACTCCACAGCTTTCTTTATGAGGGCCTTTAGCGCGCTATTGATCTTGGCATGATGACTTCACACATGTCAATACTGAATGGAAAACCATATCCAAGATGTCTGAGGTTTAAATAAAACTGGTTCCACCTGTATACTTTCTCAGTAGGTTCTAACCACTGGCACCTAATCTGGAACCCTTTTTTCTAATTTCATAGATTTGAAATTATGGTAAATGGCAGGGTGTAGTTATCTTTTCCATAGGACAATTCTGAATTTTCATTTATTGAAAATGAATACACCATGTCAATTTTCTGTGCCTTTTATTCGAATTATCACATTTATCTGCAGGCATTTTTTGAATCAAGATCTAATGTTTGCCATTCAATAATGCCCAAAAAAAAATCAATAGTTTCCATGGAGCGTATTTACTTTTTCCCAAGACATACAAGACATACATTCACTGGCAGAACTACCACCATACAAACATTCAGCCCATTCATAAGGCAGGAAGTTTCCCTTCCTCTGTTGGAGGCGGCAGGACAGAGGATTGGTAGATCAAAGGTGAAGGTTCACACTCCTAAAGGACCACTGACCAATAATTATGATGGGACCTTTTATATTAACCACTTCAATACCATGCACTTATACAGCTTCCTGCCCAAGCCAATTTTGAGCTTTCAGCGCTGTCGCAATTTGAATGACAATTGCGCGGTCATGCTACACTGTACCCAAACAAATTTTTTATCATTTTGTTCCCACAAATAGAGCTCTCTTTCGGTGGTATTTGATCGCCACTGCGATTTTTATTTTTTGCGCAACAAATAAAAAAAGAGCGAAAATTTTTAAAAAAAATATGTTTTTCTTTGTTTCTGTTAATTTTTTTTTGTAAATAAGTACCTTTTCTACTTCAATGACGGGCACTGATAAGGCAGCACTGAAGGGCACTGATAAGGCGACACTGATGGGCACCGATGAGGTGGCACCAATGAGGTGGCACTGATGAGGTGGCACTGATGGGCACTGATGATGGGCACTGATATGTGGCACTGGTATGCGGCACTGATGGGCACTCATAGGTGGCACTGATTGGCACTCATAGACGGCACTGATTGGCACTCATAGGCGGCACTGATGGGCACTCATAGGCGGCACTAATGGGCACTTTTAGGCAGCACTGATGGGCACTTATGGGTGGCACTGATAGGTGGCACGGACAGGCACTGAAAGGTGGGCACTTATGGGCACGGATGGGCACTGATAGGTGGCACTGATGGACACTAGTAGGTGGCACTGGTGACACTGCTGCCTAGCAATGCCAGCCACCACACATTTGTTTCTTGGCATGATCGTGCCAGTCAGTGCCCATGTGTGGGCACAGATTGGCATATTTTTTTAATGTTTTTTTTTATATATATATTTTTTTTACTACATGTGGATGGCCATGGGGGCCATCCACATGCTTAGGGCTTCCCTGGTGGTCCTTGGGGGCTTCCCTGGTGGTCCAGTGTGGGTATCCGAGGGGGGCTGCGCTGATAAACAATCAGCGCGAACCCCCCCTGTCAGGAGAGCCGCCGATCGGCTCTCCTCTACTCGCGTCTGTCAGACGCGAGTGAGGAAGAGCCGATCAACGGCTCTTCCTGTTTACTTCCTGATCAGCCGTGATTCGACACGGCTGATCACATGGTAAAAAGCCTCAGACGGAGGCTTTTTACCGAGATCAGTGTAGCGGTGGGTCAGACTGACCCACCGCTCCACCGATCGCCGCGATGCGCGCCCCCCGGGCGCGCGGCGGCTGTTATCCCGCAGGACGTCATATGACGTCCAGTGTGGATAACAGAACCACTTCCCGGATGTCAATTTGCTATTGACTGGGCGGGAAGTGGTTAAAATTGAGGGAGATGTTTAAAGGGCCACTGTAAGCTAATGATTATGGTATTTTTTTAAGGTAAAGAAATAAAAGGTGAATGTAAGCAAACTAAGATTTTAGTTTGGCCTTTTATATAGTAAAAACAAAAAAATCCCAGGGGTTATTAAATACAATCAACAGAAAGCTCTATCTTAAAAAGGATATAACATTTATTTGGGTACAGTGTTCTATGACCGAGTAAATGTCAGTCAAACTATCACAGCACAAAAAAAAAAAGAAAATTTGCCTGGTAATTAAGGGGTAAATACAGGCTAGCATAAAATTAGTTAACTTGCCTGTGTCACTGCTTTCTCATATAGTTTGAATACTCACAAGTGCTTCTGTCATTCTGCCTGTGCTTCTACCTAACATCCCTCCATCCTATGTCACCGTGTGTCAACCTCAGTGGAGCAATCTCCTCCAGATGGCTGCCCTAAAGTTCTAGGACTCATGTGATCAGTCTGAGCCTGCAGGAGAAGCTTGGAGAGTATGCACACAGATGGAGGTAGGTACTACCTTGGAATGGCAAAGCAGTTTATTAAGGGGGATTCTAATTGAGCACACTGACACCAATGGCTGCTACATACGAACCCGCCATCCCAGCCTCTACAGCAATAAAACAAATACATTAATATATTTCCATGCTGCAGAAAACTCTATGTATACACAACACTGTGATTTGAGGAAGTAATTTAACACTACACCCCCAGCTGCTGGTACCCAAGCTTTAAGTGCAAAGGAGGTGCACCGGTATATTACATTTTTGCTGTAGAGGCTGATAAGTGAGGCGTGTTTTTGGTGCGTTTTTTTTTTTTTTTTTGTCTTTTATGTTGAACCAGTTTTATTGAGTTTCAAGCATTTCTAAAACATATCGACTAAACATAGGTAGGGATGAGCTTCGAGTTCGAGTCGAACTCATGTTCGACTCGAACATTGCCCGTTCGCCGAACAGCAAACAAATTGGGGTGTTCGCGGCAAATTCGAAAAATCTATGGGAGAAATCTAAAGTGCTAATTATAAAGGCTTATATGCAAGTTATTGTCCTAAAAAGTGTTTGGGGACCGGGGTCCTGCCCCAGGGGACATGTATCAATGCAAAAAGAAGTTTTAAAAACGGCCGTTTTTTCGGGAGCAGTGATTTTAATAATGCTTAAAATGAAAAAATAAAAGTGAAATATTCCTTTAAATTTCGTACCTGGGGGGTGTGTATGATATGCATGTGAAGTGGCGCATGTTTCCCGTGCTTAGAACTGTCCCTGCAAAAAATGTCATTTTTGAAAGAAAAAAATGCATTTAAAACTGACTCGCGGCTATTAATGAATTGTCGGCTCCCGGCAATACATACAAAAGTCATTGATAAAAAAAAAAAAAAAGCGTGGGGGTTCCCCAGAATTCAATTACCAGGCCTTTCAGGTCTGGAATGGATATTAAGGGGAACCCCGCCGCAAATTAAAAAAAAAAATTGACGTGGGGTTCCCCCAAATATCCATTCCAGGCCCTTCAGATCTGGCATGGATTTTAAGGGGAACTCCACCCCAAATTAAAAAAAAAAATGGCGTGGAGTCCCCCTAAAAATCCATACCAGACCCCTTATCCGAGCACGCAACCTGGCCAGCCGCAGGGGAAAAGGGGGGGACGAGAGAGCAGCCCCCCTCCCTCCTGAACCGTACCAAGCCACATGCCCTCAACATGGGGAGGATGTCCCTATGTTGATGGGGACAAGGGCCTCATCCCCACAACCCTTGCCCGGTGGTTGTGGGGGTCTGCGGGCGGGGGGCTTATCGGAATCTGGAAGACCCCTTTAACAAAGGGGACCCCCAGATCCCGGCCCCCCCCCTATGTGAATTGGTAAGGGGTACCTTGTACCCCTACCATTTCACGAAGAAAGCGTAAAAAAATGTTTAAAAAACCACACAAACACCTTGAAAAAGTCCTTTATTTAAAAAAAAAAACAAAAAAACATTCCAGCGGTGAAATCCAGTGTCCTGCGGCGATCCCGATGTCCAGCGCTGTCCTTCATTGGTTGTGCCTGAGCGGACCTGATGGGGAACTCCCTCTCAGTATTTTAAATGTATAGACCCGCCCCTTCTAATGTTCCCCATCAGGTCCGCTCAGCGGACCAGATGCGGAACATGAGAAGGGGCGGGTCTATAATTGTATTACCAAAGTGAGAGCAGTTCCCCATCAGGTCCGCCCCCTCGGTATGTCGGACCCGCCTACGTCATTGGCTTGAGCGGGGAACTTCCTTCACTGTGTAATTTAAATTTACATAGTGAAGGAAGTTCCCCGCTCAAGCCAATGACGTAGGCGGGTCCGACATACTGAGGGGGCGGACCTGATGGGGAACTGCTCTCACTTTGGTAATACATGTATAGACCCGCCCCTTCTCATGTTCCGCATCTGGTCCGCTGAGCGGACCTGATGGGGAACTTTAGAAGGGGCGGGTCTATACATTTAAAATACTGAGAGGGAGTTCCCCATCAGGTCCGCTCAGGCACAACCAATGAAGGACAGCGCTGGACATCGGGATCGCCGCGGGACACTGGATTTCACCGCTGGAATGTTTTTTTTTTTTAAATAAAGGACTTTTTCAAGGTGTTTGTGTGTTTTTTTAAACATTTTTTTACGCTTTCTTCGTGAAATGGTAGGGGTACAAGGTACCCCTTACCAATTCACATAGGGGGGGCCGGGATCTGGGGGTCCCGTTTGTTAAAGGGGTCTTCCAGATTCCGATAAGCCCCCCGCCCGCAGACCCCCACAACCACCGGGCAAGGGTTGTGGGGATGAGGCCCTTGTCCCCATCAACATGGGGACATCCTCCCCATGTTGAGGGCATGTGGCTTGGTATGGTTCAGGAGGGAGGGGGGGCGCTCTCTCGTCCCCCCCTTTTCCCCTGCGGCCGGCCAGGTTGCGTGCTCGGATAAGGGGTCTGGTATGGATTTTTAGGGGGACTCCACGCCATTTTTTTTTTAAATTTGGGGTGGAGTTCCCCTTAAAATCCATGCCAGATCTGAAGGGCCTGGAATGGATATTTGGGGGAACCTCACGTCAATTTTTTTTTAAATTTGCGGCGGGGTTCCCCTTAATATCCATTCCAGACCTGAAGGGCCTGGTAATTGAATTCTGGGGAACCCCCACGCTTTTTTTTTTTTTTTTTTTATCAATGACTTTTGTATGTATTGCCGGTAGCCGACAATTCATTAATAGCGGCGAGTCAGTTTTAAATGCATTTTTTTCTTTCAAAAATGACATTTTTTGCAGGGACAGTTCTAAGCACGGGAACATGCACCACTTCACATGCATATCATACACACCCCCCAGGTATGAAATTTAAAGGAATATTTCACTTTTATTTTTTCATTTTAAGCATTATTAAAATCACTGCTCCTGAAAAAACGGCCATTTTTAAAACTTCTTTTTGCATTGATACATGTCCCCTGGGGCAGGACCCCGGTCCCCAAACACTTTTTAGGACAATAACTTGCATATAAGCCTTTATAATTAACACTTTAGATTTCGAACGTTCGAGTCCATTGTATTTAATAGGGTTCTAAAGTTTACACGAACATTTTGTCTGTTCGCAGGTTCTGGTGCGAACCGAACAGGGGGGTGTTCGGCTCATCCCTGAACATAGGTCAGGAATAACATATGTCCATTGAGTGTACAAGTCTACATTAGGATTGGAAGGACACTAAAAGAACATGTATCACATATGCATAGTCCGGTAGATATCCTTAATGAACATCAGAGGCGGTTTTCTAATTAGGCAAATAAGGCGGCCGCCTGAGGCCTCGCACTCCCAGGGGCCTCAGGGCTGCCTAATTTGCCTACCGCGTCCAAGTGTGTGGGAGTTGCAGGGAATGTCCCCCGGTGTTCTGTCAATATCTCCGGTCGGTCTCCCCGTCTTGCGTCCGGGACCGCAACTCGTTTTCCACACCCAGGGGCGGACTGTCACTGACCACTGCCCGAGGTCGGAGGGTCAGTTGGTGGCACCATGTACTCCTCTCCCCCGGCTCCTCCCTCCTGCCGTGCACCGCAGATCTCTGACTCCGGCTATGTGCAGAGCTTGCATAATGCCTACAGTAGATGAGCAGCTCCCCGATCTCCTCTGCAGGGTGGACGATCTGAAATGGAGGACCTGTCATCACAGCTGATGCCCGGCGATCATCCAGGAGCCAATCTGCAACTAACAGCCTCAAAAGGTACAGCATAACTGTCCTGCCCGTGCCAGACACTGACATCCCGTGACGTCACCTCCTGACTGAGGGCGCCCCGAGAATTTCCGCTGCCACCTACTGACCCCATTCCATCATCATTATCCTCCTCATCCCCCTGTTCCTGGCATCCTACCTCCTGTAATACTTCCCACTGTCAGCTTCCTACCAACTTACCCCTGTCATCATCTCCATCCTCATCCTAATCCCCCTGTTCCTGGCATCCCACCACCCTACCATCATCTCTGCTGTACCCCACTGTCAGCTGCCTTTCACCCCACGTCATCATCAACCCCTCCCTGTATCCCACTTTCATCTGCCTACCACCCCACATCATCATTAACCCCCCTGTACCCCACTGTCAGCTGCCTACCACCCCACGTCATCATCAACCCCCCCTGTACCCCACTGTCAGCTGCCTTCCATCCCATGTCATCATCACCCCCCTGTACCCCACTGTCAGCTGCCTACCACCCCACATCATCATCAACCCCCCCCTGTACCCCACTGTCAGCTGCCTACCACCCCATGTCATCAACCCTCCTGTACCCCACTGGAAAAGGGGTGCCCCTGGGATTGTGTGGATTGGAGTAAATTATGGATTGCCACCAAGTATATATAGAAAAATATAAAGAATTTTATTTATACATAATACACTTATATATCAAAAATGGTTTGAAATCAAAGAGAGGAACAGACATATACAGTCATTGAAAAACAATTGCATGAGGACACCTTACTACTTGAGACATATAAGTCATATAGCTAGTGGTGACACAACCGACATGTTTCGGATACTCGAGCTATATCTGTGATAGCCTCCATTATTTCCTTCTTCAAGGTTCATACAATAGTTTGAAGACAATTTAGTCTCTATATAAGAGAAAAAAACAACATAGTATGTGATAGCTATATAATACACAACAGTGTATTGGCATGATTACATTATTTTGAATTTCTCCCATATGTGGGCAGCTAGAAGATAGACATTGTTGCAGAGAGAAAATAAAATAAGCTAAAATAAACAATAAGAGAAAAGAAGAAGAAAGGGAGGGGGAGAGAAACAAAGGAAAATAAAAAGAAAAAGAAGAATAAATATACATGAAAGTTCATTTAAGAATACATGGATGTATATATACATTGTATAATTGTATGTCTATAAGATACAGTACATCTATATCAAATAGTGTTGCATACATACATTTCCAATGGTAATATAAACATCAGCCGTTTGGAGGAATTGTCCCGGTGATATAGAGCCCAAACGGATATGGTGCGAGTTACTGGTCGCATAAAGACAAATACAGCGGCCAAAGAAACACTGCAGGCAAGATGACAGAGCCACGGGGAAATGTGTGGGAGGATCAACCCAAAAACGCCCCTCAAAGCTCACAGGGAAGCCTCAAATTGCAGCGGAAAGACTGCCACGGTCTCTCTGTAAAAACATACACACATGAATTATAGTTTCTAGATCGCAGACTAGCCCTGTAACCAGGCATCCCATAACTCTGATGAAGTGTTTGAAAAAAAGGGCTTAATACCTGTCAATGTGGCGCAAGGACATCCACACTCTGGCTGTGCAGCAATTGGCCAAGTCAGGTGGGACTTTTTATAGAGCTGTCGCTGGTGTTGCAGCCAATCAGCTCAAATGGCGCCCAGGGTGAAGCTGCAAAAGGAAGGAATTCAACCAATGAGGTAGAGCGTGGGAGGCCACAACAGGGCTAGACTGTGCATCCGGGTAGGAACCCAATTAACTACGTATTGAAAATGAATAGAGAGGCTCTTACAGGACAGGCACCGCATACAGAGGCCGCCCTCGATCCCGGCGGCGTCCGGCGTCATCGCGCACCCACGCAGACGTGAAGGACGTCCACGACGCCGGCGCGGTGACGTCAGACGTCGACCCGACCGCCAGCACAACGAAAAGGGCGGAAGTGCTAAAAGAAGATCACTCCGTTGCCCGCACCAGACCCAAAAAGGTCAGCGCAAAGGCAGCACAATTGTATGTGCTGCGCCAAACGGCGCCATCGGAGGAATGGGGAAAAATTGACTAATCCAAAACCCCATGGGTAGTAAACAGTGTAACATGAATACCCTCCGTCCCATATGTGTGTAATTCTTAGGACAGGGAGAGAAATTTATTCATATGCACATAACCGTCCATTTGCTCAAATATGAGCAGTCAGCCCCCGATTATCAAAATAGCCGGGGGCTGTTTTTGTGCTGGGGAGCGTCAGTGGGCCCAATGGGTGGTCCCCAAATCCCCGGGCTCCAATATGTCAAAAAGTGCAGGGTACAATTGTCATTTGATTAATTTCTAAATAATAAACAATAATCAACAATATAATAACTAGGCACTAATCTCCAGTGGGCGAATCATCAGGTAAAGTTCGACCAATTGGATCCAATCTTGTTTACTTAAAAAGGATTTTTTAGTTTTTACATGAATATCTAACCGGCATACATCAGAAACATTAGTACACATATTATACAGCTGGCATAGTTCATACATATTTATTTATTTTTCCTTCAGAGAAAAAAAAAAAAAAACCCAACACACAAACTAGGTATAAACAGCTTGTTGAGCTCAGTTTAGCAGATCCCTATCAAACTTCGCAGATGTAAAACCTGGTAGAAAGGGTTTAAAGTTAATTGCCTGGTTCAAGCCAGGGGGTGAGGTGGCGTTGAGGATCGAGATCCATCTCAGCTCCCTTTGAAGAAGGTGTTTGTTAAGGTCACCTCCGCGGGGGCTGCGGTGGACCCTGTCCAAAACTAACACCTCAAGGTTTGGTACGCAATCTCCATGAACTTGGGCAGCATGTCTGCCAAGAGGGAGATCAGGATTTTGTTCCTTCATCCCTTTTAGATGCCGGTAAATTCTCTGCCACAATTTTTGTATAGTTTTTCCTACATAGAAGCAGTTACAACTGCAAATAATGAGATATACTACGTCCGTAGTTTGACAGTTTGCATAGTGTTTTGGTCGAAATTTTTGGCCATTCGGTAACTGAATGTTCTTTCTAGTGTTCATATATTTACAGTATGTGCAATTACCACATTGGAAAGTTCCCAGGTCCTTACATGGATCTCCCCTATTGGTGTTCTCAAATTCACTCTGCACTAGCATGTCCTTCAGGGACGTTGCTCGTCTATAGGTAATATTTGGCCTGGGGGGTACTAATGGTCCTATCACAGGATCTGCTGTAAGTAGATGCCAGTGCTTTTGGTAGATTTTAAGAAGTTCAGCGTGATCATCAGAATAAGTGTTAATAATACGATGATCACTTTCACTTTTTTTAGATTTAGATATTAGTAACTCGTGTCGATTTAGATTTGAAGTGCGTTTAAAGGCCTTTTTGAGGCACTTATGGCTGTATCCCCTTGCTAGAAGTCTTTGCCTTAAGTTATTGGCTTCTCTTTTATAATCGACCTCGTTAGAGCAATTTCTTTTTATTCTCAAATATTGTCCATAGGGAATAGATTCAACTAGGGATTTAGGGTGAAAACTAGAAGAATGTAAGATTGTATTGCCTGCACTTGGTTTGCGGAACAGCTTACATGATAACATGTTTTGCTTGTCTCTGAAGATCTCCACATCAAGGAAGGTTATGGTGTTTGGGTCCGATATCATTGTAAACTTAAGATTAAAAGTATTTAAGTTTAGGGCGATGAGACACTCATCCAAACATTGCTGGGAGCCCGTCCATACAATGAAGATGTCATCAATGTACCTGTGCCATAGAGCTACATGGCACAGGTACATTGAGAGATCCCCGCTGGAAAAGATTGCATGCTCCCATTCCCCCAGGTTCAGAGACAAGCAAAACATGTTATCATGTAAGCTGTTCCGCAAACCAAGTGCAGGCAATACAATCTTACATTCTTCTAGTTTTCACCCTAAATCCCTAGTTGAATCTATTCCCTATGGACAATATTTGAGAATAAAAAGAAATTGCTCTAACGAGGTCGATTATAAAAGAGAAGCCAATAACTTAAGGCAAAGACTTCTAGCAAGGGGATACAGCCATAAGTGCCTCAAAAAGGCCTTTAAACGCACTTCAAATCTAAATCGACACGAGTTACTAATATCTAAATCTAAAAAAAGTGAAAGTGATCATCGTATTATTAACACTTATTCTGATGATCACGCTGAACTTCTTAAAATCTACCAAAAGCACTGGCATCTACTTACAGCAGATCCTGTGATAGGACCACTAGTACCCCCCAGGCCAAATATTACCTATAGACGAGCAACGTCCCTGAAGGACATGCTAGTGCAGAGTGAATTTGAGAACACCAATAGGGGAGATCCATGTAAGGACCTGGGAACTTTCCAATGTGGTAATTGCACATACTGTAAATATATGAACACTAGAAAGAACATTCGGTTACCGAATGGCCAAAAATTTCGACCAAAACACTATGCAAACTGTCAAACTACGGACGTAGTATATCTCATTATTTGCAGTTGTAACTGCTTCTATGTAGGAAAAACTATACAAAAATTGTGGCAGAGAATTTACCGGCATCTAAAAGGGATGAAGGAACAAAATCCTGATCTCCCTCTTGGCAGACATGCTGCCCAAGTTCATGGAGATTGCGTACCAAACCTTGAGGTGTTAGTTTTGGACAGGGTCCACCGCAGCCCCCGCGGAGGTGACCTTAACAAGCACCTTCTTCAAAGGGAGCTGAGATGGATCTCGATCCTCAACGCCACCTCACCCCCTGGCTTGAACCAGGCAATTAACTTTAAACCCTTTCTACCAGGTTTTACATCTGCGAAGTTTGATAGGGATCTGCTAAACTGAGCTCAACAAGCTGTTTATACCTAGTTTGTGTGTTGGTTTTTTTTTTTTTTTTTTTCTCTGAAGGAAAAATAAATAAATATGTATGAACTATGCCAGCTGTATAATATGTGTACTAATGTTTCTGATGTATGCCGGTTAGATATTCATGTAAAAACTAAAAAATCCTTTTTAAGTAAACAAGATTGGATCCAATTGGTTGAACTTTACCTGATGATTCGCCCACTGGAGATTAGTGCCTAGTTATTATATTGTTGATTATTGTTTATTATTTAGAAATTAATCAAATGACAATTGTACCCTGCACTTTTTGACATATTGGAGCCCGGGGATTTGGGGACCACCCATTGGGCCCACTGACGCTCCCCAGCACAAAAACAGCCCCCGGCTATTTTGATAATCGGGGGCTGACTGCTCATATTTGAGCAAATGGACGGTTATGTGCATATGAATAAATTTCTCTCCCTGTCCTAAGAATTACACACATATGGGACGGAGGGTATTCATGTTACACTGTTTACTACCCATGGGGTTTTGGATTAGTCAATTTTTCCCCATTCCTCCGATGGCGCCGTTTGGCGCAGCACATACAATTGTGCTGCCTTTGCGCTGACCTTTTTGGGTCTGGTGCGGGCAACGGAGTGATCTTCTTTTAGCACTTCTGCCCTTTTCGTTGTGCTGGCGGTCGGGTCGACGTCTGACGTCACCGCGCCGGCGTCGTGGACGTCCTTCACGTCTGCGTGGGTGCGCGATGACGCCGGACGCCGCCGGGATCGAGGGCGGCCTCTGTATGCGGTGCCTGTCCTGTAAGAGCCTCTCTATTCATTTTCAATACGTAGTTAATTGGGTTCCTACCCGGATGCACAGTCTAGCCCTGTTGTGGCCTCCCACGCTCTACCTCATTGGTTGAATTCCTTCCTTTTGCAGCTTCACCCTGGGCGCCATTTGAGCTGATTGGCTGCAACACCAGCGACAGCTCTATAAAAAGTCCCACCTGACTTGGCCAATTGCTGCACAGCCAGAGTGTGGATGTCCTTGCGCCACATTGACAGGTATTAAGCCCTTTTTTTCAAACACTTCATCAGAGTTATGGGATGCCTGGTTACAGGGCTGGTCTGCGATCTAGAAACTATAATTCATGTGTGTATGTTTTTACAGAGAGACCGTGGCAGTCTTTCCGCTGCAATTTGAGGCTTCCCTGTGAGCTTTGAGGGGCGTTTTTGGGTTGATCCTCCTACACATTTCCCCGTGGCTCTGTCATCTTGCCTGCAGTGTTTCTTTGGCCGCTGTATTTGTCTTTATGCGACCAGTAACTCGCACCATATCCGTTTGGGCTCTATATCACCGGGACAATTCCTCCAAACGGCTGATGTTTATATTACCATTGGAAATGTATGTATGCAACACTATTTGATATAGATGTACTGTATCTTATAGACATACAATTATACAATGTATATATGCATTCATGTATTCTTAAATGAGCTTTCATGTATATTTATTCTTCTTTTTCTTTTTATTTTCCTTTGTTTCTCTCCCCCTCCCTTTCTTCTTCTTTTCTCTTATTGTTTATTTTAGCTTATTTTATTTTCTCTCTGCAACAATGTCTATCTTCTAGCTGCCCACATATGGGAGAAATTCAAAATAATGTAATCATGCCAATACACTGTTGTGTATTATATAGCTATCACATACTATGTTGTTTTTTTCTCTTATATAGAGACTAAATTGTCTTCAAACTATTGCATGAACCTTGAAGAAGGAAATAATGGAGGCTATCACAGATATAGCTCGAGTATCCGAAACATGTCGGTTGTGTCACCACTAGCTATATGACTTATATATCTCAAGTAGTAAGGTGTCCTCATGCAATTGTTTTTCAATGACTGTATATGTCTGTTCCTCTCTTTGATTTCAATCCATTTTTGATATATAAGTGTATTATGTATAAATAAAATTCTTTATATTTTTCTATATATACTTGGTGGCAATCCATAATTTACTCCAATCCACACAATCCCAGGGGCACCCCTTTTCCAATTATTTTCAAAATTACCGGGATGTGATTGGTAAAAATGGTAACTTGCCCTGTATCTGCTGGCTAATGGCTTCATCTCCCCCTAATCAATATATTCTATTTTTGGGTAGCAAATACCCCTTAGTCCCCATCCATATTTGAAGCTTTCCAGCGTTATCCACATAAACAATTTACTGAATTAATTTTTTGCTTGCTCCCTATTGTATGAGCAATTATTTTGAAAACGCACTGCTGCAATTCTTTTTCTCTTTCTTTTTTTTTTTTTTTTTATTATTATTTTCTTATTGTGTTGGTATATCCATTTGTGTAGAGCTCAGTGACACCATCATCATGGCTGAACTTTACAGTGAATCATGGGAGGTTTTCACTGAACAATTACAATCAAACTATGGTAAAAATGAATCCTTGGAATCTGAGCTAACCTTTCTTTTCTCCAACCTAACTAAATGGTTGGAGAGGAAATCTTCAATGCATTGGCATATAAAAACGTTTGATGAGTACATAAGAGATGATTTAAACCCACTTGGACTTCGAGTCCAGATCTTCCCAACTTTTGAGGATCTGGACCCGACGTTCAAACAAGCATGGGAAACGAATTTAAAATCATGCTCGGCTGGTATGATGAGGCTTCTTTCTGATGAATATCGGAGACGTCTCGTCTATATCAACACGAACATTGAAAAAATCTATTCTAGAATCAAACCTCTACAAGGCCATTTCTCATACAAAGATCTAAATGAGAAACTTAAAACCCATATTGAACTATTCAACAAATCGATCTTAGCAAAAAAAGAGTTTAAATACATGCGGGATAAACAAGCCTTCGAAGAAGGCAGAGCATATAGATGGGCTTTTTCAACTAGACCTAGAGTCCAATATAAGAACGACAATCATCGTTCCACACAGTTGGATACGTCTGATACCTCTTCGGTTTCGTCTAACATGTCATATGCACCGATGAAAGGAAAACGCACAAAACCATCCAAAAGAAATCGTGACTTTGAAAATTCCTCCAATAGTAATACTACTAAAAAACGTCCCCCTAAACAGTATCCTCGTACTCTACTCCCACCAGTCCCCAACACTTCCACATTGACGGCCTCGGATGTCACCGTCAGTGCACATGAATCACTTGAAAATATGGGCACTTTCGTCACGCCTAAGGTTCCCTTGATGTTCTCTAAGAACTCGGGAAACTCACTCACTCCTCACAACCCGACTACGACATAGCCTCGGCTTTTAATATTATAAATTTGTCATCACATGTCCTGAGTGTCGATGAGATCTCAGTCCTCTCAAAAGGATTAACTTTCTGCCCTAATAAACCTGTAGACAAATTTGAGACCATTAAAGATCTTCATTTATACGCCCGCAAATTGCTACTTAAAAGCATTTTTGAAAAGAGCGACCCAGATACACGGGAATTTCACACGTATAGTGAACGTCAAGCTCTGGGTAATCTCAAATCTTTACTTGAGGAAAATGAATCCAAAGACCTCATCGACACCCTGGACCTTGACTTACTTTTGGCTAATGCCAGCACAATTGACACCGAGATCCCCAGTACCCTAAAACAAACTTCCCTTAAAAAAACATCAACTTTTTACCCAGTGCCTAGCTCAAATCCAGGTGTATCTAATTTTCTTAAAAATATCAGCCAAGAAATAAATAACCTAGTACCTATAACACCTAGACATACAAATCTTATTCCTACTGAAAAGATGGCCTTAAAAAATCTATCCAAAAATCATCAAATTACGATTAAATTATCGGATAAAGGAGGAAACATTGTCATCATGGACAACCCCCAATATCTTGAAATGTGTTTCAACATATTAAGAAATCATGAGTGGTATCGCCCTGTCAGTAGGGGTGTTGTAGATGCCTTTAATAAAAAATTCTACACTTTGGTAGATGAAGCTTTTCAAAATAATGTCATTTCTAAACAAACTTGGGAATTTGTTCGCACCTCCTTTCCCCGCACACCAACATTCTACTCACTCCCCAAAATCCACAAGGATCCCCTAAATCCCCCAGGACGTCCTATTATATCTGGAAACGGAGCTATTATTGAAAATCTTTCACGACTCATTGATGAGCATCTAAAACCTTTTGTTCAGAGCATCCCCTCTTATGTTAAAGATACACCTCACTTATTACGCATTATCGAGGGAGTACAAATTCCTATAGATTCGATACTTGTCAGTATCGACGTGGAGGCACTTTACAGCTCGATTCCTCATTCTTTAGGTATTGCTTGTATTAGACATATTCTATCACAAACCAGTCACCATGAACGTTTGTTCAATGAATTTATAATCCAGTCCTTGGATTTCATACTGAGACACAATGTCTTCACTTTCGATGGTCAATGTTTCCTCCAGGTACAGGGCGTAGCCATGGGCACCAGCTGTGCCCCTGGCTACGCCAACCTGTACCTGGCGGAATGGGAGCATGCAATCTTTTCCAGCGGGGATCTCTCAATGTACCTGTGCCATGTAGCTCTATGGCACAGGTACATTGATGACATCTTCATTGTATGGACGGGCTCCCAGCAATGTTTGGATGAGTGTCTCATCGCCCTAAACTTAAATACTTTTAATCTTAAGTTTACAATGATATCGGACCCAAACACCATAACCTTCCTTGATGTGGAGATCTTCAGAGACAAGCAAAACATGTTATCATGTAAGCTGTTCCGCAAACCAAGTGCAGGCAATACAATCTTACATTCTTCTAGTTTTCACCCTAAATCCCTAGTTGAATCTATTCCCTATGGACAATATTTGAGAATAAAAAGAAATTGCTCTAACGAGGTCGATTATAAAAGAGAAGCCAATAACTTAAGGCAAAGACTTCTAGCAAGGGGATACAGCCATAAGTGCCTCAAAAAGGCCTTTAAACGCACTTCAAATCTAAATCGACACGAGTTACTAATATCTAAATCTAAAAAAAGTGAAAGTGATCATCGTATTATTAACACTTATTCTGATGATCACGCTGAACTTCTTAAAATCTACCAAAAGCACTGGCATCTACTTACAGCAGATCCTGTGATAGGACCACTAGTACCCCCCAGGCCAAATATTACCTATAGACGAGCAACGTCCCTGAAGGACATGCTAGTGCAGAGTGAATTTGAGAACACCAATAGGGGAGATCCATGTAAGGACCTGGGAACTTTCCAATGTGGTAATTGCACATACTGTAAATATATGAACACTAGAAAGAACGTTCGGTTACCGAATGGCCAAAAATTTCGACCAAAACACTATGCAAACTGTCAAACTACGGACGTAGTATATCTCATTATTTGCAGTTGTAACTGCTTCTATGTAGGAAAAACTATACAAAAATTGTGGCAGAGAATTTACCGGCATCTAAAAGGGATGAAGGAACAAAATCCTGATCTCCCTCTTGGCAGACATGCTGCCCAAGTTCATGGAGATTGCGTACCAAACCTTGAGGTGTTAGTTTTGGACAGGGTCCACCGCAGCCCCCGCGGAGGTGACCTTAACAAACACCTTCTTCAAAGGGAGCTGAGATGGATCTCGATCCTCAACGCCACCTCACCCCCTGGCTTGAACCAGGCAATTAACTTTAAACCCTTTCTACCAGGTTTTACATCTGCGAAGTTTGATAGGGATCTGCTAAACTGAGCTCAACAAGCTGTTTATACCTAGTTTGTGTGTTGGGTTTTTTTTTTTTTTTCTCTGAAGGAAAAATAAATAAATATGTATGAACTATGCCAGCTGTATAATATGTGTACTAATGTTTCTGATGTATGCCGGTTAGATATTCATGTAAAAACTAAAAAATCCTTTTTAAGTAAACAAGATTGGATCCAATTGGTTGAACTTTACCTGATGATTCGCCCACTGGAGATTAGTGCCTAGTTATTATATTGTTGATTATTGTTTATTATTTAGAAATTAATCAAATGACAATTGTACCCTGCACTTTTTGACATATTGGAGCCCGGGGATTTGGGGACCACCCATTGGGCCCACTGACGCTCCCCAGCACAAAAACAGCCCCCGGCTATTTTGATAATCGGGGGCTGACTGCTCATATTTGAGCAAATGGACGGTTATGTGCATATGAATAAATTTCTCTCCCTGTCCTAAGAATTACACACATATGGGACGGAGGGTATTCATGTTACACTGTTTACTACCCATGGGGTTTTGGATTAGTCAATTTTTCCCCATTCCTCCGATGGCGCCGTTTGGTGCAGCACATACAATTGTGCTGCCTTTGCGCTGACCTTTTTGGGTCTGGTGCGGGCAACGGAGTGATCTTCTTTTAGCACTTCCGCCCTTTTCGTTGTGCTGGCGGTCGGGTCGACGTCTGACGTCACCGCGCCGGCGTCGTGGACGTCCTTCACGTCTGCGTGGGTGCGCGATGACGCCGGACGCCGCCGGGATCGAGGGCGGCCTCTGTATGCGGTGCCTGTCCTGTAAGAGCCTCTCTATTCATTTTCAATACGTAGTTAATTGGGTTCCTACCCGGATGCACAGTCTAGCCCTGTTGTGGCCTCCCACGCTCTACCTCATTGGTTGAATTCCTTCCTTTTGCAGCTTCACCCTGGGCGCCATTTGAGCTGATTGGCTGCAACACCAGCGACAGCTCTATAAAAAGTCCCACCTGACTTGGCCAATTGCTGCACAGCCAGAGTGTGGATGTCCTTGCGCCACATTGACAGGTATTAAGCCCTTTTTTTCAAACACTTCATCAGAGTTATGGGATGCCTGGTTACAGGGCTAGTCTGCGATCTAGAAACTATAATTCATGTGTGTATGTTTTTACAGAGAGACCGTGGCAGTCTTTCCGCTGCAATTTGAGGCTTCCCTGTGAGCTTTGAGGGGCGTTTTTGGGTTGATCCTCCTACACATTTCCCCGTGGCTGTGTCATCTTGCCTGCAGTGTTTCTTTGGCCGCTGTATTTGTCTTTATGCGACCAGTAACTCGCACCATATCCGTTTGGGCTCTATATCACCGGGACAATTCCTCCAAACGGCTGATGTTTATATTACCATTGGAAATGTATGTATGCAACACTATTTGATATAGATGTACTGTATCTTATAGACATACAATTATACAATGTATATATGCATTCATGTATTCTTAAATGAACTTTCATGTATATTTATTCTTCTTTTTCTTTTTCTTTTCCTTTGTTTCTCTCCCCCTCCCTTTCTTCTTCTTTTCTCTTATTGTTTATTTTAGCTTATTTTATTTTCTCTCTGCAACAATGTCTATCTTCTAGCTGCCCACATATGGGAGAAATTCAAAATAATGTAATCATGCCAATACACTGTTGTGTATTATATAGCTATCACATACTATGTTGTTTTTTTCTCTTATATAGAGACTAAATTGTCTTCAAACTATTGCATGAACCTTGAAGAAGGAAATAATGGAGGCTATCACAGATATAGCTCGAGTATCCGAAACATGTCGGTTGTGTCACCACTAGCTATATGACTTATATGTCTCAAGTAGTAAGGTGTCCTCATGCAATTGTTTTTCAATGACTGTATATGTCTGTTCCTCTCTTTGATTTCAAACCATTTTTGATATATAAGTGTATTATGTATAAATAAAATTCTTTATATTTTTCTATATATACTTGGTGGCAATCCATAATTTACTCCAATCCACACAATCCCAGGGGCACCCCTTTTCCAATTTTTTTCAAAATTACCGGGATGTGATTGGTAAAAATGGTAACTTGCCCTGTATCTGCTGGCTAATGGCTTCATCTCCCCCTAATCAATATCCCCTGTACCCCACTGTCAGCTGCCTTCCACTCCATGTCATCATCACCCCCGCTATACCCCACTGTCAGCTGCCTACCACCCCACGTCATCATCAACCCCCCCGTACCCCACTGTCAGCTGCCTACCACCCCACGTCATCATCAACCCCCCCAGTACCCCACTGTCAGCTGCCTACCACCCCACGTTATCAACCCCCCCCTGTACCCCACTGTCAGCTGCCTACCACCCCACATCATCATCATCCCCCCCCTGTACCCTGTCAGCTGCCTTCCACTCCACGTCATCATCAACCCCCCCTGTACCCCACTGTCAGCTGCCTACCTACCTGCAAAAATGTTTAGATACGCTGTGGCAGGTCAGCAGGTAATTAACCCCAATAGTTCCACAGGTGATAAAATCTTTAATGTTGAATGTTTTTTATGTAACCTGTGACATAAAAGATGAGGTCCTAATGGTTTGCGATGTTCTGCACAATTTACAGCGGTTGCAGGGAAAGAACCCTTTTAGGTCCTCAAACATACTAACTTTCGGAGGTATGTCCACTGCACTTGGGGCAAGTCTGTCATTCAAGGTTAGATTTCTTCTGTATATCACATTGGGTTTGTCAGGAAGTTTAGGACCAAATATCTGATCTCCTTTCAGCACTTACCATAAGCAATTGATGACGCTGGTACAGGAAGGCTTAAGAAAGGGCATTATTAATAAGAAGGAAGCCGTATTTTTGATTCCACTGGCACCGAAAATACCAATAATTTATTACCGTATATACTCGAATATAAGCCGACCCGAATATAAGCCGAGGCACCTAATTTTACCACAAAAATATGGAAAAACGTATTGACTCGAGTATAAGCCTAGGGTGTCCATCTGAATGCCTCACTTTGCCTCACTGTGTCCACGTGCATGCCTCACTGTGCCCATGCCTCACTGTGCCCATGCCTCACTGTGTCCATGACTAGACTGTGGTTTAACATGGGAGTCTATAGAAGTGGTGCCCGGCATTGAAAAATCGGTGCTCCCCGGCCGTAGGTCCCCCAGACAACAAACTTTGCACACTTATAGAGGAGAAATGGGGCTACATATTTGCTAAGTTTCGGGTCCAGGGGACCTACGACCAGGCGGTACCGAGTCCCCAAACCCACTGGAGAAATGACCGTTTAACATGGGAGTCTATGGAAGGGGTGCCCGAATTTAAAAAATTGGTGCTCCCCGGCCGTAGGTCCCCCAGACAACAAACTTTGCACACTTATAGAGGAAGAGTTGGGCTACATGTGTGCCAGGTTTGGGGTCCAGGGAACCTATGGCCGGCCGGTAACGGGTCCTCAAAGTCCGGGAGATCAGGCACAAAAAGGTGACTCGAGTATAAGCCAAAGGGTTGCATTTTCAGCACAAAAAAATGTGCTGAAAAACTCGGCTTATACTCGAGTATATACAGTATTTGCCTAAGATACACAAGGATCCCATAATGCCACCAAGAAGACCCATTGTGAGTGGGATTGATTCCCTCGCCTCCAGAATAGGCAAATTTGTGGACTTTTTCCTACAACCATTAGTGACCAAAACTCCGGCATTTCTTAAAGATTCTATACAATTAATTAATGAACTCTCCCAGTTAAAAATAGACAATGATGTACTGCTGGTAACAGCGGACGTATCTTCTTTATACACCAGCATTCCCATATTTTGGGCTTTCAAGCGGCTAGGTACTTTCTAAACAAAGATCGGTCCATTGAGAAGCCTACCATAGAGTTTATTCTTAAACTATTGATATTCGCTATGGAACATAATTATTTATTTTATGATGATAAATATTTTTTACAGTGTACCGGCGTGGCGATGGGGGCTAAATTTGCCCCCAGCCTCGCCACCCTTTTCATGGTCCTTTGGGAAAATGATCATATCTTTTTTTGGAATTGTCCACGCCTTCTTTTTTGGCGTCGGTATATAGATGATGCCTTTTTTCCTCTGGAATGGTGATCCAGAATCTCTGCATTCATTTATGAGCATGAGTAATCAGAATCAGTGGGGCATTAAATTCACTTATGAATTTAGTTTGACCACAGTGAACTTTCTCGACCTGATCATTTTTAAGAATTAAGGGCAAGTGTTTACAAAAACATACTTTAAGCCCACGGACAGAACTGGGTATATCCCGAGTGACAGCTGTCACCATCCAAGCTGGCTTAAAGCGATCCCTAAGGGACAATTCCGAAGAATGCGGAGAAATTGCTCACGAGTCGAAGACTTTGAAGTTCAAGCAAAGATTCTGAAAAAACACTTCATAGATAAAGGATATGACCCAATAACCATAGGAGAAGACTTGCATAACACCACTACCATGGAAAGAGAACAACTGTTAATACCTAAAGAAAGGGGAAGTGCACGGCAGGATGGTACAAACTTTGAATGGGCGTTTGTTACTACTTTTTCCTCACAACACTGGTGGGTAAATAGAATCATAAAAAAACATTGGAAAGTGCTGAAAGGAGATCAGATATTGGGTTCTATACTTCTTGACAAACCCAATGTGATATACAGAAGAAATCTAACCTTGAAGGACAGACTTGCCCCAAGTGCAGTGGACATACCTCCGAAAGTCGGTATGTTTGAGGACCTAAAAGGGTTCTTTCCCTGCAAACACTGTGAAGTGTGCAGAACATCCCAGACCATTAGGACCTCATCTTTTATGTCCCAGGTTACATCAAAAACATTCAACAGTTATAGTCCCTTAGGCCTCAACATTGAATGGGACATCAATTGCTTTATTGATAATAGTTAAATACATACACCCTTTTTTGTCCATTTCACTACCTCATCTCTTTATCATCCCATTGCATATGAATTATTATCCGTTAGATTCTGTTTTTTCTTAATACCTTTCTTAAAACTGACCTTTTTATTCTGTACTTGTTTGCTTTTTAAAATTAATTTTTAGCGCATTTTTGTGCATAGTTGTATGTATATATTTTGTTAATGAGTATGGCATAAACTTATTTTTAATGGACTTGGATGGTGTCATACATTTGGATGTGTTGTGACATTTTTTCATATACCGTATATACTCGAGTATAAGCAGAGTTTGCCCCCCTCGGCTTATACTAGAGTCTGTGTCCATCTTCACCTTTGTGCGCCTTATCCTGGCCAGTCGTAGGTTCCCTGGACCCCAATCTTGGCACACATGTAGCCCCACTCTTCCTCTACATGTGTGCAAAGTTTGTTGTCCAGGGAACCTACGGTCGGGGAGTACTGATTTTTCAAAGCCGGGCACCCCTTCTATAGACTCCCATGTTAAACGTCAGTCTAGTCACACAGCGCCGGAGATCAGGTAGGGAGATTGGGCACAGTGAAGCATGGGCACAGTGAGGCATGGGCACAGTGACAGTGAGGAATGGGCACAGTGAGGCATGGGCACAGTGAGGCATGGACACAGTGAGGCATGGACACAGTGAGGCAGGCACATGGACACAGTGAGGCAAAGCGAGGCACAGTGAGGCATGCCGATGGACACCCTAGGCTTATACTCAAGTCAATAAGTTTTCAAAGTTTTTTGTGGTAAAATTAGGTGCCTCGGCTTATATTCCGGTCGGCTTATACTCGAGTATATACAGTATATATTTTTTATGCCAGTTATATTTACATATATTTTTTTGGATGTATTTAGGAGTGATTCTCCTCCTTTTTCTATATATTCATATATTTTCTTTACAAACATATTTTTTATAATAATTTTTTATATATGCATATTTTTTTTATATATATATATATATATATATATATATATATATATATATATATATTGTGACAGCAGGAAGGTAAAGTCACCTGGTTGCATCCAGGGGGGTAGATATATTTCGCCCAGATTCAGGCTTTACGCCGACTTATACAACTAGGTGGAGAGTTGTATAAGCCCAGCTGAGGCTAGTGGGCTCATGGATGACTCATACCTCTAGGGAGAGTGTGGGGCGTCGTGCAGACAGGGAGTTGATGAGACCAGCTGAAGCTTGTCAGCTCATTTAGGCCTCTATAAGAACTCCCAGATTCATTAGGTGTTAGCTCATGCCTGGAACCAGACCTGTGTGGACTGTCTAGGGAGAGTGAACCCCTGTGCGGTGAGACAAAGCCTGTGTGGCTATTTGCTTGGACATTTAAAACCAGGGACTTAGGGACTAGGACAGCACTAGGCTGATCCCAGTTGTTAGTTAGGAAACCTGTATGTTTAGTCAGAGGTCAAGTTGACCAGGATTTATTTTATTTATGTTTCTTTTGCTTTGCTGTGTTTTGTCACTGTAAATAGAAAATAAACCGCACCTTTTTGATTTTGAAAACCACAACCTCCGTTTGCTGGGCCTGTTTTTGTGTGGGGAGCCCATCCCGGGGGTCACACACACCCGCTGCCGAGCTAACTCCCTCACAGTTGGTGGAGAACCAGTGGCAGTTTTTTTTTAAGCCAGCATGGAGGAGATACTGAAACAGCTGGCTCTAGCAAATGCCAATCAACAGCAGACAAATGCAGGTTTGCAAAGGAGCCTTGCAGCCCAGCAGCAAGCTCATCAACAGAGCCTTGCAGCTCAGCAACAAGCCCAGCAGCAATCTGAGGCCCGCTTCATAGACCTGTTACAGAAGCAAGAGCAGAGACTACAACAAATGGAAGCAGTAATGCAGCAACGTCCGCAGACCAGTGAGGAAAGCCGTCCCACTAATACCGCATCCTTTGGGGTGAGTCGTTTATTGACAAAAATGACTGGAGAGGATGATCCAGAGGTATTTTTGACCACATTTGAAAGGACCGCTGAAAGAGAAAAGTGGCCTGAGGAGCAGTGGGCTGGACTGGTGGCTCCTCTGTTAACTGGTGAATCGCAGAAAGCTTACTATGACCTAGAGCCTAACCAAGCAAAAGACTATGTGATGCTAAAAGCTGAAATTTTGGCAAGGCTGGGTGTCACCCAGGCTGTCCGGGCTCAGCGTGTGCATAACTGGACTTTCCAGCTTGGAAAACCCCCCAGGTCTCAAATGTATGATCTCATTCACCTGAGCAGAAAGTGGCTACAGCCAGAGACTTTGTCCGCACCAAAGATTGTGGAACGTGTTGTAATGGATCGGTTTTTGAGAGCTCTTCCTACTGCCATCCAAAAGTGGGTAAGCCATGGAGACCCAGAGACGGCCGATGGTCTTGTGGATCGTGTGGAGAAATACTTGGCTACAGAGAACCTGACGGCCTCTTCCAGAGACACTCGGACTTTCCACCCTAAGACCAGACCATCCCCAGGGGCGGATAAGAGGATTCCAAGGGGTGAGGGTGGAGAGAGTGAGAGGGTGGGAGCTCTACCCCAAGTTTGGCGAGAACAGCCTGGGAAATCAGCGGCTCAAGAGGCGGCAAGAAGGATCGTTTGCTACCGCTGCCGGCAAGCGGGACATATTGCAGCCAATTGCCCGGTTGTGGAGGAACCCATGCAGTGTGACTTTCTGACGGGCAGACGTCAGTCGCTGTGTGCGACAGTCGCATGCACTGCCATTCGAGGAACTGAGAAACATTTATGCAAAATGTGTGTTAATGGTAGAAATGTTGTGGTATTGCTGGATTCAGGTAGCCTTGTGACCCTGATAAAGGCTGAGTTAGTTAAAACAGAGGTCTTTGGGAATAGCAAGGTAGCTGTTATTTGTGTGCATGGGGACACCCGAGAGTATCCAGTGACTACAGTGTGTTTCGAGACCCCCAAAGGTACCCTCTCTCATCCAGTGGGCTTAGTATCTCAGTTACCGCATGACGCCATTGTGGGAAGGGATTTTCCGAAGTTCTGGGAACTGTGGGATGATCCTGAGCCCCCCACTGGTGCCCCTATGTACCAGGAATGTGATAGCCAGAACTCCCCTGAGAGTGGTGAGGACTCTCCGGAATTTCCCTTATCAGTATTGGCAGGGGAGACTCAAGAAACTGGAGAGGAGCCCACCTCCTCAGACGAAAACCTACCGTCTGTGGAGTTTTCTGATCTTGAGGTTCACAGGGAAAACTTTGCCACAGAACAGTTGAAAGACCCCGCCCTAATAAAGGCACGGGAAAACGTAGTGAAAATAGATGGCGAGTTAGTGAACCCAGATAATACCTGCACTTACCCATACTTCAGAGTAGAGAAGGACCTACTGTATCGGGTGGCAAAAAGGGCAGAAGAAACCGTTGAGCAGCTTGTGGTGCCCAAACCTTACAGGAAGTTGGTGTTGGAGTTGGCCCATGGGCACATTCTTGGAGGTCATCTGGGGACAGAGAAAACCCGAGAGAGGGTATTACAGAGATTCTATTGGCCGGGGGTGATGAAGGACATAGAAAATTATTGTTCCTCCTGCCCTGTGTGTCAGAGGTCGGCCCCGATGCCACATTTCCGTAGCCCGCTGGTCCCTCTACCCATCATTGAGGTCCCGTTTGAGAGGATCGCCATGGATTTGGTAGGGCCTATAATCAAGTCCGCTAGGGGGCACCAGTACATATTAGTTATAATGGACTATGCCACCCGTTATCCAGAAGCGATCCCTCTCCGAAATACCTCGGCCAAAACCATAGCCAAAGAGCTATCTCTTGTGTTTAGCCGGGTGGGTATTTATAAAGAACTGCTTACGGACCAAGGTACACCCTTTATGTCCCGGGTTATGAAGGAGCTGTGTAAATTGTTCAAAGTGACGCAATTACGTACATCTGTGTATCACCCCCAAACCGATGGGCTGGTTGAAAGATTCAACAAAACCCTAAAACAAATGTTGAAGAAAGTGGTGGATAGAGATGGAAAGGATTGAGACTGTCTACTTCCTTATCTGATGTTTGCTATTAGGGAGGTGCCCCAATCCTCTACGGGATTCTCCCCCTTTGAGTTACTGTATGGGAGACACCCAAGAGGGCTGTTGGATATTGCCAAGGAAACTTGGGAAAGTGAGAGTTCTCCCCACAGGAGTGTGATTGAGCATGTTGCCCTGATGCAAGACCGAATTGCACAGGTAATGCCCATCGTGAAGGAACATTTGGCCCAAGCGCAGTTAGCACAGCAGAGAGTGTACAACCGTGGAGCCAAGACCCGTACCTTTTCCCCGGGGGATAGGATACTGGTACTTGTCCCTACGGTTGAAAGTAAATTCCTTGCCAAATGGCAAGGCCCCTATGAGATAATGGAAAAAGTGAGCGAAGTGAATTACAAGGTCAGACAACCAGGAAGGCGAAAGCCCGAACAGATCTATCATGTTAATCTGTTGAAAGCCTGGAGGGATAGAGAGTCCCTAGTCGCAGACACTTGGTCACCAGCTCAAACTGGTTGCGTGATTCCTGAGGTTGGAATAGCAGCCACCTTGTCACAACCCCAACAACAGGAGGTTAAGGAGTTTGTGCTTCGCAACAAGGAGGTATTCTCTGAGCTGCCGGGACAAACATCTGGGGTAGAGCATGACATCATTACCCCGCCCGGTGAAAGGGTGAAGTTAAAACCCTATCGGATCCCAGAGGCCCGACGGGAGGCAATACGGGAGGAAGTACAGAAAATGCTGAACTTAGGGTTGATAGAGGAGTCCCAAAGTGATTGGTCTAGTCCCATTGTGTTGGTGCCTAAACCGGATGGGAGCTGGCGATTTTGTAACGATTTTCGTCAGTTGAACAAAGTTACAAAATTTGACACCTACCCCATGCCACGTATAGATGAGTTGATCGACCGGCTGGGAACAGCCCGATACATGACGACTCTTGACCTCACAAAAGGGTATTGGCAAATCCCCCTGGCCAAGTCGGCCAAAGAGAAAACCGCATTTGTAACCCCAGATGGGGCGTTCCAATATAAAAGAATGCCGTTCGGGTTACAGAATGCGCCGGCCACATTCCAGCGGAAAATGGACCAGATGCTGAGGCCCCATCGGAAGTATGCTGCGGCTTACCTGGATGACGTAATTGTCCATAGCACAGATTGGGCCTCACATCTGCCAAAAGTGCAAGCAGTCCTGGACTCTGTTCGGGAAGCGGGGTTTACGGCTAACCCCAAGAAGTGTACCATTGGGCAGGAGGAGGCCAAATATCTTGGGTACACCATTGGGAGGGGAGTAATAAAACCCCAACTCAACAAAGTCGAGGCCATCCAGAGTTGGCCACGTCCCAACAGCAAGAAGCAGGTACGAGCCTTTCTGGGAATCGCTGGGTATTATCGGCGATTCATTCCCCACTTTGCTTCTAAGGCTGTGCCCCTAACCAACCTGACGAAGGGGAAAGGGTCGGTCATGATTAAATGGACCCCCGAGGCTGAGGCAGCATTCCAATTCTTGAAACAAGCCTTATGTAGCCAGCCAGTGTTGTACTCACCCGACTTCTCTAAAGACTTTGTCGTACAAAGTGATGCGTCAGATGTGGGGTTAGGAGCAGTATTGTCCCAGGTCTGGAACGGGGAAGAGCACCCAGTCATTTACCTCAGCAGGAAGTTGAAGTCCCATGAGGTAAATTACGCCACCGTTGAAAAGGAGTGTTTAGCGGTGAAGTGGGCTCTAGATTCCCTTCGGTACTACCTGCTAGGTAGGCACTTTGACATGGTTACGGATCACGCTCCGTTAAAGTGGATGGCTCAAAACAAGGAAACAAATAGAAGAGTGAATAGGTGGTTCCTGGCCCTCCAGGAATTCAACTTCACAGTAAAGCATCGCCCTGGCGTTCAAATGGGGAATGTGGATGCTTTGTCTCGAGTACATGAATGCCTGATTGCTGGTGTTCCAACCCCGAGGTTAAAACAAGAGGGGGGGGGGTATGTGACAGCAGGAAGGTAAAGTCACCTGGTTGCATCCAGGGGGGTAGATATATTTCACCCAGATTCAGGCTTTACGCCGACTTATACAACTAGGTGGAGAGTTGTATAAGCCCAGCTGAGGCTAGTGGGCTCATGGATGACTCATACCTCTAGGGAGAGTGTGGGGCGTCGTGCAGACAGGGAGTTGATGAGACCAGCTGAAGCTTGTCAGCTCATTTAGGCCTCTATAAGAACTCCCAGATTCATTAGGTGTTAGCTCATGCCTGGAACCAGACCTGTGTGGACTGTCTAGGGAGAGTGAACCCCTGTGCGGTGAGACAAAGCCTGTGTGGCTATTTGCTTGGACATTTAAAACCAGGGACTTAGGGACTAGGACAGCACTAGGCTGATCCCAGTTGTTAGTTAGGAAACCTGTATGTTTAGTCAGAGGTCAAGTTGACCAGGATTTATTTTATTTATGTTTCTTTTGCTTTGCTGTGTTTTGTCACTGTAAATAGAAAATAAACCGCACCTTTTTGATTTTGAAAACCACAACCTCCGTTTGCTGGGCCTGTTTTTGTGTGGGGAGCCCATCCCGGGGGTCACACACACCCGCTGCCGAGCTAACTCCCTCACAATATATATATATATATATATATATATATATATATATATATATATATATTTATTTTTATTTTTTTATATTTTTTATCTATATTTCTATATTTCCTTTGCTATGCACCTTTTGGTATTTTGTAATATGTTTTGTATTAGTATAAACACTAATATATAAATAAAATTTTGTTTTTAACATATTTTAACATTCCAAATTGGTGACACCAACTGGATATGCTGAAATAACTCACTTACGGTGTCCTACACTGCCTGATGGGTATTTAAAGCGTGGTGTGCTGGCGTCCATTTATGACCTCCGTTCCCAGTGGATGCCTTGTAAGGAGAAACATGTCAGGTGGAGCATAATCTGTGACGCAATCACGCTGAACAGCAAGCTGGTCTGATCCGCGGCTGTTTCAAATCTGTTTTGTTTACTGAGTGCTTCTTTGGATGTGTAAGTCAGTGTTATCCGTGTGAAAAATAAACCTTTGTTTCGGAAAATACTACACCATGAATCCTTCCTCTGTTCTATTTTGATCGAGATGTTTTAGACACTTTTTAACCAAGGAGAGATTTTGGATACAAAGCCTCTTGGAGTGGTCTGCTCCGGTAGGCGGGGATACATCGCCTCTCATCAGAAGACTGCAGGTGGATTCCTTCTGTTCCGGCAGGCTGATGCACAATCGCTTATGATCTCTACCTAATGAGATCCTACAAATCTGGGAAGCAGTTTGTAATACTATAAGCTGGAAAATTCTGTGATATCCTATGCTGGAACATCTTACTGTTTGAGGATCCTGTATGATCTATTTTGGAAGCTAAATACTTCATGATTCACATTTGGACTTTTTTAAATATACAGATATTTTTTCAGTAATTTTAATTTGAATGGTATATTGTTTATTGGGTACACTTTTGCACATACCGTGTTTTTTACTTCACGATTCACACATGGACAATTTTTATACAGTCAGGTCCATAAATATTGGGACATCAACACAATTCTAATCTTTTTAGCTCTATACAGCACCACAATGGATTTGAAATGAAACAAACAAGGTGTGCTTTAACTGCAGACTTTCAGCTTTAATTTGAGGGTATATACATCCAAATCAGGTGAACGGTGTAGGAATTACAACAGTTTGTATATGTGCCTCCCACTTTTTAAGGGACCAAAAGTAATGCTACAATTGGCTGCTCAGCTATTCCAAGGCCAGGTGTGTGTTATTCCCTTATTATCCCATTTACAAGGAGCAGATAAACTGTCCAGAGTTCATTTCAAGTGTGCTATTTACATTTGGAATCTGTTGCTGTCAACTCTCATTATTAGATCCAAAGAGCTGTCACTATCAGTGAAGCAAGCCATCATTAGGCTGAAAAAACAAAACAAACCCATCAGAGAGATAGCAAAAACATTAGGTGTGGCCAAACCAAATGTTTGGAACATCCTTAAAAAGAAAGAAACGTCCGGTGAGCTCAGCAACACCAAAAGACCCGGAAGACCACGGAAAAAAACTGTAGTGGATGACCAAAGAATTCTTTCCTTGGTGAAGAAAACACCCTTCACAACAGTTGGCCAGATCAAGAACACTCTCCAGGAGGTAGGTGTATGTCAAAGTCAACAATCAAGAGAAGTCTTCACCAGAGTGAATACAGAGGGTTCACCACAAGATGTAAACCATTGGTGAGCCTCAAAAACAGGAAGGCCAGATTAGAGTTTGCCAAACAACGTCTAAAAAAGCTTTCACAGTTCTTTCACAGAGTGATGGGAAGAGAAGTGTATGGAGAAGGAAAGGAACTGCTCATGATCCAAAGCATACCACCTCATCAGTGAAGCATGGTGGTGGTAGTGTCATGGCATGGGCATGTATGGCTGCCAATGGAACAGGTTCTCTTGTATTTATTGATGATGTGACTGCTGACAAAAGCAGTAGGATGAATTCTGAAGTGTTTCGGGCAATATTATCTGCTCATATTCAGCCAAATGCTTCAGAACTCTTTGGACGGCGCTTCACAGTGCAGATGGACAATGACCAGAAGCATAGAGCCAAAAAGATTAGAATTGTGTCGATGTCCTGATATTTATGGACCTGACTGTATATTGAACTTTTTTCAACTTTTTTTCACTGAAATTTTACTTAGAATGTATTTTAACTGAATGCACCATTATTGCACATATTGATCTATTGGTAATTTTGTGTGTATTTTAGTGTATGCACGCTCTTTCTCTGTTTACATTTTTCTTCTACTAACCACAAACAGTGGGTCGTTTTGTTTTTCCCCTACTGACCAATGATGCCATGCATGTTTTTCCCCAGTGACTGCCAGCAGCAGGGTATTTTTTTTCTTTCTTCCACTGACTACCCACACTAGGGCATGTTTTTATCTTTCACTGACCAGCAATGTAACAGTCACTGCTACATAATCTTTTTTTCTGCAATTTGTGTGCTGTGCTATATGTTGCATACGCTTGACCAATGTGTTTGCTGTTTCATCAGGTGCTGATTACTAACTAGCCTGGTATTCGTACAAAGACTGCAGCAAACCTGTGCAGTAAATACTGTGCATACTCAGACTGCTCCTCTTTTAAACCATGCCCAATATTTAGCCCTATGTAGTCAAGCCCACTTTTTGCAGTGCAGTGTGCACCACATTTTTCCTTATTCTTGCTGTTCCTCTTTATGAAAGTCTAAAATGGGGGGGGGGGTATGTTATTGCAGTTAATTATACAAAATAGTGCCGTGCGATATTAGAAAATAAACAATTAATAAACTTATATAATGCCACAAATCATATACAGTATCAAAAAAACTAAAGTTTGATGCAAGTTTACAGTATTTATAAAATAAAAGTCCTTAAATTATCAATGTGTATGTCCATTATTATTTTCTTCGACTTGTGCCAAAAAAACTGGATACTTTCTGCAACATTTTTGTGAATCACTCCAATATGTATTGTGCAAAACCCATCACCAACATGGAGTGGTTATAAGGATTATACTGTCACTAACCACACTTGGCACCAGAGCAGGAAACATTCTGCTACTAGTATGGAGGAACCTGCTAAGACAGAATGTTGAACCAAAATAACCTGCTGGGCAGGGCTGTGTTCAGACATTATGCTGGGCTAAGCACAGTTTTATAATGATACCTTTTTGTACAAGCTTCGCCCATGTGTTGAATAAATATTTTAGTAAAAACTTTTGCTAGAATGAATTGTTGGAATTAGCATGGGGAACTATGTTGTGTGCAGAGTTATTTTTCAACTGTACAGACCAAATACATGTGTTCTGAATTGTAAAAGGCCTTTGCAATCCTCCTACCTCCTGCACCACCTTACTCCTAGAATTCCTTTGTTGATTTCACCACAAAAGTTCCAGAAGTAGACAGAAGATTGAAAAAAATAAGAAGAAAGCATATCACCGTTTTTAAATTGGAGGAATGCTAACCCTTATCTAACCCTAGGAAAAGGAAAGGTCCTGGACTGCCGCACTCAGTAAAAACGATTTATTTCAAAATATTCAAAGGAGTACAATCCAAAAAAATAAATCCACAAAATCCAAAAAATAAACCAAAGCAGATGGTGGACATGCAAGGGCTGTAGGCTAACGCGTTTCACATCATAACTTGATGCTTACTCCTTTGAATATTTTGAAATAAATCGTTTTTACTGAGTGCGGCAGTCCAGGACCTTTCCTTTTCCTACGGATCAGTGCACAGCCAGCACCTGTCAGTGTTCACAGGGCGGGAGCAATTATTGGAGTTCAGTAGCTTAGAGCGGTACGTTTCTTTGATTGTTACTACCTTATCTAACCCTGTTTCCCAAAATGCAGCCCCTGACATCACCAAAGGGTCGCCCATATTGTTCAATATATGTAATGCTTGAGAGAAATGTCAGAAACTGCGGACCTAATAAAGGAAATGAGAGTCAGAGAATGTGGACACGCTACATTTTTGGCTGGAGATATGCTGCAGAAGACAATACCAAACTGGAAATATGTTACATGAGGCTTGTAGAGATCAATACTATTACATTAATCAATGTTCACACTACAGACTGCTGAGGTCCTCTGGGGCCGCACATTATATACCAAAGTGCTGCATACGACCCTCGGCCACAGGTAGGACTCCAGGGACCTAGACACTTGCCTACGCATTCTTTATAAATACAATACATGCATGATGCACAGTGCAAACTATATAATTTCCCAATCCTCACAAGCCAGCAGAGAGGTCCTATTAATTCAAGATGTTTCAAATTTATAAAAAAAAATCATAGTCATAGTTTCCCAAATTTGAGAATATACTTGTAAGTGTTATGTGGTCCTTGTATAATCTATATTCTATAGTATTTAAAACAAGCTGTCATTTTATGTATATATCATCATTTCACAGATATCCATAGTTCTATACAGAGAGACTATTTCATTCAGTTGAGTTATTAATAAATACTAGTGAGAGTATTTCAGGAAGCACTTAGAAACGTATTCTTATGCCACCAGTGCATCAGCACAGCAACACTTGCTGATGTAATCATTCTAATTTGATACAAAAAATACTAGCTAAAAAGCATTATGTGTGTACTGAAATAATAAACATAGCACAAGAAGGATTTCCTCCAACCAGCTTTAATGGCAGTAGCTATCACTGACCTGCTCTGTTCTTGTACAGTCTCTGCTAATCACACTGGGCAGTATGCACGCAGGCGGATATGAATTTACAAGCCTAACTTTTCTGCTGCTGAACCATTATTTATTTTACACACGTGATAAGTACTTAAAACCCCCAAAACATATATTTTCTGAAAGCAGCAATCCTGTAGAATAAAATTAAGCCTTTTATATGGCACTCGATAATTCAGCTTCTGCTGATCAAATCTAAATTTTTTATTGTATGCATTTTTTGGTAAAAATCTAAAAGATGAGGTTGTGTTGAGTTCAAAGATACCCATTATGTCATGCCCTAAATTTGCATATGCCCACGAAACAGCAAAAATTACAGTACACCTAAATTAATTGTCCATAAACAATGATTTGACATTTATTAGAGCTCATTAATTAACAGTTAACAGTGAAGGATCACTCTAGAATCATTGCTCTAACACCAGCATGCCTGGTTATATCTAATATATGGGTTGTTTTTGTATACGCGCACATCCTATGCACACATTTACATTCACATATATGAGTGTGGGGGCTTTTTTTTGGGGGGGGGGTTTTCAATGAATTTTTTTTTTTTTACCTAACTTTATTACTATCACAAGGTGGGTGATGTGCTTTGTAGAAATTTACTCTGTAAAGTAGGTACTCAAACTAAAGCCAAGCATACAGGGACTGGATGAATTTTGATCTATGTATGGGCAGGCTGGATGTACAGACGTCGATCTACCAACCAGTCTATTGGAAAAATACTGCATGACCAGTACTGCCCCCTATAGCCAGTAACGCTGATTAGTGTATTCTGATGGAAGTCTCCCTGCTGTCCAACAATGGTAACAGGAAGTCCTTTACATCATTATCAACCACTTCTTTTTTTATCATACCTTTCAGGGCTCTATTGAACCATTCTACCAACCCATCAATTGGGTTGGTAGAGTAATTTTCAACAACTGAAAGAGGTTCTAATAAAAGGGGTTTTGATATGAAAGGGGTTCCTCAATTTGTCAAAATTTCCTATGAGTTCCTATACTGGAAAATGTGAAGCTCCGTTTCTAGAACTTTAAAGAATGTGTTTCTGAGAGGGACTGATTCTGCATACTGGGTGGCATAATTAAGGACTACCAATTAATGCTGATACCCTCTGGCAAGATTTACAATACTCCTCAGTGGCCTTGTAAATATTGAGCCCCTAAATATCCAATACCATCCTCATGTAAGACTGGGGAACCACTACTGATATACAACGTTCTTCCATTCATAGTGATGAGCCGAATGTACTTGGGTTAGGCTAACATTAGATAAGTTCAGATTCCGAACCATACTTAAAATAATTGGAGCCGAATCTGTAAAATCAATAATAGCCATTTTCTTGGTTATTAGGCTAGAGATTATCAAACAAATGGTATGGGGGTACTAACCTGGGAGACATGTAGTAATGTAAAACAAAAATGTAATTAGGCTGCAAGAGCAGCAATTTTAGTAATGTTTAAAGTGAAACTTTTAAAATACCCAATTCCTTTAAATAACTTGCCTGGGGGTGCCCTAAACCTGTCTGTGAAGTGGTGTATCTGTACAATGTATATAACCTACTACAGCAGAACTGATATTTACTAAGGAAAAAAAAGCTGTTAATATGCACATAAATTACATCTCCCGGCCAGCTTGTTTTTATTTTTATAAAACAGCATGAATACCCCGAAAAATATATACCAGGCCCTTAAGAGCCACGTGGCCATATTTAGGCAATGATGTCACCTCCCTTATTCCTGCCCCTTTGCTTATGTGACCCAGGATACCCAGCCATGTAAGCAAATAGAACCAAGTATGTGTGACAGTGGTTGCTGAAGATGCAGTTTGTGCCCACATCATTAACATAAGAACCAATGACATCACCCCGGCCCATCTACTTACATGGCCATGGATTCCCAGCCATGTAAGTGAATGGTCTAGGTGACATGAGCTGTCATGTTCATCCATGCTGAACACCCTAAATGTTCAGCTTTTGGATAAATGTTTTAAACAGTAAATGTTCAGTCTGAACTTACAGCTCATCCCTATTTTTTTACACAATACAGTAAGTAATGGGATGCCGCAATATGTGGGATATACAAGGCTAACTTCTGTTTTTTGGGGTAGTTTGCTTATCCCCTTTATATATTTCCATGCGTTTGCTAATTTGAGATCCCACACTTGTGTGGTTCCAAAATACTCTCTACTCTGTGGCCACCGTGGCCTTTCACCAAAGCTTTTTTTTTTATACAGTATACATTGGTTGACTAGAGATTTTGATGTATTTCAGTACGACATTATTACAAAGAGATTATTAAAGTCTCTATTTACTGCGAGGTGTTCTACCAGCTAATTTCAACCCCAAAGTTTTAGATTACGCCCCTCCAGGCTCCTTTCACATATACGAACCGTAAATTTCATCAGTTCAATCACGTCAAAATGGATGAAGTATTCATCAGTTTTTCATCAGTCTTTCATCCATGCTCATCTGTTTTTCATCAGTTTTTCATCAGTTTTTTAGAAAAAAAAGTGACCGAACTGATCTTCAAACACTGTATATAGCTGGTTGCGAAGGAGGGGTCGGAAAGCCTGCCGCCGCATCCTTAACAACCAAAGAGTCATCAGCTGTCAGCGGTGTTCCCTGCTGACAGTTGAATGTAAAAAAAAAAATTGGCAGCAAACAAACAAAAGGAAATGCGAAAAAAAACAGGGTGGGATGGGTGGGTTCCCCCCCAGGGCCATTCCAGACCCTTCGGGATTTTTTTTTTTTACGTTTTTTTTTTTTTACATTCAGTTGACAGCTGATGACTCATTGGTTGTTAAGGACGTGGCAGGTGGCTTCTGGGACCACTCCTTAGCAACCAGCTAATATACAGTGAGGGTAAAAAAAAAGGATTTAAAAATGGATGTCAGCGGATCGGATGTAAGCGGATGTCGTCCGCTAACATTCGTTTTTTGTCCGTTCCGTTTTTTGGACGGATGAAAAATAGGGCTGTTGACGGAAGCGGATGAAAACGGATGCAAATGAATGATCATCCTTTGTCATCCGTTTTTTCCATAGGAATACATTGATGTCTGTTTTTCATCCGTCAACGGATGGACGAAAAACAGACGAAGCGTCCATATGTGTGAAAGGGGCCTTATTGATGAAAGAGCACTTTCAATAGCACTTACTACAGTATTGGACATTAGCTAACATAATTCATTTTAAGACTTTTATTGTTAGAATTTGCAGAACACAATTGCCACCCTCTGCATATACAAGCAAATGGCTTGTTTCCTACACTGTTCAGTCATATTTAGTTTAGTTTTGTAGTTACTAGGTTCCCAAGCAGCAATGCCAAGTTATGCTGGCCGTCTGCCAGTCTTAATGTCTGTAATCAGTGTCTCATTGCAAAGGAATAACTTGCATACAGAAGTTCGTGGTCTTTACTGCAGCAGAATACCTCTTTATGGAAATGACATCAAAAAGACTATGTAATCCACAAGCAGAGCTCGTATACTGTACACAGCTTTGTGCAATACAGGTGTAGCGCACCCCCTGAGGAGCTGTAAGTAACTGGGATCCCCCACCCTGCATAGCCATTCACACCAAATTTTCGCAGTCACTCCAGAGTCAGAGAACAATTTGGTACAGTAAAACCTTGGTTTGAGAGTAACTTGGTTTGAGAGCGTTTTGCAAGGCAAGCAAATTTTTGAAATACATTTTGACTTGATATACAAGCAATGTCTTGATATACAAGTAGCGTCATGTCACAACTGAGTATAAAATAGAAGAGAGGCGCCTCTAAGTGTAGCAATATGGTTACATTTAATGAAGATACAACATTTAGCAACTCACATGGTTGATGATTAAAAGAGGCACATCTAAGTATGCAGGCATCCGGGGTAAAGATGTCCACATAGACCATCCTCCTCACTGCCATGTACATCACCCCTTCCATGCCGCTGCGCTCCACGAGCTGTTCAAGCCTCACTTTCAGATCGCTTTCAGATCGCTCTACTGCAGGGCAGAAATTTAAAAATAGTGATGCGCTGTCAGTTATTCTAGTGGTTTCTGTGTATAAAGTGCAATCCTGTGTCTATATAATAATTAATAAAGTGATTTCTGTGTGTCCAATATAATCCTGTGTCTCAAAACATGAATATCAATTGGTCAACCTATAAATTTGCTTCAGTTGGGCATGACATTAAAAATCATATAAAGATTATATAATTAAAGTGATACCAGTGCATGAGCAGTTACTACATCCGTGTTTCAAGGATGAATACAAAACAATCAACACAATCCTTAATACAGTCAGGTCCATAAATATTGGGACATCGACACAATTATAATCTTTTTGGCTCTATACACCACCACAATGGATTTGAAATGAAACAAACAAGATGTGCTTAAACTGCGGACTTTCAGCTTTAATTTGAGCGTAATTGCATCCAAATCAGGTGAACGGTGTAGGAATTACAACAGTTTGTATATGTGCCTCCCACTTTTTAAGGGACCAAAAGTAATGGGACAGATTAACAATCATAAATCAAACTTTCACTTTTTAATACTTGGTTGCAAATCCTTTGCAGTCAATTACAGCCTGAAGTCTGGAACGCATAGACATCACCAGACGTTGGGTTTCATCCCTGGTGATGCTCTGCCAGGCCTCTACTGCAACTGTCTTCAGTTCCTGCTTGTTCTTGGGGCATTTTCCCTTCAGTTTTGTCTTCAGCAAGTGAAATGCATGCTCAATCGGATTCAGGTCAGGTGATTGACATGACCATTGCATAACATTCCACTTCTTTCCCTTAAAAAACTCTTTGGTTGCTTTTGCAGTATGCTTCGGGTGATTGTCCATCTGCACTGTGAAGCGCCGTCCAATGAGTTCTGAAGCATTTGGCTGAATATGAGCAGATAATATTGCCCGAAACACTTCAGAATTCATCCTGCTGCTTTTGTCAGCAGTCACATCATCAATAAATACAAGAGAACCAGTTCCATTGGCAGCCATACATGCCCATGCCTTGACACTACCATCACCATGCTTCACTGATGAGGTGGTATGCTTTGGATCATGAGCAGTTCCTTTCCTTCTCCATACTCTTCTCTTCTCATCACTCTGGTACAAGTTGATCTTCGTCTCATCTGTCTATAGGATGTTGTTCCAGAACTGTGAAGGCTTTTTTAGATGTTGTTTGGCAAACTCTAATCTGGCCTTCCTGTTTTTGAGGCTCACCAATGGTTTACATCTTGTGGTGAACCCTCTGTATTCACTCTGTGTGTTCACTCTGTGTGTTCTTGATCTGGCCAACTGTTGTGAAGGGTGTTTTCTTCACCAGGGAAAGAATTCTTCGGTCATCCACCACAGTTGTTTTCCGTGGTCTTCCGGGTTTTTTGGTGTTGCTGAGCTCACCGGTGCATTCTTTCTTTTTAAGGATGTTCAAAACAGTTGGTTTGGCCACACCTAATGATTTTGCTATCTCTCTGATGGGTTTGTTTTGTTTTTTCAGCCTAATGATGGCTTGCTTCACTTAAGTAGTGACAGCTCTTTGGATCTCATATTGAGAGTTGACAGCAACAGATTCTAAATGCAAATAGCACACTTGAAATGAACTCTGGACATTTTATCTGCTCCTTGTAAATGGGATAATGAGGGAATAACACACACCTGGCCATGGAACAGCTGAGCAGCCAATTGTCCCATTACTTTTGGTCCCTTAAAAAGTGGGAGGCACATATACAAACTGTTGTAATTCCTACACCGTTCACCTGATTTGGATGTAAATACCCTCAAATTAAAGCTGGAAGTCTGCAGTTAAAACACGTCTTGTTTGTTTCATTTCAAATCCATTGTGGTGCTGTATAGAGCCAAAAAGATTAGAATTGTGTCGATGTCCCAATATTTATGGACCTGACTGTATAAAGTGATACCAGTGCAAATAAGTATAAAAAAAGAAATAAATCTCAAAGCATAAAAAACTATAAATCTACCCAATAAATGATTTCAGTGATGCATAATATTCAAAATCAAAAATAAAGATGTTTTCAGTGCATAAACTGTTAATGTATCCGTGTGTCTCAAGGCTGGACACCAAGTATTCACACATCAAGAGCGGTTAATCATGTCCATAAACATATTCCTTATAAAAAAAGTCCTTCATAGTTTCTGGATAGCTATGTGTGATCTATCCCTTCACCATTAGTTGTGACAATTCATGGTATGAGTGACAGTATATCCTTCTTCCCGTGTCACCTCTGTGCTCTCTAGCCTCTCACCTTAAATATGCTTAAAACTAGCATAGGATATAATCTTCCAAAGATGGTGTAATATTGTGTGGTCACCACTCGGGGTCCTCTATAGATATTTCCAATGCTCTGCTCCCTCTTGTAATGGTACTGGATCTCTGTTTTTTCCTGGGGGATCTTCTCTAGTACCCTCCCAATGGGGATATGTAAAGAAAGGAGAATGCTCACGTGGTGTAGTATCATTGTAAACATGTTTATTAAAATTAATATAGTAACACTCACATTTAAAAAAAACAAGAACCGGAGAAAATCCATGAGTCCCGAACTCGTTCCTTAACGGCATCACTTCCGGAATGCTTCCTATGTGATGTTGCTTCACCTTATTTAAAGAACCGTTGGCCATAGAGAAAAATATAATCATTTGAGCAGTGGCGGCCCATCCATTAGGGGCACAGGGGCGCCGCCCCCCTAATCCATGCATGGATTTCAAAGTGTTTTTTTTTTTTTAAGCACGTGATTAGAGATTATAGATGTGTAAGAAAAATACTTTTAGCTCCAATAAAGGTAGTCTTGCATTTTTGGTTTTAGATATAGGTTAGAGAGGCCAAGGTTAGGGCTAGATCTTAGGATAGGGTGAGGTGAAATGTTAGGTACAATCTAGAGCGAGGGTCAGCAACCTGTAGACCGCGATCTACCAGTAGATTGCAGACAGATGACTGGTAGATTGCACTCGGGGCTTGTTGAACCGCCATTCTAGAGCATCAAACAGAGTGAAATACAGAGGGACTACTTGGAAAAGTTGAAGCTGCAGCAGGGAACAAGAGCCACAAAAGCTGAGGCCTCCTCTGTAGTACTGACTTCTGTCCCATGCTGAGTGATACCAACTGCACTCCACCTGTTATCCTGGCTAGCGATCTCCAGGGTGGTGCCAGCAACAGGAAAGAAGAGATCTACGGGTCAGTGTGAAGCAATGCACTGGGCATAATAGTATAGGGCTGCTTTTACACTGATGTGCTGCAGTTTACCCACACGGGTGTAGTGCAGTGTACCTGCAACTTTTCTGTGGGTTTCCTGTCCTTGGCCATAGACTTCAATTATATCCTGCAGCTAACCCAGGAAAGATGCAGATGCACTGCACCCACGGTACAGGTAAACCACAGTACATCAGTGTGAAAGCAGCCTTATAGGGCCTCAGAACAGTAAGGGTTGGTTTACATTTGCATTTTAGGGGGGAGGACCCAATAGTTAAGGAGTGTTTTTACCCCCCGCCCCAACCGCACCCCCTTTAGCTGCAGTGGCCAGGGGTGTACACATGTTGAAGCCACAGCAGAAGTTAAAAACTATGACTTAACCGCAGGGTTTTACCACTCCCTAACTTTATGTGTGGATGAGCCCTAAGGGTGCTGCTGCCAAATGCAACAAAGGGCTCATTCATAAGCACAGTAGGCACTGCTGCTCCTCTGAAAAGCGATCCGAGTGTGTTTGACAGGTGGTGAGAAAGCGATATGTTTGCCTCTACACCACCTAATTTAAACCCATGGTTGCTGTTCAATGCACACAGTTGCGACACAGTAGTACGGCAATTAGAGGTCTAAACCAGGTGTGAGGAGGTGACACTGTGCCCAGTGATCTTTGACTTCTCCCATGTTGATCAGGTAGATCTCCACCTCTTTAGGGTTTCCTACCCCTGATCTAGGGGTTATGGCTTTGGGAAGATTGTGTATGGCAGTGTTTTTTTTTTCTTGTTTTTTTTTATGCACGAAAAATGTTACCTTAGATGCAACCAGTGCAAGGTTATGCCTACTAGTCTTGCACAATGCCACATTATATTTGGATCACAGCTCTGGACACACATAATGCTAAATCGTATTTGACTTCATATATTGTACAGTATGGAAAGGGAAAAAAACTGCGCTAACTAATATAAATGATAAATAAAATTAAAAATTATGAATAAACCCTTTGGCAGCAGCAATAATAGTGGGATAAACACAATATAAACATGGAATGGAAAAAATTGCGCTATGGGTAAAAAGTTAATTAATAAAAGTCCAAAGATATAGAGTCCTTATAGAACAAAAGTAATGACAAAACCAACGCAAACAGCAAAAGGCACTGTGCTTGTCATAGATGTCTGGGCAGATCTTATCAAGGTATATGCTTACCAGATGATAAGCCAATATAGACAAATGGCTATAGCCCAGCCTAGGCCTTTGTTTGACACGCCAGTGTCAATTCCTCCAATGAAAGTGAATAGCAGCAATGGGGGGATGGCTCCACAGAATGCGTTGGTACGTGTATCCAAGGAAGCAAATTTTTGGAATAAAAAAACAAAACAAAGAAAAACACATAGCGTAATCCTGCTACATGAAATGTCTCTATGTTATGTAAAAAGTATGGGATGGAAAAGACAAAACAGCACCCAGTGTGTGGCCTCTATTTATCGTGAACCATCACCATATATGGGGTCTCCTCACCAGATATAAATGTGAAAAAAACCTTGTTAATAGACAGCCTTCATGGAACACATCCACCAGTGTGTGAAAACCGCCACCTTACACAGAGTCTGCTTACCAGAATAATCCAAACTTTATGCAGTGTATTGATCATAGGCTAGTAGATGGCTGGAGGGATGTGGATGTCACTCTCACAGATCTGATTCTAACAGGTGGATCAATCAACGATCCTCGCAATTATGATAGCTCCGTGGGGCCCATACAGAGGTTATATCCAAAAAAACAAAATAGGGACCGATAGTGTGATATCGCCACAACAGTTTATTAAGAGATTTAAAATTACACTTACTCGGTAAGCAGTAAAACGATCAAAATGAAAGCCGGCCGGCTACGAGCAAACTCCCGTCCTAACGAGCGTGGTGACGTCAGCACGTACCCCCTTAGACGCGTTTCGTCATCATAGACATTGTCAATAAGGGACGGGTAGCGAACTGAATCACCACATTATATAGTATCTGACCTCGTTATGGGGTCCGGACATGAATATGCGGCCGCCATCTTAAGTGATGGAAAACCGCGTTCATATCTATGGACTATTTGTAAGGTTGCCCTTAGTTTAAAAACTGACAAGAAAAGATGGAAACACGAGACCATAAATCATTAGCCTCGATCTGGATCTTGAGCGTGAGTCAATACCCACCATCCAAACTACTGGCAAAACAACATGTCCATCCCTGAGAACGAGAACATAAATGAAAAATTACTCCTATAAAATTAAAAATGTGTTTGCGTACACATGTGAAAATAAGTGAGATGAAAGAGGATAAAAAGAGACAATAATTAGCTGAAAAGCAAAATAATATGTCTCCAAAATTTATAAAAACATGAAATTATCTACATATTGTATCATAGTGACCAATGACATTGGGCCATCCTGGCACCTATGGTGTATGAATGTTTATAATATCAATATAAATAAGTGAAATTGTGATTAGAATTATTTCAGCACAATATATTAAAAATAAATAGTTATAAAAATACAAAATTAATGAATTATATGAATCTCAATTACAAAAAAAGCATGTAAAAAGCCCCTTATAGCAAAAAAAACGCTCCACATGCTTTCTGTAAGATTCTGATATTAAGTGCAGTGAAAAATTATTGCATATATGAAATATGCCATATAGTGCATATATTGTGAATAATAATTATTTGTGAATAAATCAATACTATATTATAAATAAATAATAATTAATAAATTAATAATAATATTATTTGAGATTGCAAGGTCGGCTACCCTAAAAAGGAACCGGCCATTGCAAATCCAAAAACTAAATAGAACACAAAAAATGAAGAACAAAAATTATATGAAGTATGGATATAAATAGACCCTCTGTTTAAATAAAAACTCATACGCATGACCCAGATCGAGTTTACAGAGCCTAAACATCTATGAATTATCAATGAAGGCATTGACATCAACGTCAATGTTTAATCCATGGGGTATATAGGTTTTGGCCTTAAAAATCCATGACATTTCCAATCTGGAGATGTCCCTGACAAGAGAACTGCCCCTCCACTTGGGGCTAAATTTGTCAATACCCAAAAACATAGTGTTTGAGGGGTCCCTCTTGTGTACTAGTCTATAATGCTTAGATACAGAATGATTTTTAAAACCGGATTTAATGTTTGTGATATGTTCATTTAATCTAACCTGTAGGGGGCGCTTAGTCCTCCCTATATATTGTAACCCACAGGGGCATTGGAGTAAGTAAACCACGCCCTCCGTGGAACAGGTTATGAACGGTTTAATTTCATATCTAGTCTGTGTACTAGTGGACAAAAAGCTGGTTGTCCTTCTTTGGGTGCAGCTATTAAGGGAACAAACTCTACATTTGTGGCATTGGTAGTATCCTGTAAAATGTCCAAAAAAGCTAATTCTAGATGGGGGGTCAAGAATATTGGGTGACACCCTATTTCTTAACGAAGGGGCCCCTCTAAATACAACCTGTGGCCTCTCAGGCAGGATATTCCTCAATGTATGGTCATTGTTCACTATATGCCAGTGTTTGGACAACATCTGTTTAATTCTCTTATGTTGTAGGGAAAATGTAGTGATAAATGGAACACCCTGTACGGCATTGCCAACTGGATGGCGGGGTCTCTCCACCAGGAGATCATGCCGATTTAAAGATTTGACTGTATCCAAAGTAGTCATCAGACTTGATTCAGTATAACCCTTTTCAACAAACCTTTGGGTAAGTATTTGTGCCTGTTGTAGGAACTCCTCTTGGTTGGAGCAATTCCTCTTGAGTCTAATATATTGACTCTTTGGGATTGACCCAAGCCAAGGCCTATGATGGCAACTAGTGGTAGGTATGAATGAGTTCCTATCGGTAGACTTGAAGTATGTCGAAGTGGTCACTTTATTCCCCTCAATTCTGATTTTTAAATCTAAAAAATTGATTTCTGAATGATTCATCTCATACTTCAATTCAATGCCTCTCTCGTTGACATTGAGAGAGGTCATATAGGCATGGAGGGATGATGGATCCCCCTCCCACAGGAGGAGGATGTCATCTATGTATCTAGCCCACAACCCAAGCTGTGGCGTGCGGCCAGCATAGATGACATCCTCCTCCCACCTGGCCATAAATAAATTGGCCAGGCTGGGTGCATATTTAGCCCCCATAGCCACCCCTCTACCTTGTCTGTAAAATTGGTTACAGAACGAATTGGTTACAGAACGAATCCCTATTAAGAAAACATAAGACTGCTTCAAATCCTAGATTATGAGGAATTATTGTATAAAGTGATGGTGACTGCTGATGTCACATCACTTTATACAATAATTCCTCATAATCTAGGATTTGAAGCAGTCTTATGTTTTCTTAATAGGGATTCGGGTCTCCATCCTGATCAGATCTTGTTTGTGATGGAACTGTTGGAATTTGCAGCCACCCACAACTATTTTTGGTTCTGTAACCAATTTTACAGACAAGATAGAGGGGTGGCTATGGGGGCTAAATATGCACCCAGCCTGGCCAATTTATTTATGGCCAGGTGGGAGGAGGATGTCATCTATGCTGGCCGCACGCCACAGCTTGGGTTGTGGGCTAGATACATAGATGACATCCTCCTCCTGTGGGAGGGGGATCCATCATCCCTCCATGCCTATATGACCTCTCTCAATGTCAACGAGAGAGGCATTGAATTGAAGTATGAGATGAATCATTCAGAAATCAATTTTTTAGATTTAAAAATCAGAATTGAGGGGAATAAAGTGACCACTTCGACATACTTCAAGTCTACCGATAGGAACTCATTCATACCTACCACTAGTTGCCATCATAGGCCTTGGCTTGGGTCAATCCCAAAGAGTCAATATATTAGACTCAAGAGGAATTGCTCCAACCAAGAGGAGTTCCTACAACAGGCACAAATACTTACCCAAAGGTTTGTTGAAAAGGGTTATACTGAATCAAGTCTGATGACTACTTTGGATACAGTCAAATCTTTAAATCGGGATGATCTCCTGGTGGAGAGACCCCGCCATCCAGTTGGCAATGCCGTACAGGGTGTTCCATTTATCACTACATTTTCCCTACAACATAAGAGAATTAAACAGATGTTGTCCAAACACTGGCATATAGTGAACAATGACCATACATTGAGGAATATCCTGCCTGAGAGGCCACAGGTTGTATTTAGAGGGGCCCCTTCGTTAAGAAATAGGGTGTCACCCAATATTCTTGACCCCCCATCTAGAATGAGCTTTTTTGGACATTTTACAGGATACTACCAATGCCACAAATGTAGAGTTTGTTCCCTTAATAGCTGCACCCAAAGAAGGACAACCAGCTTTTTGTCCACTAGTACACAGACTAGATATGAAATTAAACCGTTCATAACCTGTTCCACGGAGGGCGTGGTTTACTTACTCCAATGCCCCTGTGGGTTACAATATATAGGGAGGACTAAGCGCCCCCTACAGGTTAGATTAAATGAACATATCACAAACATTAAATCCGGTTTTAAAAATCATTCTGTATCTAAGCATTATAGACTAGTACACAAGAGGGACCCCTCAAACACTATGTTTTTGGGTATTGACAAATTTAGCCCCAAGTGGAGGGGCAGTTCTCTTGTCAGGGACATCTCCAGATTGGAAATGTCATGGATTTTTAAGGCCAAAACCTATATACCCCATGGATTAAACATTGACGTTGATGTCAATGCCTTCATTGATAATTCATAGATGTTTAGGCTCTGTAAACTCGATCTGGGTCATGCGTATGAGTTTTTATTTAAACAGAGGGTCTATTTATATCCATACTTCATATAATTTTTATTCTTCATTTTTTGTGTTCTATTTAGTTTTTGGATTTGCAATGGCCGGTTCCTTTTTAGGGTAGCCGACCTTGCAATCTCAAATAATATTATTATTAATTTATTAATTATTATTTATTTATAATATAGTATTGATTTATTCACAAATAATTATTATTCACAATATATGCACTATATGGCATATTTCATATATGCAATAATTTTTCACTGCACTTAATATCAGAATCTTACAGAAAGCATGTGGAGCGTTTTTTTTGCTATAAGGGGCTTTTTACATGCTTTTTTTGTAATTGAGATTCATATAATTCATTAATTTTGTATTTTTATAACTATTTATTTTTAATATATTGTGCTGAAATAATTCTAATCACAATTTCACTTATTTATATTGATATTATAAACATTCATACACCATAGGTGCCAGGATGGCCCAATGTCATTGGTCACTATGATACAATATGTAGATAATTTCATGTTTTTATAAATTTTGGAGACATATTATTTTGCTTTTCAGCTAATTATTGTCTCTTTTTATCCTCTTTCATCTCACTTATTTTCACATGTGTACGCAAACACATTTTTAATTTTATAGGAGTAATTTTTCATTTATGTTCTCGTTCTCAGGGATGGACATGTTGTTTTGCCAGTAGTTTGGATGGTGGGTATTGACTCACGCTCAAGATCCAGATCGAGGCTAATGATTTATGGTCTCGTGTTTCCATCTTTTCTTGTCAGTTTTTAAACTAAGGGCAACCTTACAAATAGTCCATAGATATGAACGCGGTTTTCCATCACTTAAGATGGCGGCCGCATATTCATGTCCGGACCCCATAACGAGGTCAGATACTATATAATGTGGTGATTCAGCTCGCTACCCGTCCCTTATTGACAATGTCTATGATGACGAAACGCGTCTAAGGGGGTACGTGCTGACGTCACCACGCTCGTTAGGACGGGAGTTTGCTCGTAGCCGGCCGGCTTTCATTTTGATCGTTTTACTGCTTACTGAGTAAGTGTAATTTTAAATCTCTTAATAAACTGTTGTGGCGATATCACACTATCGGTCCCTATTTTGTTTTTTTGGATATAACCTCTGTATGGGCCCCACGGAGCTATCATAATTGCGAGGATCGTTGATTGATCCACCTGTTAGAATCAGATCTGTGAGAGTGACATCCACATCCCTCCAGCCATCTACTAGCCTATGATCAATACACTGCATAAAGTTTGGATTATTCTGGTAAGCAGACTCTGTGTAAGGTGGCGGTTTTCACACACTGGTGGATGTGTTCCATGAAGGCTGTCTATTAACAAGGTTTTTTTCACATTTATATCTGGTGAGGAGACCCCATATATGGTGATGGTTCACGATAAATAGAGGCCACACACTGGGTGCTGTTTTGTCTTTTCCATCCCATACTTTTTACATAACATAGAGACATTTCATGTAGCAGGATTACGCTATGTGTTTTTCTTTGTTTTGTTTTTTTATTCCAAAAATTTGCTTCCTTGGATACACGTACCAACGCATTCTGTGGAGCCATCCCCCCATTGCTGCTATTCACTTTCATTGGAGGAATTGACACTGGCGTGTCAAACAAAGGCCTAGGCTGGGCTATAGCCATTTGTCTATATTGGCTTATCATCTGGTAAGCATATACCTTGATAAGATCTGCCCAGACATCTATGACAAGCACAGTGCCTTTTGCTGTTTGCGTTGGTTTTGTCATTACTTTTGTTCTATAAGGACTCTATATCTTTGGACTTTTATTAATTAACTTTTTACCCATAGCGCAATTTTTTCCATTCCATTGTACAGTATATCACAGGAGTATTCAGTTAGAGTGCTATGAATAATAGAGTGGTGGTGGTGTTGCGCTGTCCAGTAGTAATATGTCAAAAAAAAATGTGGTCAATATGAATAAAGATGAGTGAATACAATAAAGAGCATAAAATATAAATTCACAGTAAAAGCAAACTAAACTAAATTAACAATAAAGTGCAAAGTGACCACAAACGTGCCAATCATATAAATGTGCAGTGACTGGTACAAAATAAATAAAGAAGTCCAAGTGAAGACACAACAGTGTCAAAGAAGGTGATAGATAACTGGTGTCTATTCCTTTAAAATTGCTGTGATACCTCAGTGCTCTCTAGCCATGCACATTACTGCTGCAAGGTAACAGCATATAAACAAAATGGGTCTCTCTCTAGGGGTCCAGGTATCTCTGCCCACCTCCAGGAATTTTTTCTAATGGTGAACACAGCTTAAGAAACTGTGGAAATGGAAAAGCCTCCTCTCTCAGACTCCTGGGGGTCCTCTCCGATACTCCTCTCAATGGTGATATTCAAAGAAGAGATCTCCAATAGTGCAGTACATTTCATAAAGGTTTATTATAAAAACAGCTGATATTTTACTGACAATTGAATCAATAAGAACGGATATATAATCCACGAGCGCCGAGCTCATCCTAATGCGTCACTTCCGGTGTGCCTATCGTCCAATCCCGACGCGTATCGCCACGACCAGGTGACTTCCTCAGGGGATCTAAATTAAACCTAGTTTTGGAACTACTAGTGTCCTCTCAATAGAATATAAAGAAGTTATTTTTATTCTTAAATTTTGGCCATAGCTTCAAGAAGTGGAATTATCTGTAAACGGTAGTAATAATCTTGAAACACAAAAATTACAAAAGATTAACAAACTTAAGTGACCCTTTCAGCAAATTTAAACTTTCTGCCTAAAAGTAGACACTAGATATCTACAATTATCCTTCTCAGTTCCTCTATGAAACTAATTTAAATGTGTTAGTGTCTTCCCTAACTCAGGGCCATCCCCCTTTCTAATGAGAAGGAAATGGCAGTTGGTAGGGCTTAGTAGGTCATAGAAAAGTCAAATAAATTTGAGAGGCACAAATAACTTCTCAGAGGAGGTGCCTCCCTTGAACACTCATTTAAGATTAGAGTCAGATGTGAGGTGCCTGTTTCTGGAAAACAGACGTTTCCTGTACCGTCCCCAGGAGTTGACACTGTAAACTTCACAATGCACAGACTCTAATTCATAACACTGTGCAAGCAGTCATGCCATTTTGGACTGAGGCTTGCACAGTACAGCTGGAGTGGTCTGAGTTTTTACAGCAGCATTAATGGCTGTGCACATGCACAGCGCTCTACTGGTGCCATTTTTTAACTGATACTTGCACAGTGTGATGAATTGAAGCCTGGGCTCTGGGGAGGATAGGCACAAGCGACAATCTGTTACTAACTGCAAGATTCATGAACTCTGTATGCTACTTAATTCTGAACCCTGAACTAGGTGCATACTTAATCTTGACCCCTGAACTTTGTGCACTATTTATTCCAAACCCCTAACCTTTTGTGTTACTTAATCCTGAGCCCTGAACTCTGTGCATTACTTAAATCTGACCTTTGAACACTATGTGTTATTTTATTCTGAACTATGTGCATTACTTAAAAATGATTATAAATGCTTTTTTTTTTATAAAAAAAAAACAGGTTTATACTTCCTGCTTGGTGCAATGGAATTTCACAGAGTGGCCCTGAACCTCCTCTTCTCTGGCCCCCCGTCTGCGCTCCTGACTCCTCCTTTCTGGTGAGTGCCCCCATAGAAAAACGTTTTCTTTGGGGGCACTCGTGCAGGCTCGCTCTCGAGCCGTGCTGTCTACATCTATAGACACAGACAGGGGTACTCAGCCCCAAACTCAACTCTCGACACTGGCTTTGATTGACAGCAGTGGGAGCCAATGACTCTTGATGCCTCAGCAAAGTGAGACCAGGACATGAGGGGAGAGAAGAGGTGCAGATGGACACAGTACTGGTAATTAAAAGAGTTGGTGAGGGCGGATACTGATGCAAAAATATTCCTTACCCTCAAACAAGAAATGCATTAAAGGGAAAAAAAGTTTAGGCTTTATAACCACTTTAATTCTGCCCCCTTAATTAGGAGCATTGGTTAATCCTGACCCCTGAACTCTCTGTTTTACTTAATACTGACCCCTGCTTTACAATCTCTTGACTCTGCCAACTGTTAATGCAATATGGCCAGACCCACAGTTTTCCCATGGCGTGGATAGCATTCTGCATCACTACCCTTCTTATGAAGCCCAAATTATCATTTCAGGGTGTAAACTTGGAGTGTGCCTACAAATAAGGGTGTGATTTGTGGAAATAGTCAGTAGGGTGTCCCCAAGATTTAATTTTGAAATTCTGGTAACCTTATTCTGAAGCAATGACCTAAATATCTTTGGGGGCATTTAGAACATTATCAAGCAAGTGCACTTAGCCTTTATGACATAATCTTTAGCCAATTCTACGCAGTAAAACGTTGAAGTACACCTTTTAATTAGTAACAAATGATAACTTGCTACTTGACTAAAATTAAGGTACACAGAATCCACTAGTTCCCTAAACAGTCCTTCAAACACATTCAGCAAGTCCTTGGCCACCCTGAAATTTAAGGTGCTTAAATATGCACTTCTAATACTTTCTAGCAGTTTTGAAAGCTAGCCTACCTCCTCCTACCCTCTGCACATCCCTATTGGTACATTACCATACCTACTGGGTATTCATAACCGCCAATAGTAAGTTGCAGAAAATAGGAGGGGACAGGCTAGTGTTCTACATTTAGTAAAAAAGTACAGAATTTGTATATTAGACTATGCAAGATATTGAAGCAATAAGGGCACTCCAGGATGTTTGAAGATTTATACAGACACCACTAGGCGCCTACATTTTAGCAAACCTTCAAAATAATTTAGCACATGTGTTAAACAAGGTCGGGACACTAGCTTCCCAAATAGCTATTTCTGTTTCTAGGAATTTATGCTTGAGCAGCAAAATCTTTGACTCCGGGGTGTTTGATTATATTACAGCAAGCATCAACCTTCTACTTACTCTACTGATAGCCTGTTCTGAACAATATTAGCAGTCTTTTTTAATTAGCAGTATTACCTACACAATACCTTAAGAGCAATCATTTTGCTATGCATCAAGCAGAATAAACTAAAGAATTTCCTTCTTTATAAGAGTAATTATTTAGAGATAGCACTGAATAGAAAAAAATACTATTACCGGAATAGGTTAAAAGTTGATTCTCCCTGCCTTTGGATCCCAATCCACTGCCTACTTGGCCTTCCCTGTTTGGGAATTTAGAAACATTAAACGACTGGTTACCCACATTCTGACTGAGGCTAGATGGCTCATGCCATTGTACTGGGGAACCACTCACATTCCACACTTATAGACACTGTCGCAGACATTCGTAGGTTGGACCACCTCACGGTCACCTTGTGGGACTCCTTGCTATCATTTAATTGAATATGGGACTATTAGGACCACTCCCCTTTTGCCCTTCTACGTATTTAGATACATTTTTCTTGTCAATCTGGCTAATCACCCTAGACGACATAAACTCTAATGATTTGTTGGCGTGAAAACTTAGTGTATGTTCATGTAGTCATGTATGTACCTTTTGTTGCCTGTGACGGTTCGGGTAGAGATAGCCCAGACTGGTATTTCCTATGTTGCTAGTTCCATGAGTTACAACTATTTTTTTCTCTACTTTCTATTACAATCTTGTAAACTTCGCTTGTTAGTAGTGATGAGCCGAACACCCCCGGGTTCGGTTCGCACCAGAACCCGCGAACGGACCGAAAGTTCGCACGAACTTTAGAACCCTATTAAATACAATGGATGCGAACGTTCGAAATCTAAAGTGCTAATTATAATGACTATTACGCATGTTATTGTCCTAAAAAGGGTTTGGGAACCCGGGTTCTGCACCAGGGGACATGTATCAATGCAAAAAGAAGTTTTAAAAACAGCCGTTTTTCTGGAGCAGTCATTTTAATGATGCATAAAGTGAAAAAAAAAAGTCAAATATTTCTTTAAATATCGTACCTGGGGGGTGTCTAAAGTATGCCTGTGAAGTGCCACGTGTTTCCCGTGTTTAGAACTGTCCCTGCACAAAATTACATTTCTAAAGGAAAAAAAGCCATTTAAAACTGCTTGCGGCTTTAATGTAATGTCTGGTACCGGTAATATGGATGAAAATCTTTAAGAAAAATGGCATAGCTACCCCATCACACACCCCCCCCCCTCCCACCCCAGCCCATTACCAGCCCCTTTGGGTCTTGTATGGATATTAAGGGGAACCCCGCACACAAAATAAAAAAGGCTCTATATACTCTGAACAGCCGTAAACAGGCGGTGCATACAAGACAGGGACTGTAGGTTTGTTCTTATGTAGAATCTGTTTGTAATTTTGAACAGGTACATTGTTTAAGTGTAGCTCCAGCCAAAAAATATATTTTTAAGCTTTTTGGAAAACATAGGGAAGGGTTATCACCCCTGTAACATTTGTTTTGCTGTCTGTGCAGTGTGCACCTTTCCGTCCTCATGACAAATGTTTTTTGAAAATTTGGGGTTTTTATTGAAACAAGAATTGGTGATAAAGAATCAGTGGAGAGGAGACACTTTTTTTCCCATATTAACTCTTACAGGAGAGAATTTGCCTTCCTAGGGGTAGATTTCCTCTCACTTCCTGTTGTATCCTTCCGTTTGCAAGGAGGAGTCATTTGTAAGTTGGATGTTTGAAAGTAGGGGCCTGCCGTATATACTCAGCTGAAATTTGCCCCTTACATGTTGGTGTTGCCACAACACTGTGAGCCCTCACAGTTACTCTTGGTGGGTGCATGAATGGGCCCTGCTGTGAATTATTAGATCAAGAATTGTAATTGCATGCCCCTGTTGAACAGGTGCTGAAAAATTGGGCCTTTGGTGGTGGTGGTGGTGGTGGTGTTGACACAACACTGTAAGGCCTCACAGTTAGTCTTGGTGGGCGCAGGAATGGGCCCTGCTGTGAATTATTAGATCAAGAATTGTAATTACATGCCCCTGTTAAACAGGGGCAGAAAAATTGAGCCTTAGGCACTGGTGCCACAACACTGCAACCCCTCACAGATACTGTACTTGGAGCACAGCAATGAACCCTGTTGCAAAGTATTGCATCAAAAATTGTAATTACACGCCCCTGTTAAACAGGGGCTGAAAAATTGGGCCTTAGCCACTGGTGCTGGTGCCACGACACTGCAACCACTCCCAGATACTCTAGTTGTAGTGCAGGAATGAGCCCTGCTGCAAAGCATTGCATAAAAAATTGTAATAACACACCCCTGTTAAACAGGGGCTGAAAAATTGGGCCTTAGCCACTGGTGGCGGCACCCAGAAACAAAAATGTTCTTCCAAGCTATCATCGTCAATCGGATCATTGAGGAGGAGGAGGATAGTCAGTCAACATAACAGGGCAAACTCTCAGCATCAGCATCAGTCTTGAAGGGATGTGACATTTGAAAATAAATTAGTCTGTTATATCAGCTTCAGGTGTTTGGTAGCTGGTGGTGATCCAAGACTGGTTCATCTTTATGAAGGTCAGTCGATCAACAGAGTCGGTGGACAGGCGCACCCTGTGATCCGTGACAAATCCTCCAGCAGCACTGAATTTGCGTTCTGAAAGAACGCTGGATGCAGGACAGGCCAGTAGCTCAATTGCATACTGTGCAAGCTCTGGCCAGTGATCCATCCTCAAGACCCAGTAAGCCAGAGGATTTTCGGTGGGGAAGGTGTCCAAGTCTGACCTTGCCCCTAGGTATTCCTGCACCATGTATATCAGACGCTGGCGATGGTTGCTGGAACCGATCATACCTTGGGGCTGCGGACTAAAGAATTGTCTGAACGCTTCGGTCAAACGGCCACCTTCCCCACCGCTCCTTCTTTGACTGACCGAAGCCTCAGCAACTCGTTGTCCAAGACCAGGAGTTTGTAACCTCCCAGTCTCTGGGAACGCGTTGCACAGACCTTTCTGCAAGGCCTCCCGGAGTTGTCTCATCCGCTGCTCCCTCTGCAATGGTAAGATAAGGTCCGCAACCTTACCCTTGTACCGTGGATCAAGGAGAGTGGCCAGCCAGTAATGGTCCCTCTCCTTGATCCGAAGAATACGAGGATCCTTCCGCAGACTTTGCAGGATCAGGGAAGCCATGCAGCGTAGGTTAGCTGAGGCATTCAGTCCGGAGTCCTCTGGGTCACTAAGGACGACATGATCCGCAGCCACCTCCTCCCAGCCACGTACAAGTCCACTGGTTTCTTGGGACTGTAAATCATCCCTAAAAGACTGCTGCTGATGATGCTGAGTGCCAGGCTCCACCTCCATGCTGACACAATCCTCCTCCTCCTCCTCCTCCTCTTCTTCCTGTGCGATGGGTGGGACAGAAGGAACACTGTCTGGGTAAAGGGGGCCTTGAGAGGCAAGGAAGTCCTCCTCTTCCTGCCTCTGTTCTGCCTCAAGTGCCCTGTCCATTATTCCACGCAGCGTATGTTCCAACAGGTGGACAAGAGGTACAGTGTCACTGATGCATGCACTGTCACTGCTCACCATCCTCGTGGCCTCCTCAAATGGTGCCAGGACAGTGCATGCATCCCTGATCATGCCCCACTGGCGTGGTGAAAAAAACCCGAGCTCCCCTGACCCTGTCCTGGTGCCGTAGTCGCACAGGTACTCATTGATGGCCCTCTGCTGTGTGTGCAGCCGCTGCAGCATGGCCAACGTTGAGTTTCACCTGGTGGGCATGTCACATATAAGGCGGTTCTTGGGCAGGTTCAACTCCTTTTGCAGCTCAGCCAGGCGAGCACTGGCATTATAAGATCTGCGGAAATGCACACAGACTTTCCTGGCCTGCCTCAGGACATCCTGTAAGCCCGGGTACCTGCCCAAGAACCGCTGCACCACCAGGTTAAGGATGTGAGCCACACAGGGCACATGGGTCAGTTGTCCCTGTCGGAGAGCGGAGAGGAGGTTGGTGCCATTGTCGCAAACTACCATTCCTGGCTTAAGCTGGCGTGGCGTCAACCACCTCTCGGCCTGCCCCTGCAGAGCAGACAGAACCTCTGCCCCAGTGTGGCTCCTGTCCCCCAAACACACCAGCGCAAGCACGGCATGGCATCTTTTTGCCTGCGTACTTGCGTAGCCCCTTGAACGCCTACGGAGCACCGCTGGTTCCGAGGACAAAGCACAGGAAGAGGCCACGGAGGAAGAAGAAGAGGAGGGGGTGGAGGACAGAGGTGTGTCACAACCAGTAGTAGCATTTTGGAGGCGTGGCGGTGGAACAACCTCCAACACTACTGCACCTTGTCCTGCATCCTTCCCAGCTGCCAAAAGAGTGACCCAATGGGCCGTGAAAGAAAGGTAACGTCCCTGTCCATGCCTGCTGGACCATGAGTCAGCAGTAATATGCACCTTACCGCTGACCGCCCTGTCCAGCGAGGCCAAGACATTGCCTTCCACATGCCGGTAGAGAGCCGGAATCGCCTTCCGTGAGAAAAAGTGGCGTTTGGGAACCTGCCACTGAGGAATCGCACATTGCACAAACTCACGGAAGGGGGCCGAGTCTACCAACTGAAAAGGCAGCAGTTGAAGCGCTAGCAATTTAGCCAAGCTAGCATTCAACCGCTGGCCATGTGGATGGCTGGGAGTGAACTTCTTTTGACGGTCCAGCAGCTGGGGCAGGGAAATTTGCCTGCTAGAATCGGACGTTGGTGTACTGCTAGCAGAGTGCCCGCAAGTACTTGGCTGTGACACACCTAATTCTACACCTTCATTCCTCTCAGAGCAGTTTTCAGAGAGGACTGAAGGTATAGTGGGGTTGGAGATCCCAGCTGATGTGGTGCAAGAAGAGGTCAGCTTTGTTCTTTGGTGTGGGTCTTTAAGGTAGGCTTGCCAACGAGCTGCATGGCAGGTCAACATATGTCTGGTCAAGCATGTGGTGCCCAAGCGGGTGATGTTTTTGCCACGCGATATACGCTTGAGACATATGTTGCAAACAGCAGCTGTGCGATCTGATGCACTCGACTCAAAAAAGCCCACACCAAAGAACTTTTTGAATAACGGGCAGAGGCAGCGCCTTGCACAGGCGGAGCTCTGCGGTGTGATTCCGTCGGTGTGCTGCCCTTACGCTGGCCCCCCCGAGGGCATCCTGCCTCGTTGGAGATGTGCCTCCTCCTCATCCTCCTCCTCCTCCTCTCTCCTATTAGGCACCCACGTGGAGTCAGTGACCTCATCATCCCCTCCCTCCTCATCACTGGAGCCAATCTGGCAGTATGCTGCAGCTGCTGGAACATGACTGCCAGATTGGTGTCCTTCTTGAGCATCCCCTCTCTCTGCTCTCACGCTACTGCCTTCCTCTAGCTGGGTATCATCATCAGACCCTTCGAAACGCTGGGCATCCTCCTGGAGCATGTACCCAACACTGTGCTCAAACAGTTCGGGGGACTCCTCAGAAGGACATGGTTGGTCTAGGGAAGGAGTGACTGATGATGACATTGATACCAGGGGCAGGGAAGAGGACGCTTTGGCAGCTGCTTTGCCAGTACCCTGAGCCTGGGTGAGAGAGGATGAGGAGAATGAGGAGGGCTTGGTCATCCACTCTACCAAGTCTTCGGCATGATGCGGCTCAACACGTCCAGCTGCCGAAAAGAAGGACAAGCGTGTCCCATGGCCACGTGCTGATGGCGATGCACCGCGTCCACGACCAGCACTGTTGTCTCTAGACACAGAGCCTGCTTGCCCTCTTTTTTTGGCTCCTGACTGTCTGCCTCTCCTTGTTTGCCTTCCAGACATTCTAATGGCCTGCAGGGAAATGGGAAAAGCAGCAATACAGGCTAAGTTAAGGTGTAATATGATCAGGAGGCACACTCCGCCCGCTGTAAGTGCCGCAAAATCCTGTTTGTGTAACACACCAGGAAAAAGCAGCAATACAGGCTAAGTTAAGGTGTAATATGGTCAGGAGGCACACTCCGCCCGCTGTAAGTGCCGCAAAATCCTGTTTGTGTAACACACCAGGAAAAAGCAGCAATACAGGCTAAGTTAAGGTGTAATATGGTCAGGAGGCACACTCCGCCCGCTGTAAGTGCCGCAAAATCCTGTTTGTGTAACACACCAGGAAAAAGCAGCAATACAGGCTAAGTTAAGGTGTAATATGGTCAGGAGGCACACTCCGCCCGCTGTAAGTGCCGCAAAATCCTGTTTGTGTAACACACCAGGAAAAAGCAGCAATACAGGCTAAGTTAAGATGTAATATGGTCAGGAGGTACACTCCGCCCGCTGTAAGTGCCGCAAAATCCTGTTGGTGTAACACACCAGGAAAAAGCAGCAATACAGGCTAAGTTAAGGCGTAATATGGTCAGGAGGTACACCCCGCCCGCTGTAAGTGCCGCAAAATCCTGTTGGTGTAACACACCAGGAAAAAGCAGCAATACGGGCTAACTTCAGGTGTATAATGTGCAGGAGGCTTAGCAACAATGACACTGACACTGTCCCCTGCCTATCCTTCTCTCTCCCTGCACACAAGGTTTATCAAAGTATATGACACTGACACTCTCCCTGCCTATCCTTCTCTCTCCCTGCACACAAGGTTTAGCAAAGAATATGACACTGACACTGTCCCCTGCCTATCCTTCTCTCTCCCTGTACACAAGGTTTATCAAAGTATATGACACTGACACTCTCCCTGCCTATCCTTCTCTCTCCCTGCACACAAGGTTTAGCAAAGAATATGACACTGACACTGTCCCCTGCCTATCCTTCTCTGTCCCTACACACAAGGTTTAGCAACGAATAGATTTGACAAGATTTGACACTGTCCCTGCCTATCCTTCACTTTTCCTGCTCCGGAACACACTACACAAGGCCGCGGCGCTGGCGGCCTTTTATAGTGTGGGGCATGTACTAAACCCCCTCAGCTATAATTGGCCACAGGCATTCTGCCTGTGGCCAATCATTGCTCTCCTCGCTGCCGGCGCTGTGATTGGCCAAGCATGCAGGGTCACAGTGCATGCTTGGCCAATCACAGCGCCGGGATTACACTGCGATGGCGCAGTGTATTGTGGGCCGTTTGCGTCACTCGAATTTGGCGCGAACGGCCCAAATCGTTCGTTGTTCGCCGAACGCGCGAACAGCCGATGTTCGAGTCGAACCTATGTTCGACTCGAACACCGAGCTCATCCCTACTTGTTAGTTACTATTTGATCTCAGTCCTCCTTATTGGGGGGGGGGGGTTCATAGGAGTTTATCTGTATTATTCTGCAATGCTTAGGTTTGCAGTCTTCCATCTGAAAACGTTTTAGGAAGAGTCTTCTCGTTCTCATTACTTATATAATGTGTAAATTGTCTTCTCTGTTTCCATCTGTATAATCTATTGTTATATTCTTAAAAAAAAAAAAAAAGGAAAATAAAACACAATCATAAAAAAAGAGGTTTATTGCACACAAAAAGTCTGATTGACAAATTTAAAGTGTAACTCTAGTTAATGCTTTTTAAAGAGCAAAATATAGTTAGAATCCCTGACCGTTTCTTTTTTTTCTTTTGTTAGACGTTACCTAGCTACATAGTTTAACCACTTCACGCCCGCCGTACGACTATATACGGCCACAAGGTGGCTCTACAATGCTGGGAGGCCGTCTTTATACGGCCTCGGCTCCTCCGGCCACTGGGGGGAGCGCTCGAGCGCCGGCGTGTCACTGAGATTCACCAAAAAATATGTAGAAGTATTTGTATCGGCCTAAACTGAGATTTTTTTTTTTAAATTGGGATATTTATTATACCAAAAATCAAAAAAATATTGTGTTTTTTTCAAAATTGTCGCTCTTTTTTTGTTTATAGCGCAAAAAATAATAACCGCAGAGGTGGTCAAATATCACCAAAAGAAAGCTCTATTTGTGGGAAAAAAAGGACGTTAATTTTGTTTGGGAGCCACGTCGCACGACCGCGCAATTGTCATTCTTAGCGTGACAGTGCCGAAAGCTGAAATTTCGCCTGGGTAGGAAGGGGGTATATGTGCCCAGTAAGCAAGTGGTAAATAAGATCCGGCCAATGTGTGTGCATGTGTATGTGTTTGAGTCTGAAAATTCTCAGAAAAATCTACCTGCAGTCTCGGATGATACTACCACCTGATGAGGGAAGTTCAACATTTTCACTGTTCTAAAAATAATGCACTCCTTACGCAATTTAGGATTAAACAATCTCAAATTGTATTTTTTACAGTTACCTATGTGTAGTGGCCTCATCCTTCTCTCTAGTTTTATCGGTTATATGGCTGTTGTCTAGGGGTACCTGGGAGAGAGAGATGACATACACCACGGCCCATGTCCTCCATAGCTGAGAGGTGAGGGCCAGAAGATTGGGTTTTGTGTAGGTGTCCTAGAGTCAAGTCCAGTACTTCGTCCCTGACTCCTTTGCTCCTAGTAACCAGAGTTCCACACAGTAAATAGGTCCAACTCAGTTTTATTCTTCTTGATGTACTGTCAGAGAACTCACCTTGCTGGACGTGTTGTGCATACTCCTGTGCGCGCTGGTTCACGTCCTGGACTGCGGGTGCGCGCGCCTGTGCGCGATGGTGTGCCTGTGCGCGCTGGTGCATGTGCGCGTGCGCCATTGCGTGCGCCGATGCGCGCCAAACAGTCCATTTAAACCCCTGGAATACTTCAGACCGGTGCTGTCTGATCTGCAGTTACCTGTGACCTTTTGCTCCTGATACCTGTCTGAACACTTACCTCTTGATTACCCGGCCTGTCCATCGGATTACCCTTGTCTCCTGCCTGCGCCTGACCTCGGCTAGCCTTGACCTTGAACCTGCCTGTTCCTCTGTACTTCGCTGCCTGCCTGTTGCCGATCCTGCCTGTGACCCGACCATCCCGCTCTGCTCCTGCTCAGCATCCTCTGCCTGTGCTCCTGTTTTCTGTTGCCTGTCCGGCCGGACACCTACTCCTCTGCACCTGGATCCAGAACCGCATCCCTGCAACTACCCGCCAGGCTCTCATACCACTCCGCACTCCCGTGCCTCCTGTTCATACTATCAGGGGTCGTGAGTCGGACACGTAAGGGAGACCTTCCTCTGCTTCATTGGGCTCACCAGCCTGGTACGTATAAGTCTGACATGTACAAACATACAGTTTCTTCTACTGAGTAGTGATGGGGAATAGATCGAGGCACACTCCCTTCCCTTCTCCTGCTAACCACTGTGGTATCACCAGTGGCGGGTAGTCACTGCCACTGGCTATATTGAGTAGAATGTGAATTACCTTCGCTAGCACGGCCTCTGTCAGGGGAAGGAAATCCGTCCAAGGGAGAAACCGGAGGCCTCTCTGTCACCAGCAATGCTGCACAGGGCTCTTCAGAGAAGTTCCGCACACCAGCTCTCACGAACTCAGACACGGGCACCCAAGGAGTTAGGGCCCCCTCGGATTCCTCCACCCTCGCGGAACTCAGTTGAAGGTACTGAGCCCCAGGCCTCCGCCATAGTACCTCACCCCAGGCTAAAGGTGCCTGAGATGGACTCCATCTCTCGCTCCGGCTAGGTCAAGGGCACCTAGGCCTGGAACACTGGAACGCCAGCACCCAAGCTGAAGGTGCCTGGGTGCGGCCGAGTCCTCCCACTCCCACTCCGGACTCTGAACTCTCCACCCCTTGGTAAGAGCGTCCGCCCCTTTTATCCCCTCTCCCTTCGCGCCACAGCGGGTTCCCCGCCCCGCTCTACCAGCTCCAGGGGAGGACAAAAAGGTACAGTCTTGCGGTGTGAGCTCAGCTCCGGCCCAGGCAACAGCGCCACCTGTGGACCACAAGGAACCTCACACCACCAGAGTCCTCCAAGAACCAGAAAAAGGTCCCGGATTCCCTAGCAATTAGTGCATCTGGGCTACACTACCACCCAGATGCTTCCCCTAAATTCAAATACCCGCTACATATGATATGTACATCGTGATCATCTCCCCATCTTAAGTGCCTCCAGAAAAAGTAAATGTAAATTTTGTAGTTGTCTCTCATATCTGAGGTCCTCTAAACCCCTTGTTGCCCTTTGCTGAACTCTTTATAGTTCAGGAATCTTTCGTGTGGATTGGTGACCAAAAGTAAACTCTATACTCAAGATTAGACCAGTGTTTTATATAATGGTAGAATTATGGATAATTGCCTAAATATATGTTCTTTTAATGAGTACAGTATGGGTATTCTGCTAGCTTTGCTAGCTGCAGCTTGGCATTGCATGTTACTGCTAAGTCTGTGATCACCGATTCTCCCAGGGATCTCTTTCCTAATGTGTATTTTCTATACATACGTTTTCATTTACATTTACATTTTTCAATATTGATAATCATTAGTCATGTAGTCTGCACCCTTTTTTCATCAAGCTCTTCTTATTAAGTTGCTATATCTTGTGCTGAATTTAATAGCTTGTATATTTTGGTGCCATCAGCAAACACAGAAATCAAACTCCTAATTCCAAACGCAATATCATTTAAAAATTAGTTAAACAGCTTCGGCCCCAAGACAAAATCCTGGGCCACACCACTCACAACCTTAGACCATTTAGAGAATGTAATTTATCACTACTCTCTAGACTTGTTCCTGTCCATGTATATACAATTTCCTCCACATCAATAGTCTTTAAAGCGGAGTTTCCCCTGAAAAAATAATATTAAAAGCCAGCAGCTACAAATACTGCAGCTGCTGACTTTTAATATTAGGACACTTACCTGTCCTGGAGTCCAGCGACGTCGGCAGCAGAAGACGAGCGATTGCTCGTCACTCTGCTGCCCCCACCGACATCCTCAGTGAGGGAACCAGGAAGTGAAGCCTTGCGGCTTCACTTCCCGGTTCCCTACGGCGCATGCGTGAGTCGTGCTGCGCCGTTCTCACTGGTCCCTGTTGTGTTCTGGGAGCCGAGTGTCTCCCAGAACACAACGGGTATTCTGCGGGAAGTGACGTACTACCCGCAGAATGCCCGCAGAGAGGACTCCCGGAAGTGGGTGCAAATACCTGTCTTAGACAGGTATCTGCACCCCCCTCTCCCCTGAAAGGTGCCAAATGTGACACCGGAGGGGGGGGGAGGGTTCTGATGAGCAGAAGTTCCACTTTAGGGTGGAGCTCTGCTTTAAAGATTAACTCCAGCTTTCTGTCACTTTAACATAGTTAGTTTGGACCAAGCTGGTCTAAACAAACTATTCCCTTCACTAACAGGTGGACCTGCTGTGAGCACTGTATAAACTGCATTTGCCATTGGCTACATAAAGTATTAAGCGCTGAGTTCCCGCAGCGGGATGGGGACTTCCCATCTCACTCTTAGGACAAAATTGAGTGAGGATGAGCTCTGCTCAGCCATTCACAGGAAGCTTTGCATTTTAGTACAAGCCTTCTTTTGATGGTGGAGATTATGACATCTATTCATTTTGTTCTGGGAGCAGAGTAGGAAATCCCCATACCACTGCAACAGCTGGTGCTACATACAGTTTATACAGAACTCACAGCAGGTGCATCTGTTAGTGAGGGAAATAATATGTTAGGACCAGCTTGGTCCAAATGACCCATTTTAAAGTGACAGAAAGCCAGAGTTTGGCTTTATTTTGTGAATTAAAGGTTTATGAGGTACCATATCAAATGGTTTATTAAAATTTAGATATACCACGTCTACTGGTCTTCATCTATCTAGATTCCTACTCACTTCCTCAAAGAATGTTAACAGGTTAGTCTGGCAAGAACAGTGTTTTATAAATCCATGCTGGTTGTTACTTATACCTTTATTGCAGAAACATTTTTGAACATAGTCTCTTACCATTCCCTCTTTACATGCTACTGATGTTAGGCTGACTGGTCCGTAGTTTCCAGGTATACATCTCCAACTTTTTTTTTTAAGATTGTTTATGCATTTGCTGTATGCCAATCAATTGGTACCATTGCATTTAGAGGTGTCCTTACAAATTTGAAAAAGTGGTTTGGCTGTAACAGACCTAAGGTCCCTGGTGGTTGGAAGCTACGTATCTGATCCGGGGTTATTTATTCACAATTTTTTCTAGTCTACACTGAACCACAATTTCTGCAGCCACAGAGGTACAATCAGTACTTTAGTATTAGTACTCGATTATATGGGCGATTAAGCCTGTCATCTGTGCAGAGCCACTGGCAGATGCATGTGCATCCACCTTGGAGCTGCATGCAGGCAGCCCCCAGAAGTGAATGCACATGCAGCACCAGCAAAAAACACAATCCCATGTCAAAGTTTTACATACCGGCAGGAGCAAGTGCACGAATCCAAACGCATTCAGATCTGTGCACCCACTCCTGCCCACATGTCAAGTTGTGAAATGCGATTGTGTCCATGCCAGCGCTGCATGTGTATTCCCTTCTATGGGCTGCCTGCATGCAGCTCCGAGGTGGATGCACACACATCTGCCAGTGGCTCTGCACGGAGGATGGGGTTGATCACCCATCTGAATGAGCCCTTACTGTTTTAACTAACAAATCCTTTGTGTAAACTGAAGAGAAAAAATGTATTTAATATACCTGCCTTCTACCTGTCTTTGTGACTTATTATGTCCATCTTTTATGGGGCTGTAGCGGCCTCACCTCTCTCCCTATCTTCATCGGTTATATGGCTGTTGTCTAGGGGTACCTGGGAGAGAGAGATGATACACACCACTGCCCGTGTCCTCCCGTAACCAAGAGGTGAAGGCCAAGGATTGGGCTTTTGTGTAGGTGTCCTAGAGCCAAGTCCAGTTCTTCGTCCCTGGCTCCTTTGCTTAGTAACCCAAGTTCCACACAGTGAATAGGTACAACTCAGTTTTATTCTTCTTGCCAAGCAATAAAACAGTCTTTCTCCTTTTGAATAATGGGGAAACAGATCGAGGCACAATCCTTTCCCTTCTTGCTGCTTCCCACTGTGCTGTCACCAGTGGTGAATAGTCACTGCCACTGACTAGGTAATTTAGAACGTGAATTTACCTTCTCTCACTTTGCCCCTGTCAGAGGAAGAAATCCGTCCAAGGGAGAAATGGAGGCCTCTCCGTCACCAGCGATGCTGCGCCGGACACTTCGGAGAAGTTACTGCGCACCAGTCCTCACGAACTCAGACACGGGCACCCAAGGCGTTAGGGCCCCCTCGGATTCCTCACCCTCGCGGAACTCAGTCGAAGGTACTGAGCCCCAGGCATCCGCCATAGTACCTCACCCCAGGCTAAAGGTGCCTGTAATGGACTCCATCTCTGTTCCAGCTAAGGCAAGGGCGCCTAGGCCTGGAACACCGGAACGCCAGCACCCAAGCTGAAGGTGCCTGGGTGCGGCCACGTCCTCCGACTCTCTCCCTAAAATCAGGGCCTCCGCCCCTTTTATGACCTCTCCCTTTGCATCACAGCGGGGTTCCCCGCCCCGCTGTACCAGCTCCAGGGGAGGACAAAAAGGCACGGTTCGCGGTGTATGTTCATTTCGGGCCCAAGGCAACAGCGCCACCCAGAGACCCCACGGAAGTTCACACCACCAGAGTCCTTACAAATTCAAATACCCGCTACAGGGCCTACATGTTCTATCCTTATCTTTTTATTATTGGTATATTTAAAGAATTTTTAGAGGGTTTGTTTTACTTACTGTAGCATTATCTTTTACATAATCTATTTTTGCTGCCTTGACTAATGCTTGACTAATATAGTTATTTAATGTGTCCTAAAACTCCACCACTTGTCCTTTCTGTTTTTTTTTTTTAATATTTCAACCCATTTAGTGTCTTAAGTTTTGAAGCGCAACTTATTGAAGTTAGCCTTTTTAAAATTCTGTGTTCTTGTCATACCAACATACCTTTTTTTCCTGTAACTTATGGCAAATGCAATTACACTATGATCACTATTACCCAGGTTGTTTCTAACTTGCACATCTGTGATAAGCTTTGTTGTTCAAAATAATACAACCATTAGATTCAACAGAGCATTTTTCCTCACTGGGGTTTCCACCATCTGACCCATGAAATTGTTCTACTATCAAGCCTCGTACACACGGCCGAGAATCTCGTCGTTAAAAACATGTCGTTTTTTTACGACGAGATCCTTGGACAAGAAACTTGTCCCGGCCAAGTGTACACACGCTCATTTCAAAGAACCCGCGGTTCTTTGAATGGAGCGTACGCGGTGACGTCATCGAATACGACGAGCATGCGCTCGTCACATTCGATGCCGTCGCCGCCATCTTGGTTCACCCTACCTATGCCTAGGAAGCTACCGCGCATGCGTCAAAGTCATTTCGAGCATGCGCGGGCTTCCCGGCGAACAGGTAAGTGTACACACACTCAATTTTCTCGTCGAGAAACAGGCTGACGAGAATCTCGACGAGAAAATAGAGAGCAGGTTCTCTATTTTCTCGTCGAGATTCTTGTCGCTTTTCTTGACGAGAAACCATACACACGAACGAATTTCTCGGCAAGAAATCTCTGCCAGCAAGTTTCTTGCTGGTTCTTGCCGAGAAACTCGGTCGTGTGTACGAGGCTTAAGTTCAAGAAATGACAAGCCTTTGTTGATTGTACAATTCTATTTGTCCAATGAATATCAGGATAGCTGAAGTCACCCATAATAATAACATTGCCCTGTTTAGCAGCCTTTTCAATCTGTAAAAGTAGCTGGATCTCTTCCTCATCATTTATGTTCAGGGGCCTATAACACATTGCAACCATAGAACAAATAGAGGGCACACCAGCCTAGTGCATTTTTCTTAAAACATATCTTTTATTGTTAAAAAATTTAGATAATGTACTCACAAACCAACAGGTACATAAAAACTTGTCTTCATACATCAGCTTCAAATCCTCAGTACATCACATCACATGGAGGGACAGTATGAGTCTGAAAGGCTAACACACAGGATAATGCACTAGGCTGGTGCATCCTTTATATGTTCTATGGTTGCAGTGGGTTCAGACTTCCCCAGTCTTGAGAGGGCAGCAAAGCATGGCATGTCTGTGAAAGCTAGGACCTAAACACAGAAATGAGAATCAACTATCTCTGGGAACCACTTTGAGGCTGGGTTCACATCTAAGCCACGTGCAGCTCACAGCAGGGGTTCGGTGCGTCCCCATTCACTGTTTCAGGTCAGATTTCAGCCAAAATTGTTGTCTGATTTCGGACCTGAAACATGCCAAAAGACGCACAGGACCCAGTGCAACTTCGCACCGCAGCCACACCGGAGATATGTAAACCAGCTCCATAAAGAGCCAGTCAAAATCTCCTGCTATTGCGAATAGGATGCAGAGAATCCACATCCAATTTGCACTAGTGTGAACCCAGTCTCAAGAACAGGAGGCTGTGTACTTGTCTGTTAGCTTGCAGCCTATAACACATTCCCACAAGTAATTTACTATTTGCTGTACCCATTAGATGCTCCAGCCATAATGACTGCATCATCAAGAATTTCTTTAAAAATATCTCTCAAATCCACTTTCAGATCCTTTATGACATACAGGTATACCCTTCCCCTACTTCGATTAATCCTGTTCCTTCAAAAGTAGAGTATACCCATAGATATTAGCAACCCAATCATGTGAGCTGTACTACCAGAATTTTGATACTCCCAAAAAGTCAAAATCCTCTTTAAATAACAGAAGTTCTATTTCATCCATTTTGTTTTCCAGACTTCTTGCTTTTGTATATACACCTTTTCAATTTTGTATTGCTCACTCTTGAATTACAATTTTATTCTACAACACTTTCTATATTCTTTGCTGTAAATTTGGATCCTGCTTTTCTACTTACCTCTATAGATGATATGTTCAGGCACTGTGTACAGAGCTCTGGTCTGTCCTTCAGCTGAAGCTTTTCCTCCATCTGACAGCACTGCTATCCGGGACTGCACGTGTGAACACAGAGAGGGTCCATGCTGGGAGTGTCGAGGACTTGCTTTTAACTCTACTGCATTTAGTATGCGCTCTTCTTGTGTGTTTGTTTGTATATCGTTTGGAGATTTCCCCGATCTTGTGAGGAGCAGCACCTAAGGCAGCAGCAAGAGGTGTTTTATTATCCTTGCTGATTCCATTGGCTGGACTAAGGATTTGTCGCGTAATCAACGTATGGACATGAACTGTTTTTTCTGATGGACTAGAACTTTGTTTACATTCCACAAGTTCTTTCATTTACATTTTTATAGTCACAAGTAGTTTGAGTGCGCTAAAAAGTTTTTTGGGTTTTATTTTCTTTACCCCCAATAGAGCTGCACCCCCCATATAGCTGCAGACCTTCCTCACAGTAGAGCCAGAGACCTGCTTGAAGTCCTTGAGTCTGGCTCCTATTACAGCTGGTTGGGCGGACGCACCTTCAAAAGGACTTTTGGTCCCCCGTTGTAGGGGTCTTAGGCTTTTGGAGCTCTAGGAAAGAAGACTGGGGGTTCTTCCAATTCTTCCTGTACTCCCTGCCGGGCCTGTAGGATTTTGCCTCCCTGTATCTGTCTGGGAGATTTCGTCTAGAGGTAGTTGGTCTCTATTGTCTCGGCCTTCTATCTGAAGGGATGAGTCCTGACTTTCCGCCGGTGACCTTTGAAATGGCTGAGTCCAACTTTTCCCCGAAGAGGTTTGCCCCATCGAATGGGATCTTGCACCAATTGGACTCTGAGGAGGGATCTGCTGACCAAGGTTTTAGCCAGAGCGCCCTCCTGGCCATCACTGAGATTAAAATTGCTCTTGATGCGGACTTGATCGTGTCTACCGAAGCCTCTGCGACAAAATCGCCTGCCAGGCTAAGTTCCTGAAGAGTTGCAATTACTCTCTCTTGTTCTACCCCCTCTGTCACCAGCTTTTCAGCGTTGGAGGCCCAACTTGAGATTGCCCTTCCTACTGCTGCCAGTGCTACTGCTGGCCTACAGTCGCCACCTGCAGACAGGTAGGCTCTTTTGAGATCCAGATCAATCTTCCTGTCTAGTACGTCTTTGAATGTGACTGCATCTTCAATTGGGAGTGTCACATGTCTGGCAAGTCGCATCAGGGAGGAGTCGACTACTAGTGGTGACACTAGCAGGTTGACGCTAGGCTCCTTAAGCGTTTTGCTAGCCTATTGCTGAGACTGTTTTTTTTTCTCAGGCTTTTGACACTCATCCTTGATTAGGTCCTCCAGTTCATCGATGAATGGGAAGGTCTCCGGATCTTTTTTGAGGTTCAGGAAATACTTCTTCAACTTTTGTGGAGTTTCTTTTTCCTCCTCCCATTCTATCGCATCCTTTACTGATCTTATAAAGGGTTCTATTAGTGAGAAGTCAAACCCAGTAGAGACTTCCGGGTCATCATTGTCAGATAAAGGGTCTGACCTTTTTGATGTGGAGGGAGTCACAGATGAGGAGCCTTGTACAGGGCTGTATGTTTCAGGCCCAGCTATTTGCAGGGGCGGGTCTCTGACCGATTCTCTGCTTAGCTCTCTATCCCTAGTTGCTTTGTCAAAGCACTTGCGACAGGCTAGCTTGTCTGGAAGCGCTATGGCACTGCAGATCCAGCAGGAATTCCCAGATGGATGGGAACGCTAGGCTGGTGGAGAGTGTCTGCGTGTAGGAGACCTGCTGTGGTAGGAGTGGCTGTGCTGTGAGTAAGATTTCGAACAGCTCCTCCTGAGACTTGAGCGACTTCTTTTACGGTTTGAGCGGCTTCTTCCGTGATCAGAACGGTTTTGCCTATGATCGGAGCGACTTCTCCTAGAGGGCTCTCTTTGTCTTGAATCTGACGATCTGGCCGACCTGATAGGGCTGTCCGATTTAGACGGCATTAGTGACAGGCTCTCTTTTTCGTGTTCACTACTTACCAATCGTCCCCCCTCTTACCTATTAGGCTGATGATGGTCTACTGGGGCAGCGGCCTCCATGAGAGGTGATGGAGTCCCACCTACAACAGACAGTGTGATAAGCATGCAGACAGCAAGATAGACACAGTAAGAAGAAAGTGACCCCAGTAGCTTACCTGAGAGAAGGAGGGAAAGAAATTAGCAGTGCAATTGATGAAAAACGCTTGTGGCAGGTTGTAGAGGCTCAGGCAGAGAGAGGAAGAAAAAAGCTGTGTTTTTAAATCTGCCGCCATCGGGGCGGTGATGACGTCATGCCCGCGCATGCACAGTAGCGCCGTGAATGATCCGGCACCATCTTGGAACCTGGAAACCGAGATACCAGCGTGATCCCGCCTGTCCGCGCATGCGAGGAAGTGTCCAGACGCTCGGTGTCATTGCAATGGACTGCTTCGGGACTACAGGGCTCAGGAAAGCCTAATTTTGATAGAAAAGGTGCGCAGAAGAGCTGGAGGCCGCTGCCAAGAATAAACCTGTTTAAGGTTTGTGTAGATGCTGGCACATACCCCTGAGACCATCAGAGTGGGATTCCTTCCATTTAACTCGTTTAGAGGCTGTACAGGTAAGGACTTCCACCCAGGAGAGGCTTGAACCTGACTGGGGCGAGAGCGGTAAGGGGTGTTGTTCGGTCCTGACAGGTGAGGAAAAAAAGGAGAATACCTGGGCGGGGGCCCTCTATGGGTTTATTAGCTACGCGGTCCAATCAGGTTTCAGTGGTGGAGCCACAACCCAAAGTTGTATGCTGCCATGATGCGACAGGAAAATCTTTTACAATGGTGTTTTTTCCAATGACTGTTTCATTTCTGTCAAGGAAAGAGAATAAAGCAAAAATCAGGAAAATACATTTAGTGGGGCCTGGTGGCTCAAGGATTTAATCAAAAACGTGTGTTATCTCAGTTCCTTTCATTCTCAGCCAGACATCTCTTTTCTAAAAATAGTCACAGAGCTAACCACAGAATTAAAAAAAACAATAATATGAGTAGGGGATCGGCTAAGATTTTCTGAGAATATACAGAGTAGCTACCTGTGCAAAGATACCCTTTATTTTTGTTTTTATAAACATGTTTTTTTAGGCCTTTCGCACACAGGAGTAAAAATCGCCACTTTTTTACGGATTTGAATTTAGATGCATTATCGATTTAATGGTTTAAAAAAAAAAAAACGTTTATTCCTGGAATGCTTGGATTGCTGTCACATTTTCTTGTGTCCTCAACCAAACTGTCAAACTATCAACTGGTTGGTGTAATAACTGATCACATGTGCAGTGCCATGGCAGTTGCAAATCAAACAGAAGCAGCTTCCTTGGCTGTAAAGGATAGGAGGGCTTAATTCCACTTTTAGGCTGGCAGCGGGTTTGCCCCTACAGATTCAGCAGTGCCAAAAAAATAAAATGCAGAGGAGGCTGAGACAGTGGGGTTTATTTACTAAAGGCAAATCCACTCTACACTACAAGTGCACAGCAAGTACACTTGAAAGTGCATTTGGAAGTGCAGTCGCTGTAAATCTGAGGGGGAGATCTGAAATGAGGGGAAGCTCTGCTGATTTTATCATCCAATCATGTACAAGCAAAAATGCTGTTTTTTATTTTCCTTGCATGGATCTACACTGACTGCACTTCCAAGTGCACTTTCAAGCGCACTTGCTGTGCACTTGTAGTGCAGAGTGGATTTGCCATTAGTAAATAAACCCCACTGTCTCAACCTTATGGACTGTATATGTATATGTACTGTACAGTATATATGGTAGCTGCTAGCACATAGCGTAAAGCAAATACGTATTGTGAATGAGTGCTGCAATAATTATCTAACCAATTGTAAGATCTATCTTGTAACAGGCCTAAGAGTTGTAATCCAAATCTTACACCACAGATGTGAAAATAACACAACGAATAATCAAAAACACAATAAACAGTAAGAAACTGCACCAAAATAATGTTCTCAAACTCAACCAAAGTACATAACAGGAACACCGGATAAATAGAGAAATATAAAATATGTGTAGCAGGGGTCCCAAATTTAGGGGGCTGCTATGTTAAATTTAGGGGTGATTCGAGTGGTAGTTGGCTCGGATCTTTCAATTTTTTGGACTCTGCCTTGCTGCTGTTTTCATCTGGCGTGCAGTTCCCCTTAGAAGTATGGGTGGCGCTGTGGCACCTTTAGCTGGAGCCCACTTCGGGGAGGAAGAATCTCAGGGTGCCGCCTTGCGAGGGGACCCGCATCTGGAAGAGGAGGCTGGGGGGGACCGTTCCGAAGGACTGGTGAGAGATCACAGTGAAGGAAGGGGCCCAGTAACTCTCTGGAGGGATGTCATCCATCCGAAAAGGAATCTAACAACGTAACCATTAAGAGGTTCGGGACACTATAGATTCTGTGGCAGGGGATCTCCCGATCGCATCTATCAAGGGAATCTGATTGACTGTTCGAGCTACATGCCGGCTGCTAGTGCCATTGGGTGACTATCCGGGTGAGCTATACCCACTCGAGATCGAGTGGCGAAGAAGCCAGGAGTGTCTGAATCTGATCTGTCCTTTCTAACACCTTTCTCTCTTCTCAACTTTGTGGTTATTCATGCATAAGGAAAATAAACTCTACGTTGGAGTTGCTACTGGTGTGGACCTTGGAGTTACTTGGGGGTATAGAGACTTGTCCTTTACATTCTAGGGGACGAGAACAAACTTTGAGGAGAACCTTGCTGCAAGACCCGTAAGTTACAAATATGCTTAACCTTTGCAAACCAGAGGGTACGGGCATGGTGGCATGGCGTGCCTTTTCCTCCTGTGAGTGAGCCAAAGACTGGAGGGAAAGGGCGGCTGTGTGTAGGGGCGTACCAAGCAGGGGGGGGCGTTCCGCCCCCGGGTGCCACACATTGGGGGGTGTCAGTGGCCAGGTGACATTGTTATGGGGGTGCACTCTGCACCCAGGTCGGGTGACACTGTCTGACAAAAACCCGAGGGCATCCCTGGCTCTGGCTGCTCTGTTTAATATTTTTTCTGTTAAATGGAACACCCCCAGTGCTGCGGCCGAAATGGTATGGTCTGGGTTCCCCTGCTTGCTCCGCCCACCACTGCTGAGAAGCCGAGCTGAGTGTGTCATCATTTAGCGTGGGGGTGGCTGCTGCTGCTGCTACACACTGTGTCCACACTATCTTCCCGAGTCTGAAGCTGAGAGCCCGAGGTGAGCTGGTGATAGGGGGGTGTGTGGGTTGTGAGAAGGTTGTGAGAAGAGGCTGGAGGAGTGTGTCTGCAGGAGTGTGTCTGCCCTGCTATCCTGACTGTGCTGGTCTGACAGAGAAGGGGGGGAGGTTGCTGTGTCCACCACCCAGGTATAGTGTAGCTGACCTGATAAGGGGGCTTGCAGAATGGAGCTGGTGCTACTGTATATACAGGTTGTAGAATGCAGGCGTGTGCTTTGTACAGGTTGTAGAATGGAGGCATGTGCTATGTACAGGTTACAGAATGGAGGCGTGTGCTATGTACAGGTTACAGAATGGAGGCGTGTGCTATGTACAGGTTGCCGAATGTAGGCGTGTGCTATATACAGGTTGCCGAATGGAGGCGTGTGCTATGTACAGGTTGCAGAATGCAGGCGTGTGCTATGTACAGGTTGCCGAATGCAGGCGTGTGCTATGTACAGGTTACAAAATGCAGGCGTGTGCTATGTACAGGTTACAAAATGCAGGCGTGTGCTATGTACAGGTTGCCGAATGCAGGCGTGTGCTATGTACAGGTTGCCGAATGCAGGCGTGTGCTATGTACAGGTTGCAGAATGCAGGCGTGTGCTATGTACAGGTTGCAGAATGCAGGCGTGTGCTATGTACAGGTTGCAGAATGGAGGCGTGTGCTATGTACAGGTTGCAGAATGCAGGCGCGTGCTATGTACAGGTTGCAGAATGCAGACGTGTGCTGTATATTGCTGTGTGACCACCACCCACCTATAGTAGCTGAACTGTTAGCTTACCTGATAAAGGGGGGGTGGTGTTGCTTTGTTCACCACCCAGGTATAGAGTAGATGAGCTGGTCTGATAAAGGGGAGGGGGGGTGTCTGCAGCCCAGGTGACATACATTGACCTACACCCGAATCTTGCAGCTATCAGACCTGTCCAGCAAGCAGCATGTCACCACAGCATCTTTTCATCTTCCCTGCGGCCATCAGATCCCGTCCACGGTCCAGCAAGCAACACGCCTTGTCAGCAGGTCAGTTCCAAAATCCGAATCAAATCATCAATGCCAATGATGCCATTGTCTGCTGTCTCCAGGGACAGATCCAATCCAGAGATTTTTATACAGTGGGATCTCTGGATCTGTCCCTGAGGACAGCAGATAATGCAAAGTATGGGCCATGCCTTGTATTGACAGTGTCTCCCCATCTCACTCTGATGTCTCCTTCATAGCAGCTCCAGTCCAGTTCTCCACTTCCCTGACCATGGCACGCTCTGTCCAAAAATGTGGGATCTGCTCCCAAATGAGTGACTGACACCTCTGTCCTGTCCCATCTATTGTCACTGGCTGCCATGGATGAACAGCATCGGCTGTTATTACAAGGAGCGGGAGGGGACGTTCCCATCCCCCTCAGCTCTGCCCAGGTCTCCCATCCCACCCGGAGACCTGAGCTACCAGCCGGCTGGCTGGAGACCCGAACAAAGCCGGATTTGCCTTTGACCGGGTCTCCGATTGTAGAAACCTGGAAGCGACAGATCATTACTCGCCAGCCAACAGCGCCATTTCTTTAAAAAAAAAAAAACAGAATTCAATAACGCTGATCTTGGCAGAGGAGGGTGTTTTCTTGTGGGTGTTTTTACATTTGGGGGGGGGGGTTGCCAGATATAGGATGGGCCCCGGGTGCCAAATGCTCTAGGTACGCCCCTGACTGTGCGCTACATAAAAGTAACCTTTTTTTTCTCTATTTCTAAAGTGCAGAACAAGAGGAAGCAGAGGAACCCAAGGAAGAAGCAAGGCTGCAGTGAGGAGAGAGAGACACACACACACAGGAGAAGACCTGAATGGGGGGTTGCAGGCTGGAGAGGAAATCCTCAGTATGTAGGCACTACAGATTCTGGATGAACCCTCTGCAGACTGCTATACACTCTATCCAGCAAACTTAGCAATGAAAAACAGGGATTTTTAGTTCACACATATTGCAATACATGCTTAAAGTGGAGTTCCACCCTAAAAATAAAAAATACACAAAAATCCAGCAAAAAAATAGAAAAAAAAATAGAAAAATAATATTTTTTTTACTCACCAGAAAAGGCGGTTGCTATGCGGATGTTCCTAATCTGCCTCTTCCTAGTCCTCAGCAGGTCTTCTTCCTCGTCCTACTCGCGGTGTCTTTTGGGGAATGGGGTGCGCTGCCTTCTGGGAACTGTGTGTATCCCAAAGAGCAGCCGCCCATTCAGAAAACACTGCGAGACTCTTGCATTAGGAAACGGCCAGTGAAGCCGCAAGTGAGGATGGCGGCGCCGGGAGCTGCCAGGATCGAGGGAACGGCCTGGGGGGGGCGACATTGTGGGCGAGTAGGACAGGTAAGGACAGGTAAGTGTCCTTATTAAAAGTCAGCAGCTAAAAAAATAAATAAATTGCGGGTGGAAACCCGCTTTAGGCCCCTTTCACACGGGAGGACCGTATGTCAGTTTTTCACCCATCCGTTTTCGGATGCATCCCTATGGGATAGCGGATGTCAGCGGATGAACATCCGCTGACACCCGATCTCACCGTGTCCGCTATGCTCCGTTTTTCAGGATAGAAAAATGTCTATTTTTCTATCCGTCTGCGGAGCGGATCAGATGAACACGGACAGACGGTCCGTGTTCATCCGATCCCCCATAGGGGATAGCGGAGATCTGACAGGGCAGTCCCTGCACAGTGTGTGGGGACCGCCCAGTCATCTGCCGGCTCAGCGGGGATCAACGGAGCGATCCCCGCTGAGCAATCATGACTGATCCGTCCCGTGTGAAAGGGGCCTTAAGCTGAACAACTGCATCAAATTAATCCCTCTTATGGCCAGTCGTACTCTGCTCTGCCACTGCAAATGCTACAGTGGACACCATGCCAACATGGGGCATGAAGACACAAGGTGGGGAAGAGCTACTAGGTTCAGATCTGGTCACTGACCTGCGTTACAACAGAGAAAAGATATACAGTGAAACCTTGGATTGTGAGTAACACGGTTTCGCAATACGAGCACTGTATTTTAAAAAATCCTGACTCGGTTTGCGAGTGTTGTCTTGCAAAACGAGCAGGATTCAAGCCAAAGCGGTGTGCAATACCACGTTTGGCCCGAGGTGGGGGGCGCCGAGCCAAGCGGAGCCGTTCGGAAATGCTCTGAATATCTCGGAAATACTCTGTTCCCGAGCCTTTCCGATGTTTTCTGAGTTCAGCCGAGCTGTCCCCGGGCCTTTCCGAGTTTTTCTGAGGCTCTCCGACACCCCCCACCTCTGGCCACATGCGGTATTGCATGCCATTGAAGTCAATGTGAAACAAATTATTTTCGTTTTTCTATGGGGGAACTGGCTTTCATATGCGAGTGCTTTGGATTACAAGCATTCTCCTGGAACGGATTATGCTCGTAATCCAAGGTTCCACTGTACCTGTGCTCAAATCCCAATAGTATGTACATGTATTTAAACTATTAGTTGCTAAAAGTGGTGTGACCACATGTTAACACTAAAAATTCTGGATGGACCCTCTGCCACAACCTCTGGATTACTTTGACACAGTTGGTCAGCTTAAAGCATGCTTTGCAATATGTGTGAACTAAAAATCCTTGTTTTTCATTGCATAGTTTGCTGGAAAGGGTGTATAGCGGTGTGCAGAGGGTCCATCCTGAATTTCTAGTTTTAACATGTGGTCACACCCCTTTAGCACCTGATAGATATACATGTACAAGCTATTGGGATTTGAGCACAGGTATATCTTTTCTTAGTATGTAGGCAGGTGCAGTCTATTTTTTCCACTGTAGATGGGGCACGACAGCAGCAGCATTGTTTTTAGAGGGGAAGTCAAGAGGAATACTGGGGAAGCTATCTGATTGAATGATGCCACCCCATGTGACTCTGGAAGCCATCTTGAGTCAGGCAGAGCCTATTTCAGGCCCTGGCTTTCAGGCTTGGCACGCATTACGCATGTGGGTGGTGTAGGGACAGGTCACCCGTCTGACAGGGACAGTGATTAGCGGCAGGGAGAGGTTCCAGATGAGTAGGGAAAGGATAGGGACATGCCATACTTTCTGGAGAGCTCCCCATTTGGGCATGGACTGGCCAGGCCACATTCCGCCCCTCAAGACAGAGAGTCGGCACACCTGAGATCTGCTCTGCTACACATCGCTGTTGCATTCTGTGAGTGTTCCTGGCTGGGTGCCTTCCCTCTGGGCTTGTTGTGAATTGCTGAACTTTATTACAAGTTCTGTTTCTGCAACTGGACTCTGAGTGTTTACTGCCCCTGCACCACACTGCACCTTCCCACAAGTGTGCTATGTCCCCTATTCCTCTGACCCCAGAAAAAGTGCTATCAGTGCAGAAACATCTAGAGACAGTAATCTTTTTTACCTCCATTATCACTCAGCTTGGAGATTTTGTGGCCTGTATTGCATCCATTGCCATCTGGCCTGCTGAGACAGTTAGACCCCTTCACACTGGAGGCGTTTTTAAGACGTTTTAGCGCTAAAAATAGCGGCTGTAATGCGCCTGAAAAATGCCTCATCTGCAGTCCCAGTGTGAAAGCCAGAGAGCTTTCACACTGGGGCGCTGCGCTGGCAGGACGTTAAAAAAAGTCCTGCAAGCAGCATCTTTGGAGCAGTGGAGGAGCGGTGTATACAGCTCTCCTAAAGCGCCCCTGCCCATTGAAATCAATGGGCAGTGCCGCCGAAGTGCCTGCAAAGCGCCACAGCAGCGGTGCTTTGCTGGCACTTTTAACCCTTTATTCGGCCGCTAGAGGGGGTTAAAAGCGCCCTGTTCATACCTGAAAAGCACCTCTTAAACGACGGTAAAGCGCCGCTAAAACTAGCAGTGCTTTACCGCTAACGCGGCCGTGCTGTCAGTGTGAAAGGGCTTTTATTGAGCTACTGACAGCAAGCATTCAAATGGAATTTCAGCTCTTGAGGCTAAGAGTCTATGTTAACCTGTGATCATTAGGGTAGGGTGACCAGACATCCCCGGTTTCAGGGGACAGTCCCCGGATTGAGGACACTGCCCCTGGACCAAGTCTGTCCCCGGTTTTGTCCCCGGATTGGATTTGAACAGGGGCTGGGGCAATTTCAAAGACAGTCAGTGCTGCTCCTACTAGCTTAGGGGGGTGTATTTTTCCCATTATCTGTGCCCCTTTCTGATGATCATGTTCTGGTCGAAGCGGAGAGAAAATTTCTTCAGTTTCGGGGTGCATGCCCATTCAGCTCCGCTCGCATGTTCTTTCTGCCTTGGCTCAAGTCCCGGCCAGCGTCTGCCTGTTTATCTCCTTGCCTTCCCTGGCGGAGTGATCTTCCTCCGCTCCCACCCAGTAGTAGCCGGGGCCCAGAGAATTGAGACTTGACAGGCTGTGAGGCGGGCGGCGGTGGCGACGGGCAGAGAGTCGCGGATTGCCGCCATTACTATAAAAAAAAAAAAATGTCCCCGGATTTCATTTTAAAAATCTGGTCACCTTACATTAGGGGGAGCTAGGGAGTGAAAGCCTGATCAGTGTGCTGTAAGCTGATTGAATCCATCTGGTAAAATTGGGGATTCTGTGTCCTTAATGTAAGTTTGTCCTTTGTACTGAGGGTCAACCTACCAGGTGAGAGTACACCTTTGGGGGGATGCGTGCCACCCAACCTGTGTTCAACTGATTGTGGTTTTTCATTCAGAGACTGTTTGTGTTATGTACTTTGGTGGACTTTGAGCACACTATTTTGGTGCAGTTTCTTACATCCCAAAGAGCTAATTTCAAAAACAATAATTATGCACATATTTTAAAGGGTATGTATAGCCAAAACTTGTCTTCTATATTTGGATAGAGTGTGATAGTATAAGAACCCTTTTAAAGTTTTTATTGTAGTCTCTGCTGAGGAGATTCACTGCTATTTTCTTCTTCATCTCTTTATCCTGGTGACCATTGTCACCAGGACAGAAACTGATGGGGAATCCAAAATGATGAAGCTGTCCTGTCCCAATGAGGATGCATGTTTCAGTGACAACTGTCGAAATTGGGAATTTTTTTCACTTCAAAGAGATTTGGTCTATTACTATTGACTCAGAAAGCAGTAAACTAACTTACAGGGGTTCTAACACTTCTTTATCTTATCCAAAACTCAAATGAAAAGTTTGGGCTATACATGCAATTTAAAGCATTAAATAATATTATCTCTTCAATTTAAGAGTTTCTGTTTTCATTTACTTCACATGATATAATAAAGAAACCAGAATCTTAGAGAATAACGTATTTGTGGCTTTTGTTCTCAAGCTAAATGACCTTTTAAAATTGATAAAAAAATGCAAATAACATAATGGAAAACTCCTAATCTGATTTTGGGTTTCAGTTAATTTGCATAGGTGGTTAATAAAGTTCCCTTTTGTGGTTTTAAACCACTGTGCTTTAGCCAAAGGTACTTATAATATAATTCTTCACAACACAGCCAATTCAAGAATCACCAGTGCATGTCAAATTGGCTTTTAAAGGGCAACTAGCAGGAAATTAAGTATTTCAGAATTTCCATAGCACAATGACACTCTTATAATGACACCCTTAACTGTGATAAGTTATTGTGAGTCATAACTTATGTCAAAAGTGATCTGTACTGGCTGCAGCTACTCAAAAAAGGGATGGTAAATCATCCTCTCTTCTTTAAACTTGTATAGACTATGTTTTTTTTTTTTAATTCCTGTGTTTTATAGAGGTGTACAAATATAAAGATTATGGGTGTATAGATGGGAGAATGGACTTGGGAGAGATAGGGAAAGATAGGCAGACATAGTAAATGGGGGCTGAACCCAAGGGTGGGAGTGGGGATGCAGTAGGAATCAGGATAGGGAATAAGGATAGAGGGGAAGAGGATGGCAGGGAAAAAAAAGGAGGTCTAGTGAGGCAGAAAGTCAAGATTAACTCTATATTTAACCACTTGACCACTGGGCACTTAAACCCCCTTAATAACCAGACCAATTTTCAGCTTTCGGTGCTCTCACATTTTGAATGACAATTACTCAGTCATACAACACTGTACCCATATGAAATTTTTGTCCTTTTTTTCACACAAATAGAGCTTTCTTTTGGTGGTATTTAATCACTGTTGGGTTTTTTATTTTTTGCGCTATAAGAGAAAAAAGACTGAAAATTTTGTAAAAAAATTATTTTTTTTCCGTTTCTGTTATAAAATTTTGCAAATTACTATTTTTTCTTCATAAATTTTGGCCAAAATTTATACTGCTACATATCTTTGGTAAAAATAAGTACAAATTGGTGTATATTATTTGGTCTTTGTGAAAGTTATAGAGTCCACAAGCTATGGTGCCAATATCTGAAAATTGATCACACCTGAAGTACTGACGGCCTATCTCAATTCTTGAGACCCTAACATGCCAGAAAAGTACAAATACCCCCCAAATGACCCCTTTTTGGAAAGAAGACATTCCAAGGTATTCAGAAAGAGGCATTGTGAGTTTTTTGAAGTTGTCATTTTTTCCCACAATTCTTTGCAAAATCAAGATTTTTTTTTTTTTTCACAAAATTGTCATATTAGCAGGTTATTTCTCACACACAGCATATGCATTCCACAAATTACACCCCAAAACACATTCTGCTATTACTCCCGAGTATGGCGATACCACATGTGTGAGACTTTTACACAGCGTGGCCACATACAGAGGCCCGACATGCAGGGAGCACCTTCAGGCGTTCTGGAGCACCCAGGCCAATTCTGACATTTCTCTCCTACATGTAAAAATCATCATTTGTTTGCTAGAAAATTACATAGAACCCCAAAACATTATATATGTTTTTTTAGCAAAGACCTTAGAGAATATAATGGTGGTTGTTGCAACTTTTTATCTCGCACGATATTTGCGCAGCAATTTTTTTAACGCGTTTTTTACGGAAAAAAAATGTTTTGTGGTTAAAAAAAAAAAAAACAGTAAAGTTAGCCCAATGTTTTTGCATAATGTGAAAGATGAAGTTACGCCGAGTAAATAGATACCTAACATGTCGCCCTTAAAAATTGCACACACTCGTGGAATGGCGCCAAACTTCGCTACTTAAAAAATCCCCATAGGCGACGCTTTAAATATTTTTACTGGTTACATGTTTTGAGTTACAGAGGAGGTCTAGGACCAAAATGATTGCTCTCGCTCTAACGTTCGCAGAGATACCTCACATGTGTGGTTTGAAAACCGTTTTCATATGTGGGCGGGACTTACGTATGCGTTCGCTTCTGTATGCGAGCTCACGGGGACAGGGGCGCTTTAAAAAAAAAATAAAAATGTATTCTTCATTTTACTTTATTTATTTTAGTTTGACATGTTTTTCCGCCCTAAACATTTTTTTGATCACTTTTATACCTATTACAAGGAACGTAAACATCCCTTGTAATAGGAATATGGCATGACAGGTCCTCTTTACAGTGAGATATGGGGGGGGGGTGTCAATAAGACCCCACATCTCACCTCTAGGCTGGGAAGCCTGAAAAAAAAACAAAAAAAAAAACAACAATCCTGGCTTTGATCGTGGCGGTGAGTCGGTAGAAGCACCGGAGGGCGGCGGGGGGGGACATCCCCTCTCGCCTCCCGTAAGAATGATCAAGCGGTGAAACAGCCGCTATGATTGTTCTTATGGTGTAGGGAATCGCCGGCTGAAAAAGCTAATATCTGAATGATGCCTGTAGCTGCTCCCATCATTCAGATATCCCCGCACAAAGTCAAGGACGTCATATGACGGCCGGAGGGCGGGAAGTGGTTATTGCAGAGTATTGCCGGGCATTGCGGAGTATTGCCGGGCATTGCGGAGTATTGCTGGGCATTGCGGAGTATTGCAGGGCATTGCGGAGTATTGCGGACTATGGCAGGGTATTGCGGTGTATGGCAGGGTATTGCACGGGTATTGCACAGGCTATTGTGGAGGGTATTGCACAGGGTATTGTGGAGGGTATTGCAGAGTATTGTGGAGGGTATTGCAGAGTATTGTGGAGGGTATTGCAGAGTATTGTGGAGGGTATTGCAGAGTATTGTGCAGGGTATTGCAGAGTATTGTGCAGGGTATTGCAGAGTATTGTGCAGGGTATTGCAGAGTATTTTGCAGAATATTGCGCAGGGTATTGCAGAGTGTTGCGCAGGGTATTGCAGAGTATTGCGCAGGGTATTGCAGAGTATTGCACCAGAGTATTGCAGAGTATTGCACCAGAGTATTGCAGAGTATTGCACCAGGGTATTGCAGAGTATTTTGCAGGGTATTGCGCAGGGTATTGCAGAGTATTTTGCAAGGTATTGCGCAGGGTATTGCAGAGTATTGCGCAGGGTATTGCAGAGTATTGCGCAGGGTATTGCAGAGTATTTTGCAGGGTATTGCAGAGTATTTTGCAGGGTATTGCAGAGTATTTTGCAGGGTATTGCAGAGTATTGCGCAGGGTATTGCAGAGTATTGCACCAGGGTATTGCCGAGTATTGCACCAGGGTATTGCAGAGTATTGCACCAGGGTATTGCAGAGTATTGCACCAGGGTATTGGCAGGGTATTTTGCAGAGTATTGGCAGGGTATTTTGCAGAGTATTGGCAGGGTGTATTGCAGAGTATTGGCAGGGTATAGCACAGGGATGGCTGAGCAGGGATGGATGGATGGCTGGATCTGTGACTGCAATTGTCACAGATCCAGCCCACAGTGCTGCTGCTGCCATCCGCTCCCTCCCCCTCCCCTCTCACACTGTACCGATCGGTACAGAGAGGGGAGGGAGGAACCGGCGTCATCAAATGACGCCGGTCTGTTTACAAGTGATTGCTCCGTCATTTGACGGAGCGATCATGTGGTAAACGGCCGCTATCAGCGGCGATTTACCGCGATTCGTGATCCGCCGGGTCCAGAGCGGAGTTTCCCGTGTGCGCGCCCCAGGGGGCGCGCGGGAGCGCGATTCTGGGAGGACGTTATATAACGTCCTCCCAGAGTTAAGCAACCACCTTGTCGACGTTATTTGTCGGCAGGTGGTTGTTAAGTGGTTAATAGCATATATCAGCAAGGGTCTTCCTGAAGAAGCCCCTTGCCTTCAGATGAGAGAAACAAGGTTTTCGAGCACATCTCATTTGTTTTGTAAAGTGAGAGCTAGATTTTCCATCTGTCTGAAGTCCTCCACTCTATGTACATAGAAATTGATTGGGGTGAAGGTAATCTCTCCCGCACATGTATGATTTAGCAGCATTTAATATATGTCTGAAAATGGATTTCTCGTAGGTTTTCATTGGAATTGTGGAGTTAGGAAGTAAGAAGGAAAGGAGGTCATCTGCTATGGTGAAGTCTGTTTTGTGATATTTTTCTAACTTTTTGTCAGAAGGGTTTTAGTTTGGGACTAAAACATATAAAAGCACAAGCCCTTATCTGACTGGCATCTCTAACATTGAGCTGTGATTTTGGGGTAATAGTTATGTATCACAAGTGGTGTTCTACGCTATCTTGTATAGCCAGGTGGTGGGCTACAGCAATATGGAGAAGAAGACATTGGGGTGGATTTACTAAAACTGGAGAGTGCATAATCTGGTGCAGATCTGCATAAAAAAACCAATCAGCTTCCAGGTTTTTAAAAAAAATCTATTGACCAAGCCGAAGTTAGAAGCTGATTGGCTACCCTGCACAGCTGCATCAGATTTTGCACTCTACAATTTTAGTAAATCAACCCCAATGCCCTTTATTCTTTTCTCCCTCTACTGAGATACTGATGTTATGCTGCACCATTCTCCTCCGGCCAGCAGGTGGAGTGCTAAAGACAAGCAAGCTCATAGATTTGTATGGAGAGCACTGAGAAACCTGGGAGTTGTAGTTTGAGATAGCAGGCATATAGTAAGGCCAATTGACTCCTCACACTACAGATCCCAATAGGCACTGTGCAGTAGAAGAAGTAGGGGACCAGAAAGGTTCTTCCTCTTGGCACTGGTGAAGTTAGAGAGAGAGCACCTCTGCCTGGATATTCACCTGCCAGTGGGAGAACAAACCAACGGAGATCCGAGACTGGGAGTGAGGACACTCAGAGGCAGCACAGCACTGCCCACATCACAGCACCTGCACCCCTGTCACAGGGAGACTGGAATATTCACTCACCCTTTGCTTCTCACCGCTGATGGGCCTTTGGGGGGCCCCCTACTATAGCAATAGGTCACCGCAGCATCCCGGGGACTGGTGAGAGGGATATTTGTCCATTCAAGTGGGGAGAAAAGTTTCGCTACCAGTGAAAAAACAAACAAAGCTGCCAGCATTAACAATATGATAATATTGCACTAAAACTAAAAAACTAAAAAAAGCGGCACTGGTGACCATGCAAAAAGCCCTTGGTGGTCCAAGAAGTGTAAATATAGAAATAACAACTGTAAGTGACACAGTGTAGGACACCAGTGGTTGGTGTAAATATAAGTGAAAGCTGTCACAGGGTAAATCCAAGTGAACAGGTGAACATAACATAACAGGCGCCCTCAGAGGAAGTCGTAAGGATGAAACGTCAGGGCGTGACCTCACGGCAGTAGGAAGTGACGCTGTGGGTTCCACTGTGCGCTCCAGTGTAAGGAAGTGGGAAGTGTCTAGTCTGCGGTGGACGGGACTGACGCGTATATCCATTACTACACAAAGAGCCTGGGAACGGCGCAGTTTTTAAATGTTACTGATCTTTGGCTGCCCTAAAGCTGTTTGTACCGGATTTTATGTTAATTTTGAAGGATTGTTTAATAAATTGATAAACGGGATTACACAATCTCCAGTCTCTGTCCCTTTTGAATCTGGGACCAGCAGGATAAGTGCCAGTGGATCGATTACATCTTGGAGGAGGAGGAGGATCGGAGGATCCAGTGTGACAGTGCCTGTTAAACTCAACCTTCTGGTGAGTAGAAACCCCTAAGGGGAGTGTGACACACAGGAAAATTTGAAGGTGGTGTGTATATGGTGGGAGCTGGCGTCAGTGGATACTACACCAGAATTTAGGAGCACCCTTCTGCACCGGATTTTATTATTCCCGCTATCCTTCTGAACTGTATATTTTTTCCTCCTATGGACTAACATAAGATAGAGTGGACACGCCGGCGTTGCGTGACACTTAGCGCTGCTATAGTAATTAACAAGTTTCTTGTTGTGGGCTTACTATATATATTTTTTCCTTATACTGTACCTATACTGCATGTAGGTTAACTAGAACTATTGTTAGTGCACCTAAGCTCTTAAAGGGCCCCAACGATAGCCAACAGAAGAACATCTCAAAGTACTGCCCCTCCCTAATAATTATTCTGCAAGTCCCCTTTGTTCCCCTTTACCTCCCCTCATCCTTTACCACCCTCCTTTTCTTTTGGATAGTGCATGCCTAGTCAGTCTAGGACTAGCATCACTGCCATACATGGCAGTAAAGTTCCGTCACTCAGTAGATTAAACTTTACTACTGCTCATTGCTGCACTTGAGGTGGCCTTGCTACTGTTTATGCTGATCTTGATGCTAAATGCCATTTTATGCCTAGTCCTTACTGATAATCACTTTGCATACTAAATTGTTGTATTACCACTGTTAATTCATTTTATGCTTGCCTAGGTACCAATCATATTGGGTGACAGTATATTAGGTTTGTCATTACTACCTGGTTTGGTGCCTGTTTTCTTTGATATAGTGTTACAACTGTATATTAAATATTACTTTCACCGATGTCCTGTAATATTGTATGGTTTATACTCAACCTGGTGTATTAGAAGGGCTGAGGTTTCTGGAAAAGGTTCAGGCAAAGAACAGAGGACCCATCTTAAACAGCAGCTCCATTGTGGGTAGACCTACACTTGATTTTAAAGCTGCTTTCTTGATATTTGGCACTAATTGAAGATTTTAATTTGTGATGTATTATTATCCCATGTTGTATCAGAGTAAAGGTCAAGTTCAGGTCTGTCTCCCACTGTTGTATACAGGGGATAGTGTGTTTAGCATTTGGCTGTGATAGACATAGGTACAAAATAGACAAGGAGTGGGTAAGTGTCCACACAGAGTTTTTTTTTTAAAAATGGGTAAAGGTCTATAGAAGGCAACAGGAGGGGGTAAAGTAAATAGGTGACTGAACTGTAAGGCCTTCCAGAGATCTAGGCAGTAGGAATTTTCGAGGTTCATCCCTTATAGAGGGCCATCATCCTGAGTCAAGAAAGTGAGAGGCTTGATATCTACATCTGTGTTGGATAGGAGATTACAAAATGGACCATTAAAGGTCACTCAGAGTAAAAGGCAAGTTGCCATGATCAGATATAAATGGAAATGGGTGAGTGAGAGGTTGTGCTTTGTGAATGCCTGAGTGCAGATTACGATGGATGGTCATCTAGTGGGGTGGGCATTGAGGAAGGGAGGGATCTGAGATGCACACAATGTTAGCCTGTGGTTGTTCAAGAGTTTTCCATTAGCCAAGGAAAGCCAGGGTTCATAGTTTCCACTGTTTCAACTTGCCATCACAAGAACAAACTCAGGCAGCGTTATTACTTCCAGAAGAACTGACCACCCCACATTTTCACATAATTTTCATCATGCAAATATAAATGACATCAGCCACAACACATATTGTTTGATACATGTATACTGTACATATACAGGAAGTGAGCGGACTTGCTCAGAGCATGCTGTATAGGGGCAGTGTTGGAGTTTGCATCTGCCCTTCCACTCCTACTTCTATTGCTTTAAATAATCAAGAAATTGCACTGAAGATATAGAAGATTGCAAGATCACACCGTTGAGAAATGCTACAGCTTGCCTCAGTGAGTACTTAAGAGCCGGTTCACACTGGGGCAACACGACTTTCAGCGCGACTTCCAGAAGCAACTCAGACACGACTTGAGCATGAATCACAGCGAGACTTGGAGGAGACTTCAGCGCGACTTGTGGTCATTAACAACACGACTTGAAGTAAATTCCTTGTGGCTTCTGGGTAAAATTCCTTTCTGCTTCCTGTAAAGTTGCTTCCAAAATGAACAGTGATCAGACTTCTAAGCGACTTCCATTGAAATCAATGGGTACAAGTTGCCTACAGGTCGCCTAGAAGTCTGAAGTAGTACAGGAACCTTTTTTGAAGTTGGAGCGACTGCAGTCGTGTACATTAAAACATCTCCATTCACTTCAATTCGTTTTAAAAATAGCGCGACTTGGGGCAACTCGGGGCGACCTGAAGTCGCGTCCGGATTCGCCCCTGTGTGAACCGGGTCTCAAGAACCTGTCAAACTAATGTCTCCCCAGCATAATATGGTCTGCCTTTCAGTGTTGCAGTGTTAAACTGAAAATATTATGGCAAGGCTCAGGTTGGGAGTTAAGGCCAGCTCCACTTGCCATGGTGATTTTTAAAGGACATCCCCTGAATAGGGATGAGCTTCGTGTTCGAGTCGAACATACGTTCGACTCGAACATCGGCTGTTCGATCGTTCGACGAAGATCGAACGATTTGGGTCGTTCGCGCCAAATTCGAGTGACGCGAACGGCCCACAATGCACTACGCCATCGCAGTGTCATCCAGGCGCTGTGATTGGCCAAGCATGCACTGTGACCCCGCATGCTTGGCCAATCACAGCGCCGGCAGCGAGGAGAGCAATGATTGGCCACAGGCAGGATGCCTGTGGCCAATTATTGCTGAGGGTGTTTAGTACACGCCCCACACTATAAAAGGCCGCCAGCACGGCGGCCTAGTGTAGTGTGTTCCGGAGCAGGGAAAGAGAAGCATAGGCAGGGACAGTGACATTTATTTTTTCTTGCTTAACCTGGATTCCTTTAGTTTAGGGAAAGAGAAGGATAGTGAGGGAATTCTCCTTGTGCTATAGTGTGCTTTAAAAAAACATTTTTTCTAGGGACAGAAAACTATAGGTAGGGAGAGTGTCAGTGTGTTTTACTGTGCGAATCCTTGTTTCTAGGGACAGGGAAGGACAGTGAGGGAATTCTCCTTGTGCTATAGTGTGCTTTAAAAAAACATTTTTTCTAGGGACAGAAAACTATAGGTAGGGAGAGTGTCAGTGTGTTTTACTGTGCGAATCCTTGTTTCTAGGGACAGGGAAGGACAGTGAGGGAATTCTCCTTGTGCTATAGTGTGCTTTAAAAAAACATTTTTTCTAGGGACAGAAAACTATAGGTAGGGAGAGTGTCAGTGTGTTTTACTGTGTGAATCCTTGTTTCTAGGGACAGGGAAGGACAGTGAGGGAATTCTCCTTGTGCTATAGTGTGCTTTAAAAAAACATTTTTTCTAGGGACAGAAAACTATAGGTAGGAAGAGTGTCAGTTTCTTTCACTGTGATAATCCTTGTTTCTAGGGACAAAGAAGGAAAGTGAGGGAAATTCTCCTTGTGCTATAGTGTGCTTTAAAAAAACATTTTTTCTAGGGACAGAAAACTATAGGTAGGAAGAGTGTCAGTTTCTTTCACTGTGATAATCCTTGTTTCTAGGGACAGGGAAGGACAGTGAGGAAAATTCTCCTTGTGCTATAGTGTGCTTTAAAAAAACATTTTTTCTAGGGACAGAAAACTATAGGTAGGAAGAGTGTCAGTTTCTTTCACTGTGATAATCCTTGTTTCTAGGGACAGGGAAGGACAGTGAGGGAAATTCTCCTTGTGCTATAGTGTGCTAAAGCATTCCTCATCAACCATCTTTGAAATCCTTGTTTTTTTGGACAGTCAGGGAAATTGTCGTTGTGCTATTCTGTGCAAAAGCAATCATCCTCAACCATATTTAGAAATCCTTAAGTAAAGGGACAGAGAAGGACACCTGAAGGTAGCCCTTATTGCTTTTTTCCCATCTCCCTGCAGGCCATCTATTAGAATGTCTGGAAGGCAAACAAGGAGAGGCAGACAGTCAGGAGGCAATAAAAGAGGGCAAGCAGGCTCTGTGTCTGGGGGCAACAGTGCTGGTCGTGGACGCGGTGCATTGTCATCAGCACATGGCCATGGGACACGCTTGTCCTTCTTTTCGGCAGCTGGACATGTTGAGCCACATCATGCCGAAGACTTGGTAGAGTGGATGACCAAGCCCTCCTCCTCCTCCTCATCCTCTCTCACCCAGGCTCAGGGTACTGGAAAAGCAGCGGCCAAAGCGTCCTCTTCCCTGGTATCAATGTCAGACTCATCATCAGTCACTCCTTCCCTAGACCCACCATGTCCTCCTCCTGAGGAGTCCCCCGAACTGTTTGAGCACAGTGTTGGGTACATGCTCCAGGAGGATGCCCAGCGTTTCGAAGGGTCTGATGATGAAACCCAGCTACAGGAAGGCAGTAGCGTGAGAGCAGACAGAGGGGATGCTCAAGAAGGACACCAACCTGGCAGTCATGTTCCAGCAGCTGCAGCATACTGCCAGATTGGCTCCAGTGATGAGGAGGGAGGGGATGATGAGGTCACTGACTCCACGTGGGTGCCTAATAGGAGAGAGGAGGAGGAGGAGGATGAGGAGGAGGCACATCTCCAACGAGGCAGGATGCCCTTTGGTGGCCAGCGTAAGGGCAGTACACCGACGGAATCACACCGCAGAGCTCCGCCTGTGCAGGGCGCTGGCTCTGCCCGTCATTCAAAAAGTTCTTTGGTGTGGGCCTTTTTTGAGGCTAGTGCATCAGATCGCACAGCTGCTGTTTGCAACATATGTCTCAAGCGTATATCGCGTGGCCAAAACATCAGCCGCTTGGGTACCACATGCCTGACCAGACAAATGTTGACCTGCCATGCAGCTCGTTGGCAAGCCTACCTCAAAGACCCACACCAAAGAACAAAGCGGACCTCTCTTTGCACCGCATCAGCTGGGATCTCCAACCCCACTATAACTTCAGTCCTCTCTGAAACATGCACTGAGAGGAATGAAGGTGTAGAATTAGGTGTGTCACAGCCAAGTACTTGCGGCCACTCTGCTAGCAGTACACCGACGTCCGATTCTAGCAGGCAAATTTCCCTGCCCCAGCTGCTGGACCGTCGAAAGAAGTTCACTCCCAGCCATCCACATGCCCAGCGGTTGAATGCTAGCTTGGCTAAATTGCTAGCGCTTCAACTGCTGCCTTTTCAGTTGGTAGACTCGGCCCCCTTCCGTGAGTTTGTGCAATGTGCGGTTCCTCAGTGGCAGGTTCCCAAACGCCACTTTTTCTCACGGAAGGCTATTCCGGCTCTCTACCGGCATGTGGAAGGCAATGTCTTGGCCTCGCTGGACAGGGCGGTCAGCGGTAAGGTGCATATTACCGCTGACTCATGGTCCAGCAGGCATGGACAGGGACGTTACCTTTCTTTCACGGCCCATTGGGTCACTCTTTTGGCAGCTGGGAAGGATGCAGGACAAGGTGCAGTAGTGTTGGAGGTTGTTCCACCGCCACGCCTCCAAAATGCTACTACTGGTTGTGACACACCTCTCTCCTCCACCCCCTCCTCTTCTTCTTCCTCCATGGCCTCTTCCTGTGGTTTGTCCTCGGAACCAGCGGTGCTCCGTAGGCGTTCAAGGGGCTACGCAAGTACGCAGGCAAAAAGATGCCATGCCGTGCTTGCGCTGGTGTGTTTGGGGGACAGAAGCCACACTGGGGCAGAGGTCCTGTCTGCTCTGCAGGGCCAGGCCAAGAGGTGGTTGACGCCACGCCAGCTTAAGCCAGGAATGGTGGTTTGCGACAATGGCACCAACCTCCTCTCCGCCCTCCGACAGGGACAACTGACCCATGTGCCCTGTGTGGCTCACGTCCTTAACCTGGTGGTGCAGCGGTTCTTGGGCAGGTACCCGGGCTTACAGGATGTCCTGAGGCAGGCCAGGAAAGTCTGTGTGCATTTCCGCAGATCTTATAATGCCAGTGCTCGCCTGGCTGAGCTGCAAAAGGAGTTGAACCTGCCCAAGAACCGCCTTATATGTGACATGCCCACCAGGTGGAACTCAACGTTGGCCATGCTGCAGCGGCTGCACACGCAGCAGAGGGCCATCAATGAGTACCTGTGCGACTACGACACCAGGACAAGGTCAGGGGAGCTTGGTTTTTTTTCTCCACGCCAGTGGGGCATGATCAGGGATGCATGCACTGTCCTGGCACCATTTGAGGAGGCCACGAGGATGGTGAGCAGTGACAGTGCATGCATCAGTGACACTGTACCTCTTGTCCACCTGTTGGAGCACACGCTGCGTGGAATAATGGACAGGGCACTTGAGGCAGAACAGAGGCAGGAAGAGGAGGACTTCCTTGCCTCTCAAGGCCCCCTTTACCCAGACAGTGTTCCTTCTGTCCCACCCATCGCACAGGAAGAGGAGGAGGAGGAGGAGGAGGATTGTGTCAGCATGGAGGTGGAGGCTGGCACTCAGCATCATCAGCAGCAGTCTTTTAGGGATGATTTACAGTCCCAAGAAACCAGTGGACTTGTACGTGGCTGGGAGGAGGTGGCTGCGGATCATGTCGTCCTTAGTGACCCAGAGGACTCCGGAGCGAATGCCTCAGCAAACCTACGCTGCATGGCCTCCCTGATCCTGCAAAGTCTGCGGAAGGATCCTCGTATTCTTCGGATCAAGGAGAGGGACCATTACTGGCTGGCCACTCTCCTTGATCCACGGTACAAGGGTAAGGTTGCGGACCTTATGTTACCGTCGCAGAGGGAGCAGAGGATGAGACAACTCCGGGAGGCCTTGCAGAAAGGTCTGTGCAACGCGTTCCCAGAGACTGGGAGGTTACAAACTCCTGGTCCTGGACAACGAGTTGCTGAGGCTTCGGCCAGTCAAAGAAGGAGCGGTGGGGAAGGTGGCCGTCTGACCGATGCGTTCAGACAATTCTTTAGTCCGCAGCCCCAAAGTATGATCGGTTCCAGCAACCATCGCCAGCGTCTGATAAACATGGTGCAGGAATATCTAGGGGCAAGGTCAGACTTGGACACCTTCCCCACCGAAAATCCTCTGGCTTACTGGGTCTTGAGGATGGATCACTGGCCAGAGCTTGCACAGTATGCAATTGAGCTACTGGCCTGTCCTGCATCCAGCGTTCTTTCGGAACGCACATTTAGTGCTGTTGGAGGATTTGTCACGGATCACAGGGTGCGCCTGTCCACCGACTCGGTTGATCGACTGACTTTCATCAAGATGAAGCAGTCTTGGATCATCACCAGCTACCACACACCTGATGCTGATATAACAGACTAATTGATTTTAACATGTCACATCCCTTCAAGACTGATGCTGATGCTGAGTGCCTGTGCTGTTATGTTGACTGGCTATCCTCCTCCTCCGAGTCCTCAATGATACGATTGATGATGATAGCTTGGAAGATCATTTTTGTTTATGGGTGCCGCCACCAGTGGCTAAGGCCCAATTTTTCAGCCCCTGTTTTACAGGGGCGTGTAATTACAATTTTTTTAGCAATAATTTGCCATAGGGCTCATTGCTGTGCTCCAAGTACAGTATCTGTGAGGGGTTGGAGTGTTGTGGCACCAGTGCCTAAGGCCCAATTTTTCAGCCCCTGTTTAACAGGGGCGTGTCATTACAATTTTTGAAGCAATACTTTGCAACAGGGCTCATTGCTGTGCTCCAAGTACAGTATCTGTGAGGGGTTGTAGTGTTGTGCCACCAGTGCCTAAGGCCCAATTTTTCAGCCCCTGTTCAACAGGGGCATGCAATTACAATTCTTGATCTAATAATTCACAGCAGGGCCCATTGCTGCACCCACCAAGAGTAACTCTGAGGGCTTACAGTGTTGTGGCAACGCCACCACCACCACCACCACGAAAGGCCCAATTTTTCAGCCCCTGTTCAAAAGGGGCATGTAATTACAATTCTTGATCTAATAATTCACAGCAGGGCCCATTGCTGCACCCACCAAGAGTAACTCTGAGGGCTTACAGTGTTGTGGCAACACCACCACCACCACCACCACCACCACGAAAGGCCCAATTTTTCAGCCCCTGTTCAACAGGGGCATGCAATTACAATTCTTGATCTAATAATTCACAGCAGGGCCCATTGCTGCACCCACCAAGAGTAACTCTGAGGGCTTACAGTGTTGTGGCAACGCCACCACCACCACCACCACGAAAGGCCCAATTTTTCAGCCCCTGTTCAAAAGGGGCATGTAATTACAATTCTTGATCTAATAATTCACAGCAGGGCCCATTGCTGCACCCACCAAGAGTAACTCTGAGGGCTTACAGTGTTGTGGCAACACCACCACCACCACCACCACCACGAAAGGCCCAATTTTTCAGCCCCTGTTCAACAGGGGCATGCAATTACAATTCTTGATCTAATAATTCACAGCAGGGCCCATTGCTGCACCCACCAAGAGTAACTCTGAGGGCTTACAGTGTTGTGGCAACGCCACCACCACCACCACCACCACCACGAAAGGCCCAATTTTTCAGCCCCTGTTCAAAAGGGGCATGTAATTACAATTCTTGATCTAATAATTCACAGCAGGGCCCATTGCTGCACCCACCAAGAGTAACTCTGAGGGCTTACAGTGTTGTGGCAACGCCACCACCACCACCACCACGAAAGGCCCAATTTTTCAGCCCCTGTTCAAAAGGGGCATGTAATTACAATTCTTGATCTAATAATTCACAGCAGGGCCCATTCCTGCACCCACCAAGAGTAACTCTGAGGGCTTACATTGTTGTGGCAACGCCACCACCACCACCACCACGAAAGGCCCAATTTTTCAGCCCCTGTTCAAAAGGGGCATGTAATTACAATTCTTGATCTAATAATTCACAGCAGGGCCCATTCCTGCACCCACCAAGAGTAACTCTGAGGGCTTACAGTGTTGTGGCAACACCACCACCACCACCACCACCACGAAAGGCCCAATTTTTCAGCCCCTGTTCAACAGGGGCATGCAATTACAATTCTTGATCTAATAATTCACAGCAGGGCCCATTGCTGCACCCACCAAGAGTAACTGTCAGGGCTTACAGTGTTGTGGCACCAGCACCACCATCAAAGGCCCAATTTTTACTACCACTGTTCAACAATTATATGTAATTAAAATTCCTGATATAATAGTTGATAGCAGGGCGTTCCAGCACCAACCAAGAGTAACTGTGAGTGCTTACAGTGTTGTGCCAACACCAACAACTAAGGGGCCTATTTCTGCAGAGTATATACGGCAGGTCCCTACTTTCAAACATCCAACTTACAAACGACTCCTACTTGCAAACGCAAGAAGACAACAGGAAGTGAGAGGAAATCTACCACTAGGAAGGAAAATTCTCTCCTGTAAGAATAAATATGGGAGAAAGGTGTCTCCTCTGTACTGATGCTTTATCAGCAATCCTTGTTTCAAGAAAAACACCACATTTCAAAAACAGTTGTCATTGGGACGGAAAGTGAGGTGAAATGTTCTGAACAGGGGCACAGACAGCAAAACAAATGTTACAGGGGTGATAACCCTTACCTATGTTTTCCAAAAAGTTTAAAAATAGATTTTTGGGCTGGAGCTACACTTAAACAATGTACCTGTTCAAAATTACAAACAGATTCTACATAAGAACAAACCTACAGTCCCTGTCTTGTATGCACCGCCTGTATACGGCTGTTCAGAGTATATAGGGCCTTTTTTATTTTATGTGCGGGGTTCCCCTTAATATCCATACAAGACCCAAAGGGGCTGGTAATGGGCTGGGGTAGGGGGGGGGGTGTCATGGGGTAGCTATGCCATTTTTCTTAAAGATTTTCATCCATATTACCGGGACCAGACATTACATTAAAGCCGCAAGCAGTTTTAAATGGCTTTTTTTTCCTTTAGAAGTGTCATTTTGTGCAGGGACAGTTCTAAACACGGGAAACACGTGGCACTTCACAGGCATACTTTAGACACCCCCCAGGTACGATATTTAAAGGAATATTTGACTTTTTTTTTTCACTTCATGCATCATTAAAATGACTGCTCCCGAAAAACGGCCGTTTTTAAAACTTCTTTTTGCATTGATACATGTCCCCTGGTGCACAACCCGGGTTCCCAAACCCTTTTTAGGACAATAACATGCATAATAGTTGTTATAATTAGCACTTTAGAATTCGAACGTTCGCATCCATTGTATTTAATAGGGTTCTAATGTTCGTACGAACTTTCGGTCCGTTCGCGGGTTCTGGTGCGAACCGAACCCGGGGGTGTTCGGCTCATCACTACCCCTGAAGCTTTCTCTGACACGGTTTCCTAATTATGCAACATGTCTAATACCCAAATGAGGACCAGATGCCTTGCTAACGCTAGAGGACCTCAACAGCCCGTTTGCATTTTGCTTGTGCTATGCGTACCCTTAGGTTTGGTCATTGCCAGGCTTAGTAACTTTGTGATGATTGTAGGTCCTCTTCTGAGCTACATGTTTCTACTCCCATCTCTGAGACTTCACTGGATTCCTCCAGTGTGGCTGCAGCTAGTCAAAGTATACACCCTACTCACCACAAGAGTATACACCCTGTACAACCTTTTCTTCAGTAGTTCAGTTATTGGCCTGTTACCTGAGTGTTTAAGAGGCTGAGGATGGTTATCTTTCATTGCTTTTTATTTGCTCAATGGTTGTTACGTGAGGACATGCAGTGCTATAGCAATTAAATGGGGCTGTACCCTTTGATTTGCCTCCTAGAGGCGTTAGCTATACCCATCAGTGGAAAAGTGATATGCAAACGAACGAGTAAATCCCTTTTTCCCTATCTTACAATGTACTGACAATCTTACAATATGGTTCCCAAAACTGAATCCTGGATGGGGCTCTACAAGTGATTCATACAGGGCAATATTATATTAGCATCAATTATTTGTATCTTTCTTTGGTAACGCAGGGTTTGCAGATGCCCAGCCAGGCAACAAGTAAATTCCACACTTTCTACAAACACAAGGAACAGTCTTTGAGCTTGTTTTTTTAATGTTTTATTAGGGGTTAATAACTTACATGGGGAATGTGAATTATGGGATGCCCAACTTGATAGCAACAAAACCAGGGACAACTTCCTCCCTATGTACAACTCTGATTCTTCTCCTTTACTCTGTACAGCTCTAATTGATTCCTCTTATTTAGCAGCTAACAGTCTCTGTTAGAAAAGCAAAGGCCCCTTAAGGACTAGGAACTCTCTCTCCCTTTAGAAAATAACTCAAAGTGTTGTACACTGCATCCTGGAGTACCACCAACTCCCTTGTAGACACTGATCCTAGTTCTACCAACTGCAGGAAATGATAGCCCATCTGGCTGCTTCTCCACCAGCCCACCTGGCTGCTTCTTCACCAGTCTCTTCACCAGTCTACCTGACTGACTGCTCCGGAGATCTCCCAGGGTAAGGTTTAAGAAGATTTAAGCACACCGCTATCTTCCAAAGAGACTGGCAATGTGTGGCAGTCTCTCCCCTTGTAGGTCCCTGAACTGTGCTGTAGTACTCACATTGTCATCCGTTGCTAGCACTTCCTCTCAGGGAAGACTCCTTCCGAGCTTGTCATGTTGTCAGGATCCTCCCAGGCCAGCACCTGAGCCTCGGCCCGAGGCAGAGCACCCCCCCAGACTAGGGTGTTCGTCTCAAGGGCCGCCGACAGTCCCCTCAGTACTCCATCTCCATCTTCCACCTGACTCCCCTGCCAGTGTGACTCATCCATACTTAAGGGCTGGCCTGACCATCCTGCCAGGCCCATCCCCTGGGGACTGGTCAAGCTCCCCTGAGGATGCAGAATAACCTTCCTAGCCCCCACCCTCCAGCTTCCAGAACGTTTTCCAAAAACATATGCATAACACATGTACATCCTGACTACAGGTCCATGTAGCTAGCAAAGTTGTCAAAACATAAACATATATACATGTTTACCAGAGAACCTCCCCCTAAAGGGAAGCCCTCTCAGCGAAACTGTAAGGATTGCAGGAGAAAGTCCCAGAAAGTTCAAAACTGAGGCAGGAGGACAGCCGTCCCTAACGAACCTGCAGAGAAACAGAGGAAAAATACATCCTTAGACTTAACTAGCTATCTATACATTCTGTTAGCAGGGGTTATGATCCTGCTGACAGAAACTTTTTACACAAAAGTCTTCGAAGGAGCCCTTCCATAGCATCAAAGGTAACACAATTCTAGGCCTAACCCAAGGATCTTCACCAGGAACAATACTTTTTCCATAAAGAAATTGGGGTTTTGAGCCAGCTTAGTCCGTGCTGAATGAGCACAAAGGTAGCAGGTTTTCCTCTGCAGTGCAATTGCTGTCCATTCCTGCTATCTTCAGGCTGCAACTTCTTGTTGGACGTCCAGCCTTAACAACCACCACCGGTCCTTGTATATGACCTGCCCCAGGCACCATTCCTGCCAAATGGCCTCTTCATTGTGGGGCCCGATCTTCCAGAGGGACCAGCTGCATGTGGCAGTCTCTCCCCTTGTAGGTCCCTGAATCGTGCAGTAGTACTCACACTTTCCTCCTTGCTCCTGCTGCCTCTCAGGAAAGACTCATTCCAAGCTTCTCCTGTTGTCAGGATCTTCCCAGGCCAGCACCTGAGCCCTGTTTACAGTCCCCTCTGCACTCCTTCTCCATCCTCCACTCGATTCCCCTGCCAGCTTGACTCATCAATACTTGAGGGCTGGCCTGACCACCATGCCTGTGGATTGGTGAAGCTCCCCTTAGTATGCAGAACAACTCTCCTAGCCAATTCCCTCCAGCTTCCAGAATGTTCTTCAACATTCCAGAACCGGGGGGGCACCAGAGAGTTGTCTGTATGGGTCACCCAGCCCTGACCTAAAGTAAACACCCATGACCCACTTAAAGACTTGCAAGTTTAAGAATGAGTCAAACATACATTTTCCTGCACTCACACATTAGAGGGTGCTACACTTTTATACTGTACATTTCAAAACATTGGTTTTTTTTTTCCAGCTTTTATTTGGCATTTGGTGTTGCTGCTAAGTTTACTGTTAGCTAGTATTTTTCCCAAATCATTCTTTAGTTCTGTTTTCCCCACTGAAAGGAAACCAATACTAAAAAAAGTATGGAGGATGTATTTGTTGACCCCCTCCTGAAAATGTTATTTAATGGTTGTTCAAGCCAATCCAACAACATCTAGATCAGTACAGAGATAAACAGTTATTACTTTATTGCTTATTTTCCAATCTGACTACTTGCTCGAGGTCATGGACTCATAAAATATAAAAAATAGACTGCTAACTGATATTTTTGAGGCAGCCAGCAATGGCAATCGTTATATTATTTTCATTGCAGATGTACTTAACCACTTGCTTACTGGGCACATATACCCCCTTCCTGCCCAGGCAAAATTTCAGCTTTCGGCACTGTCACGCTTTGAATGAAAATTGCGCGGTCGTGCGACGTGGCTCACAAACAAAATTGACGTCCTTTTTTTCCCACAAATAGAGCTTTCTTTTGGTGGTATTTTATCACCTCTGCGGTTTTTATTTTTTACGCAATAAACAAAAAAAGAGCGACAATTTTGAAAAAAACACAATATTTTTTAATTTTTTCCTATAATAAATATCCCAATTTCTTTTTAAAATTTTTTTTTTCTCAGTTTAGGCCGATATGTATTCTTCTGCATATTTTTGGTAAAAAATAATCGCAATAAATGTATATTGATTTGTTTGCGCAAAAGTTATAGCGCCCACAAAATAGGGGATAGAATTATGATTTTTTTTTATTTATTTTTTACTAGTAATGGCGGTTATCTGCGATTTTTGTCAGGACTTTGATATTACGGCGGACACATCGGACACTTTTGACACATTTTTGGGACCATTCACATTTATACAACGAACAGTGCTATAAATATGCACTGATTACTGTATAAATGTGACTGGCAGGGAAGGGGTTAACACTAGGGGGCCAGGAAGGGGTTAAATGTGTTCCCTAGGAGTGATTCTTACTGTGGGGGGGAGGGGACTGACTGGGCGAGGTGACCGATCTGTGTCCCTATGTACAAGGGACACAGCATCGGTCTCCTCTCCCTGACAAGATGTGGATCTGTGTGTTTACACACACAGATCCAAGTCCTTGGCTGTGTAACGGGCGATCGCCGGTACCTGGCGGACATCGCGGCCGCCAGGCACACGCATCAACACCTCAGTGACGCGACGAGCACGTGCGCGCGCTAGGGTTGCCACCTGTCCGGGATTCACCCAGACAGTACGGGTTTTGAAACATGTGCCTGGGTCTCTGCCCGCCTGAGACCCGGGCACATTATTCAGACCCGCCAGTGGCTCCCTGTGCCTGTGCCTCCACGGCCGGTGTGCGCTGACATCGGGTCCACTTGATGTGTGCTCCTACTGCCTTAGTGCCTCCATATCTACCAAATACCCCCCCACCCCGGCCCCCGCACAGTCCGCACTGTCAGCGCACCTCCGACTTCGCTCAATGTTCTGCAGAGTGGAGACAAGACACAGAGGCAGAGGCAGAGGCGGAGCCTCCTCCATGTTGCCGGGTACTGTCCTCTGGTTGGCTGCAGAAGGGACAAGGAGGTGGGGTTGAAGGCGGAGCCTCCCCATTCCCTGCTGCTCTGTTGGAATTTGAAGTGTGCGCCGCGGCAGAGATTGCGCTGGGACTGGAGCTCAGCTTGTAAGTTTTTGCACCCCCCCACCATACACTATACATACATACAGTTCTGCCACCCCCTCCCATACACCATCCATCCATCCATCCATATAGTTCTCCCTCTCCCCCTCATACACCATCCATATATACAGTTCTCCCCCCCCATATATACAGTTCTCCCCCCCCCATTATATACAGTTCTCCCCCCACCATATATACAGTTCTCCCCCCCCATTATATACAGTTCTCTCCCCCCCATTATATGCAGTTCTCCCCCCACCATATATACAGTTCACCCCCCCCATATATACAGTTCACCCCCCCATATATACAGTTCTCTCCCCCCCCATTATATACAGTTCTCTCCCCCATTATATACAGTTCTCTCCTCCATTATATACAGTCCCCCCCCATTATATACAGTTCTCCCCCATATATACAGTTCACCCCCATATATACAGTTCACCCCCCATATATACAGTTCTCCCCCATATATACAGTTCTCCCCTGCCATATATACAGCCCCCCCCCATACATCATCCATATATACAGTTCTCCCCCCATATATACAGTTCCCCCCCCATACACCATCCATATATACAGTTCTTCCCCCCATACACCATCCGTATATACAGTTCTCCCCCCATATATACAGTCCCCCATATATATCTATATATATCTGTATATATCTATTTGTATATATTGTGATATTGGGGTGTTTTAGCTCAAGTGGATAGATGCATTTTTATGCAGCGAGTCCATATCAGACAGGCATTCTAGTTAAGGGCCTGGTAGCCCACATTTATTTAAACAGAAAAACAAAAGCAAAATGTCCATTCAGGATTCCCACTCAGGGGTTTAACTTCATTTAGCAGTCCAAAAATAAGGAAAACATACCAAGCCACCTGGCTCTCTTGTTAGCAGTTCCTCTGCTTGCTTTAGGTACTGGTACCTTAAACTACTAGATCTTCCAGTCTCACAGTCTTGGATGCACACAGCTTTGGTCTTCTTAAACGCACACAGCTTGAAGTCCCTTAATGCACACAGCTTCTGACTCCTTGGACGCACACAGCTTTAACGCCCTTCAACGCACACAGCGTTTATCCTCACACAGAGACACTCACTAGCAGCCACTGCAGTTAGCAAGCTGCTCACCATCCTTCACCATCCTTCACCATCCTTCACCATCCTTCACCATCCTCCACCATCCTCCACCATCCTCCACCATCCTCCACTCTCTGCTCTCACCAGCCCCTCATTATATTGGTTGTGTGCACCTGAGCACACACCATGCTGGCTGTCCACAAGACCCGGACACAGGGTTGGAGATCTCATCCCACCCAAGACTCTGAAGGATCTCCAAGCCATAGAGCCTCATGTAGAAATAGCAAGATCCAAGAAAACTGCCAGCACAGTTTTCTCAGTTTTTAAATTTACGCTCTGTAGCTCTGCACTCAGCCGATACGCAGACTCTGTGTCCACTTTAACCCTTTTTTTCATTGGGACAGAGCCTCGCTCTGCCACATACCCCCCCCTCTTGTTTTGATCCGGAGGGAGAAACACCTGCACCCACCATAGCAGTTGGGACACCTCTGTGCTGGCTATCAGCCATGTAGGCCCAACCCTTTTTTTGGGTGTGCTTCCAGGTACGTCCCAGCTTGGATCTTAACAGGGTCCTATAATTCCGTATACTCTGCCTTCCCTCTCTTTTCTTGGGGTCCCTGAGCATACTCTCCTCTCTTGGGGGAACTCTGCCTACCCTGATCCTACCTTTCAGCTTACGGAAGTAAGTTTTATCTTTCACCACAGGTCTTTCAGGTTCAAAAACCTCTTTCTGGTTACCCACGGCAACCACATTACTTTTAACAGCGCCAATCATTAAATCATATATTTTATGTCACACCTTCCAACGCAATCAGTGCTGTCCATCTCAGTGCTTGTTAGTACCATCCCACAGGACCAAAGCCAAGTTCCCCCTCACCTGTTGTCCAACACTCCATGGGTAACTGATCTAACAAATGACACTGATCCAAGCACAAACGACTTCTTTCTGATGTACACATTACATTGTTGCAGCAACCAACATTAGCACTTTTTCTCACAGTGTCTCCGGGTACTTTAAGTTGTACCTCTTTCTGAGTGATAGAAATCATCTCTGCTAGTGCTGCATCTATTCTGGGCCCTTCCTTCTCGTGAGATTTAGCGGCTGAGACAGTAGCTGCGCCCTCTACTGACCACTGCTCAGCTGCACCTCGGACCACACCAGGAGAGATGTTTCCAGTCACTACACCAGCCGGAGAGACCTTTGACGTCTCCAACAGTTCTGAGCGCCTTACAGGCCACTCAGTAACTGGGAGCACCCTCTTAGAGAACCTCAGGACTATTTGCCACACTGTTAATAAGCTTTCCAGCACAGCCTGTACCACCTTGCTTCACCGATTGATACCACGCAGCACCACCTGGTCCGACTGCGGTGGAGACACCCAAGTGTACAGTGAGGGCACTTTTACCAACTCCAGCATTTCTAATAAAGTTTTTGTCAACTCTATGCAACCGATGTCTGAATCCGTGACCTTTTTGGGAACCTTTCCCCTGTCCGAGACATGGAGGGGCTCATCCATTGCAGCTTGTGAGGTTGAGACATTTGAAGAGACCTCCATCTCCTTGGAGGTACCCCTCATCCCAGCCTGTTGCTCCCCTGGAGCGGTGTCAGACACATGTCTCCTCTTCACCTCCAACGCTACACCAATGAGCCTCTGCGAGTCAACATTAGTCACATTGTCACCTTGACACTTGCCTAGTGCCGCAACTGCTTTCTTGCACCAATTATCCCAGTCTCCTGTGGTTCCATCACTGGTGCTCCACAGCACTGCATCACCTGCTCTAGAAGGCCCAACAGGAACCTGGGATTCACTAGCCAAAACACCACACTTGTCACTTCTATCTACTCCACATTGTAACAATATTTTTTTTCTCACATCACACTGGGAGATTGCATCCTCAACCAGGGCAAGGTGCAATACCTTATTTTGACCACCTTGCTCTGGTGGCACTACAGACACATACAGCTCTGCACTTTCAGCTTTTGCAGGCTGAATTAACCCCTTGACAACTGGGTTACACTTAGGGTTGTGGGGCTGCGCCCACACACACTCACTATGTGACACAGTCTTCCCTTGTTTCACCAGAGTAGCACCACAGCAATCCTGGAAAACCTCTGGCTCCAACACATGGAGGCCCCATGAGACTTCCATGGACAATCCTGCGCTTCTGGTTGTCATGGGAGATATCCTACTCCCATCATTGGTAGTAAACACATTTCCAGCATTTTCAGACATAACCTTAAAGGAAACACATTTTTCAATGTCATTATCACCAATACCATCACATTTGCCAACAGTAACACTTTTGTCAGCATAACCATCAGAATTTTCACTACGTGTAGACATAACTGCTACTTTTGTGGATTGTCTATTACCCACCAAAGCCTCTGAGTGACTCCTCACAGCGCCCTCCATCTTTAAAGGGGCACCCTTTCCTACATAGGCAGCTCCAAAGCTGACCTGGGAAACGCTCGGCTCCGTCACTGCGGGCTTCTTGGAAGTTTCCCTGGGCAACCCTGCAGTACCTGTCACTAGGGAACATGGCACCAGCACTGTTTTGGTCACCCCTAACTCTATTTTTCCAGCCATCTGCTGGACTATAGCAGGCACATGCAGAGTCCCCATGTCCTTTCCAGTCTTTAGCCCTGCGGCTAGTTGGGTTTACGCTGTGCCTCCCCACTGCTCTTGGTAGCACACTGCCGCAAGTCTATGTCCATTGGCACTGCAGATCTCCCCACTGGACATACTCCCACTTCACTGGGTTCCGTCCCATAAACTGAAACAGTCTTAACATTTTCAGTGGCTGGCATCATAGCCTTCACTTGAGTGCGCTGTCTCTCAGCTGCATCTATACCAGCTACTGTTTCTTTGGGGCCATATAGCGACACTGCAGCCTTTCCAGACTCTTCAGCGGTGTTCCAGAACCTTGGGCAAGTAAAGATCCCATGCCCCACTTGACCACATTCCAAGCACAGTACTGGACGCTGAAATTACATTTTTTGGCATCTCCTCAATGCCTGGCTCTCTGTTGCCACGGGATACCACTCTTGAGGACTCCACTAGTCATGACCCTCAGCAGACAGACTCCTTGGATCCCCGACATCCCTGCTGGCCTGGACGTTGCTTCCACAGATGACCATTCTCCTCTTTTCCACAAGCTGTTGTCCACCTGGCTTCCTGTTGCCAGGGACAACCTCTTTCACTTCCCTTTTAACTGGGGGTGACATGAGTAATTTTTTTTTTCCAAAACGATTTATTTGAATTTACAGGTGTACAGAAAATTAGGAGCAATTAGACAAGGTAATCACATTATATGCAATACATACATAAGCGAAAGACTATAGATCACAAGTAACTGAACTTCAAAAGAAATCAGAGTAATATCCAGAGTAATATTGTCAAACAGTGGCACAAACAGTGTATACCTAGAGTTAGGTGAGGGCAGGGTAAGTCCGTCCGCCCTCGATTGAGGTTACGTAGTCACCTTGGGGTGGGGGATGAGGCGGGAAAGGCTTTCAAACTAGGATGGGGGGCAGGTAGGGGCCTAAAGAGTAAGCCCCAGATCCAAGTAAGATATACCAGCCAAGATCAGCCTTCTGTCCACTCACCCCTATACGGGGACTTGCTGTGAGGGACAGAGGACTATAATTGGGTTTTCAGAGGGATCAATGCGATGCTGGTATGGTTGAAGATACAGGCGAGGTCTAGTCGGGGAGTCGGTGTAACATGAGTATAGTGGAAGGAAGGTAAGCAGGGGGGTCCAGTGGTCTTTCAGGTGCATCTCGGTATTCAAGCATGTATGTGGTCACCAAAGGTTGTTCTGTGTAAAGGGCATGTGTTGAGGCTTGTTTAAACATGTGGATAGATGGGGAGTATTAACAGTGAAGAGGGGGAGAGGAGGTTGGAGCGAGCTAAGGGGTGGGTCCCATTGGGGGAGGGGGAGCCATAGGGGTGGGTGGGAGCGTGGTGAGGTAAGGCGAGGGTGATTGTGTGGTACTTTCTCTATAGTGTATCCAACAGGCCCAGGTGTCAGCAAATTTGGTGGGGTTGTCATGGGCTTGGTGTATGAGCCTCTCCATTTCAGCTAGTCTGTCTACACGGTGGTGCCATTCTGCTATCGTTGGAGGTGTGGAGTTTCTCCAGTGTACTGGGACACAAAGATTAGCTGCATTAATAAGGTGCATGGTCAAGGATTTCTTGTAACAAGGTAGGGGCCTGGTGGAGTGGTGGAGCATATATTGTGCAGGGGTAAAATCCGGGGTGTACGTGGTAATCTGCGAGATGAGACGGTGCACCTCACTCCAAAAAGGTTGTATGGAAGGGCAGTCCCACCAGATGTGAAGTAGAGAGCCATCACCAGTGTTACACCTCCAACAGGTCGAAGGGAGGCTGGGGTAGATCTTGTGAAGCCTGTTGGGGGTCCTGTACCATTTGGAAAATAATTTGTACCTGTTTTCTTGGGTGGAAACGTTTACGGTCCCTTTGTGTATGTGCATGTAGATGCGTTCCCAATCCAATTCTGACAGTTGCAGGGATAAATCTGATTCCCATTGTTGGACCAGGCGGTCATCTTTGATTTTGTGAGTGGAGAACAAGGAGGCATAAAGGGTTGATATTAGGTGTCGTTGGGGTTCACCATCAAAGCAAATTGTTTCTATATGTGTGAGATCTCTAGTCCAGGAAGCCGGAGATCTATTTGAATGTAAATAGTGTCGGATTTGCAAGTAATTGTAAAATGGAATGTCACGGTTCGGGAACAAATTGGTAAGTTCTGCGTATGGCAAGATGTTGCCGTCACGGAAGAACTTATGGGCTCTACAGGGGGTGATGCCGGAGTCATTGGCGATTGTGTGGGGAACTAGGCCTGGGGTGAAGTCGGGATTACAATCCAAAGGGGTCATTGGCCCTGGAGAGGGTATGATGTTCAGGTGTTTACATATTTTGGCAAAACAAGATAGTGTGGCTCCGATGAGAGGGTGTTTGGAGTCCTTAGGGGATATAGCAGTACGAGCGATCCATGGGAGGTGTGTGAGAGGGACATCAGAAGTGGCGTTCTCAAGTGTAATCCAGTTTTTGTTACGACTGTGGACGTGCCAGTGCACAATCCTCGTCATGTGACGCGCCCAATGGTACTTTTGGATGTCGGGAAGGCCAAGACCCCCAATAACTTGGGGAGCGTCAGCCTATCCCAGCTTAATCTAGGGGATTTGGAGGCCCAAATGAAGGTCCTGCACATACGTTTATATGTGGTGAAGAAGGAGGGCGGGAGTGTGATTGGGATGGCTTGTAGGAGGTATAGGAGTCTAGGTAGGATGTTCATTTTTAGGACAGCGATTCTGCCTAGCCAGGAAAAGGTCCCGAAATGCCATTTGTGTAGGTCGTCCCGAATCGCAGAGAGGGCTGGTAAGAAATTTTTGGCGTAGAGATCAGACAGGTTTGCCAGTATTTTAATCCCTAAATACGTAAGTGCTTCAGTCTCCCAGCCAAAGGGGAAGTTGAGCTTACACTGTGATACTAATGTGGGAGGTAGAGAAACGTTCAGAGCTTTGGATTTCGCGAAGTTGATCTGTAGATTGGACATAAATTTGAACAATGCAAAGTCTGACAGGAGGTTAGGGATGGAGGTAATGGGGTCTCGTAGAAAAAGAAGTATATCGTCCGCATAGGCGGCTATTTTGTATTGTGTGTCCTTGATATCAACTCCCTTAATATTCTGGTTGTCTCTAATTTTATGCAACATGGGCTCCATCGTGAGGACAAAAAGTATAGGGGAAAGGGGACATCCTTGACGGGTGCCGTTGGTGATGGAGAAGGCGTTCGACAGGCGGCCATTGATCCTAAGTTTTGCAGACGGGTTGAAGTAAAGTGCCATGATCATTTGGATCAATCGAGGGGGGAAACCCATGGTTTGAAGGGCAGCCTCCATATAGTCCCAGGCCACTCTGTCGAACGCCTTCTCCGCGTCAAGAGACAGGAAAAACCCCTGTGTCGGTTTTTTAGCTAGCCAATGATATACATTAAGGGCCCTGATGGTATTATCCCTGGCTTCCCTGCCAGGGACAAACCCAACCTGGTCCAAGGAGATAAGTTTATGCAAAAGGGGGAGGATGCGGTTGGCTAAAGCTTTAGCATAGAGTTTCAAATCTACATTAAGGAGTGATATTGGGCGGTAGTTAGAGACTATTTCAGGATCCTTGCCCGGTTTGGGGAGAAGTGTGATGTGGGCCTCAAGAAATTCCCTACTGGCAGTTGAGTTAGGTGTTATGGAGTTGAGGGCTTTGACCAGGTGTGGTAGTAAAACGTCTGGGAAGGATTTGTAGTAACTGACTGTCAGTCCATCCGGGCCTGGGCTCTTGCCCGCTTTCATCTGTTTTAAAGCTGTGGCGATTTCAGCCACCGAGAGAGGGAGGCCTAGGTCAGCAGAGTCGTCCAGTGAGAGGGGGGTCGGGCTGTGTTGTGTCAAAAAGTCAGTGAGGGCTGCGCTCCTGTCTAAAGGTAAGGTATTTGCTCGAGTCTTGGGGAGGTTGTATAGATCTGTGAAGTAGTGAACAAATTGGTCAGATATGTCTTCAGGCTTAACCAAGGGTTGCCCCGATGGCGTTCTCAGTTTGTGGATGGTATGGGCCGCCCGCTTGGATTGTAGGGCCCTGGCTAGGAGCTTGCCCGACTTATTACCAAATTCATAGAATATCTTTTGGGACATGGCGAATTTTCTCTTGAGCACACAATTGAGCTCTCCAAGAAGCTCCTCGCTAGCCTGTGTCAATTCAGAGAGGGTGGTCTCGGCCAGGGATGATTTATGCGTCTGTTCAAGCCGTCGTATGCGTGCAGTCAAGTCTGCAATTCTCGCTTTCCTGGCCCGAGATCTTTTAGCAGCTAGAGAGATGTGTTCACCCCGGATTACGCATTTATGAGCGGCCCAAAGTGTTTCAGGGGAGATATCCTCCGAGGTATTGTCCGAAAAATAGTTGGAGAGGCTTAGGGAAATAGTCTGTATAATATTGGAATCAGAGAGGAGGGAACTGTCAAGTCGCCAGATGTTGGATTGTGCACAGGTCGGTGGGAGGGTGAGAGACATGGAGATTGGGTTGTGGTCGGAGAGTACCATAGGTTCAATCGTGGCTTTGGACAGATAAGTCAGGTCTTGCTGGGTGAGGAAGAAGTAATCTATTCTCGTGTACTTATTGTGCGGGGCAGAGAAGTAGGTGAAATCTTTTGTAGATGGGTGGAGCGTGCGCCAGGAATCGTGCAGTAGGCGGTTACTGAGTTGTAGTTTAATTGCCCGTAGGGCTCTGTATGTCAGGGACGTTGTGCTATTAGAGACATCTAATGTAGGTGTGAGTGCGACATTAAAGTCACCGCCGACAAGAAGGGTGCCAGACTGGAAGTTGGTCAAGTGATCACACATAGTTCGGAAGAATGTAACTTGATTGGTGTTTGGGGCATATATATTTGCTATTGTCACCTGTCTGTGGTGCAGAGTCCCTTTAATAAAAAGGAACCTGCCTAATGGGTCACTTTGTACGTCCAATATGTGGAGGGGGCAGTGTTTGGATATGAGAATGGAGACCCCTTTGGATTTGGCCTCAGCATTGGAGGCATGGAAAACTGTAGGGAAATAGGAATCATGTAGTTTGGGGATGCTGTCAGTCCTAAAATGCGTTTCTTGTATGAGGGCAATGTGTACTTTAGCCGATTGCAAGGAGTGTAATAACCGTGACCTCTTTTCTGGTGAATTTAGCCCTCGGATGTTGATTGAATAGAGTTTGAGGGAAAGGGGCTGCAGGTTTGGGGTGGTGGCTGAAGGGATGATAGTTGCCGACATAACGGTGTAAGTATTGAGCAATAAGGGGAGGAGCGGGGGTAGCAAAAATAAAGCCTACGAGATATTTTGGTGGGATCAACACTTGTGAGATGGGCTTCTTGGGGTTGCAAGGCCACAGGACAGAAGCCGAAGAGGCAGTAGAAAAACTATTCCACTGACCTCCGGAAAAAGAACTGTCGGTGTGGTACAGCGAGGGAACAGTGCGCGTTACTCAATAAGAGAACAGCACCCTGTTCCTCGATTGTGTAGGGGTTGACTATCACGGGACAGAGAAGATGAACTATCAGCAGTTAAGGGTCTGCCACCACGGGTAGTGAGGAGGCACGGGAGGCAGGTATGTGGCATTTCTAAAGGGGAGACTGCTGTGAAACTGATCAACTTAAAAGTGTGTGTGGAAAGGGAATGTAGCATTGTTACGATCTTAAAAACCCTGGCCGAACTATACCAGAAAGTAATAAATGGGTATTCCGGCCATTTGAGTATCTGCAGGTTGCTAACAGTATGCAGTCCGTTGCCAAGCCATAGGAAGGTGTTACAAACCCCATCATGTACATTTCAAATCCAATCAAATTAAATTAAATTTGGGTAGGGTATTTCATTGCACAAGAAAAGATAAAGGCTGAGGGCTAATGGCTATGGACAAAAGGAATGAGAAGTCTAGCTGTGCATAAGCAATATAAACATTTAACAGAATTGAGGAACAAATGAATATTAATTAACAGCCATTTCTGCATATACTCACTACCCTTAATCGAGCCTGACATCAGTAATAGAGGACATGGCAAGCTCAGAACAGTCCTGGCCGAGTCCATCAGGATCGAGGGAAGAGGGCACAGTTCCTAGGTTACTTCTGCGAGGAGCGATGGTCGTGGAAGGAGTGTCCTCTCATTCCTATTCCGAGCCGGAAGTGTCGGTCTGCGGCTCGAGGGCGATCTGGAGGCATCGGCGGTGTCTTGGCTGGACTCCAGATAACGGTGAGGGATCTCCAGGCGAATGCACTGTCAGGGCGACAGTACCTACCGAGTGCGGAAGGGATGGGATAAGCCCGTCGTATGAAGCGAAGCCGCCAAGTGTAGGAGCGAGGCCGCGCGCGTGACGTCAGTCAGGTTCAGATGCCCAGCCGGACAGCATTATGGGTAGTGTAATTCTCTTAGCCGGAAGCGAAAAGAGCACGAAAAAAAAATAAAAAAATAAAAAAAAAGAACTAGGACGGCATGCGGCATAGGTATACAGTTTCCCGAGTATCCAGTGCAAGCAGCATATTATAGTAAAGTTTGTGAAATTTGTAAAGTCCTTCCAATAGACAATGTAGATGCCCAAACATGCCAACAGGGGTTTTGCAGAGGAAGTCCGTTGGATTGAGTGCGCTGACGGAACTGTCAGAGGGCAGTCGGCAAACAATCCCTTAAAGGGTATAACAAGCGGAGGGAGAGTTCAAATTCGGCCCAAACGCGGCCACAACAGTTCCATAAACTTTTTAGAGTAACTGAAAGAGCTGACTTCAACCTCCGGTATTTAGTAGTCTCGCCGGGTCCGCCTTGCTCTCGGAGAGTTAGAGGGGCTTGCTTCACGGTGTTGGTAGCGAGAAGACTGATGGCGCCCAATGGGGGTGGGAGAGCGTCTTCTACGGTGTCCACTGTCTTGAGCTTCCATGGGTTCGTGACGAGGCGGGTCCCTTTTCGATAGAAAGTGGCGGTAGTCCGCATACCAGTGTGGGACCTCTACCATTGGTATGCCCAGAGCATCACAAAAGTGTGGTAGATCTTCGGGCACTTTTAGAAGCGCTGAATGCCCTTGTGAGGATGCTGCAAGGCAAAATGGAAATTTCCATTTTTATGGGATGCTCCTAGCACAAAGGACCTCCAATAAAGGTTTCAGGTCACGGCGGTGCTGAAGAGTGATCCCTGAGAGATCCTGATAGATCTGTACCGTGCGACCCTCAAAAAGAATTTGTTGCCTAAGTCTGGCTTGCCTCAAGATCTCTTCCTTGAGGGTGAAGTCGACTAGATGACAGATAATGTCCCTTGGGGGTTCCGATCCCTTGCCCTTAGGGCGCAGAGCGCGATGTATTCTGTCCATTTTGACCGCAGTCAGAGGCGGGCGACCAATGAGGTTGTTAAAAATGCCGGTAACAGCCGGGGAGAGTTGTTCACCCTCGATCGATTCTGGCACGTTCCGTATCCGGAGGTTGTGGCGACGGCTGCAGTTCTCGAGGTCCTCCAAGTGACGGTTCATATCTCTCATCTGTCTAGTGTGGGAATCAATGCGGGAGGTAGTTTTAGTAATAATTGCCTCATGGCGGCTAGTTGTCTTTTCCACTGAGAGGACCCTATCATTCAGTGAGCGGATCTCCAGCCGCAGATCAGCAATCGCCGCTGACAGGGTGTCCTTGATGTCAGTCGCTATAGTCCGGAGATCTTGCATGTTGAGTTGGGGTTGAGGTAGCAGTTCAATCCCGGGGGATGTCTGGTTAGAGCTTGGCGGCGATGTAAAAAGAGGATCAGTCAGGGTAAGCGCAGGAGCTTGAGAGTGTCTGTGGCGGGAAGCCGCCATATTGCCTCGGGAGGTCCGGAACATTTCAGGGATGTTCTGGCTCGGGCCGGTGTTTAGCTCCCTTAGGGAGCGAGATCTAGAGCCCGAAGAATTCCGGGATGCAGTCCCCATGTTTTGGGTGTAAAAAGCGGGAGTGGGTACCTCCGTTAAGGCTCGTTTTGTACCGTGGTGGCTGGAGCTCAGAGACTAAGCGTCCATCTTCCTGTCTCGGTAGGCCGACATGAGTAATTTACCCCAGATCACAGAGATCTCACACTCAGTCAAATTCTCTGGTTTGGCAGGGGCATGTGGTGAAATACCCTCTAGCCACAGTAGCCTTTCTCTTGCTTCAGCAAGGATCGCCTCCTTTTTCTGTTTTGACTGCCCCATCCTTGCGGTGTTACACACAGCAACCGGTAACATAATTCACAGCAGAGAGGGAAGGAAATTTAATTCTCCTTTTACAGGTACACAACCCGCATGCAACACAGTCCATCAAATTTCTGTGCAATGCAGTTTGTCTGGCTGCCACACACAGCTAGCAGCAGTTCATTGCAGAAAAATTTTTTACTTTTCGTTCACAGGTACACCACATGTAACACACAATGCCTTTCGCCTGGCTGCACTTCCACACACAGCCAACAGTTCCTGACCTGAACTCACTGTGGAGCAAAGACCTGGATTCCACCGTCTTGTGCCCGCTGAATCCACCACTGTGATATTGGGGTGTTTTAGCTCAAGTGGATAGATGCATTTTTATACAGTGAGTCCATATCAGACAGGCATTCTAGTTAAGGGCCTGGTAGCCCACGTTTCTTTAAACAGAAAAACAAAAGCAAAATGTCCATTCAGGATTCCCACGCAGGGGTTTAACTTCATTTAGCAGTCCAAAAATAAGGAAAACATACCAAGCCACCTTGTTAGCAGTTCCTCTGCTTGCTTTAGGTACTGATATCCTAAACCACTAGATCTTCCAGTCTCACAGTCTTGGATGCACACAGCTTTGGGCTTCTTAAACGCACACAGCTTGAAGTCCCTTAATGCACACAGCTTCTGGCTCCTTGGAAGCACACAGCTTTAACGCCCTTCAACGCACACAGCGTTTATCCTCACACAGAGACACTCACTAGCAGCCACTGCAGTTAGCAAGCTGCTCACTCTCCACCATCCTCCACTCTGCTCTCACCAGCCCCTCATTATATTGGTTGTGTGCACCTGCGCACACACCATGCTGGCTGTCCACAAGACCCGGACACAGGGTTGCAGATCCCATCCCACCCAAGACTCTGAAGGCTCTCCAAGCCATAGAGCCCCATGTAGAAATAGCAAGATCCAAGAAAACTGCCAGCACAGTTTTCTCAGTTTTTAAATTTATGCTCTGTAGCTCTGCACTCAGCCGATATGAGAGACTGAGAGAGAAAAATCCGAGGATGCTGCTTCGGTCGCCACAAGCTTCCTGCTCCCACCTCCGAAGAGGAAAGTCGGCCTGGTACAGGCCTCCTGTGGTCGTGGTCAAGCTTCATCCCGCCGCTTGCCTGGCCTGGATGGCACCGGTAGAGAGAAAAGTCCTGGACATCCTGCTTCTTCAAAAGGTCCAGGTGAGCCAGGGGCTGGGACTGCGGTGGTGGTTGGAGGTGTCGGGAGTCCACAGGCGGTGGAGCCCGCAAGGGAGGGTGATTCCGTGTCAACCGGGAATTACCTACCCGCAGAGATGTACGACACCTCCGACCTAGAGTCGCTGTCGGACTGTGGAGATGATGGTGACATTGATGAACTCTTTCACCGCAAGGGCTCCGTGCGCCACAAGATCTGCCTATGTCCACAGGAGACAGTACACCCCGGGGGGAAGCCCCGGAGCTCACGAGGAAGCCTGGTCCTCTGCCTGTCCTTTCTTCAACTGAAGCATCACCCGTTCCGGTAGCGGGAACACAGTGCGCATCACTGCAGGCGCCGAGACTCAAACAACAGGAGGTAGTTAAAGTACCTCGGCATCCAGAAGCCATCGTGCCGCCCGGAGAAGGAGAGCGGGCCATGATGCCACCTTTGGCCTAACTGCAGAGGCTCTTTTGCCAGAGGGTGGCCCGTGAGTATGGATGGGAATATCCATATCTGCCTCGGGACTTACTTTTTGAAGTTCAGGTCTTGCGGCCGCGGTGGTATGATGAGTTCGTCTGGGAGAAGCTCAAAGTGCCTCATGCTCGCCGGTACTTATCATGCTCACCCTCTGTGTCCAGGAAATTCAAGGACTGTAAAGCGGAGTGGATGTTGGGCCGACATATCCATGCGGACAGGGTGCTTATCTGCCGGAAAGATGGAGAGGACATTAAATACAATGTTGAAACCTTTGACAAGCACTTGAAGCCCCTGTTCTTACCGCATCCTAAGTTATATTTGTAGGAGAGAAGACTCCTGTATGTTCTCTTGTTGCTGGACTTTCTGGAAGTGCTTTCCCAGAATACAAGAACTGTGCCCTGTTTTTTTTTTATTTGGGCTTTTCCACTCTTTGGAGAAATGGGAGCTGTTTGTTTTGTTCTCCCTTTTCTTCATGCATTAAAGACAAAGACATTGGGGTAGAATCAGAGTAGGGACACAGTCAGAAGAGGGAAGGTTGTCTGGAAGATTCAACCAAGTGTCATCACCGCGACACTGTCACCAGGTGGCAGTGTTGTGCAACGACTGTTTTTTTTTTTTTACACTTGCACCACCTTACTCATTGGAGCGAATGGGCCTCTCGGCTGATAGACCCATTCATTCCAAGTTACACCAATGTGTTAGGATGTTGTGTTTTCTTTTTCCCCTCTGCAGGAGATACATCCGTCAAGGCTGCTGAGTCTGGGGTGGTTCTTAGACAGTGATGGGGGGGGGGATTGTAATTATGTACATGTTCAAATGGTTTTATTGCAAAGTTCTATTATTTTATGTTCCCCTTCCCTTGAGCAGGTCTTGGCACAAATTGGGATTTTAAATTTGAGGGATGGCCTCTGGGGTCTGGCTTATGTTACCGCTCCTTGGGAGACGTGGGCCTGCACCAGACGCTGGGGACCAGCGTCAAACCACTAGGGGGAGAGTGTAGCGGGGGTCTAAATCTAGGGGGAGCACCTGGGGGGTAGAATGACCCGGGTTGCACCAATTGTGATAGGGTTCAGACCAATTAAGTCGTGGAGGACTCTGGTGGTGTGTTGTTCCCTTTGACCTGTGGGTTGCGCTGTTGTCCCGGGTCGAGGTAGAACCATTACCGCAGTGCTGCACCTTTTTGTCCTGCTCTGGCAGTAGTACAGCGGGGCGGGGAGACCTGCTGTGTCTTCCGGGGGAGGGCATAAAGGGGGTAGACGCCCTCGCCCCGAGGTCTTCTGCTTTGCTGCTATCCCGCACCCAGGCAACTTTGGCCTGGGTGCTGGCGGTCCGGAGTTCCGGCCCAGGTGCCCATGGCCTGGCCGGAACAGTGTTGGAGTCCATCCCGGGCACCTTGGGCCTGGGGTGGGGTGCTGCGTCAGAGGCCTGGGGCTCAGTAGCTTCGATTGGGTCCCGCAGGGGCGGATTTGTCCGAGGGTCCCTGAGGTGGATGGGGCTCGTGTCTGAGGCGGGGAGGCCGGAGAGATTGCCCTTCTGAAGAGCACGGAGCAGCATCAACCTGGTGACAGAGGGGCCTCTGATAACTCTCTTGGAGGGACATCTCCCCCTGATAGGGGCCACAACGCAGCAAAGGTACTCCTGTTTCTGTCCTCTGGGGTTGCTGGTAGAGACCTTGAAGGTTTAAGTTCTTTCACAAGCTAATGGGCTTTAGCAACCGCTGGTGAAACCACAGTGGTTTAGTTTACTTATCAGGACAGTGCCTCGACCTGCTCACCCCACCATATTGAACTGTTTATTGGGTCTCAACCAGTCGGCTGGAAAAGGACTGTTTATTGGAGTGTGTTAATAAACAAGTGTTGGACCTTTATCGGTGTGTGGTACTCTGGTTAATGGGAGCAAAGGGAGGTGTCAGCACAACAGACTCTGCTCTTAAAGAAGCACCCCGGCCCGAGGAAAACAACAGGTACTGGCCTTCACCTCACCCGCATCAATGGGGAGGACATGGGCCGTAGCGCATCTCACTCTCACATGCAAGATACCCCTAGACCAGAGCTATTGGATAACCGATACACGAGAGAAGGGAGTGAGGCTGCTACATATGTGTGTATATATATATATATATATATATATATATTGTAACCTGGGGGGGCAGGTAGCGGGTACAAAAACTCCCTGGGATGAGCAGGCACAGATACCAACTCCATTGGATCAGTGAAAACAGTGTTGTTTATTGGTGCTATATACAAAGTCTAATGACAGGTGCTGTACAGTGTGCTGAAAACAAACAGAAGAAAAAATAGCTAAACAAAAGCCTAGCCGTGTCTCGGCTCTAACTACACAGTATGTACAGGCCCTCACTACCAGGCTGGACAAGCCTAACGCTTGTCAGCTTCCACATTCACAGAGTAACAAGTTTTACCAACCTTCTGGCTCTCACAAACCAACATTGTCTCTGTTTCCCAGGCTGAGCAAAGGCTGTCTGCTCAGGTGAGCTTTTAATTAACCTGTGGGAGAGAACCAACACCTGAACTGGACCCTGGCTCAGAGATCCCTGAATGTATATGAGAGGAGCCTGGGAGATGTATAAACCCCGAATAGGACTTTCCCAGGCTCTCTCTGGGATGCTCTGTCACACATCCTCCCCCCTTGTTTCAACCCCAGGGTTGGAACACCTGTAGCCCAACAGGAGTGAACACGGGAGAGGGCATATACATTCCCCATCTCAACACCTGGCCTGTGTTTTACTGTAAAAGCGTAGTCTTGTAGGGCCAAAAACCACCGGTTCACCCGCCTATTAGTCTCCTTCTTTTGGGCCATCCATTTCAGGGGAGCATGGTCAGTTATCAACTCAAACTGGCGCCCCAACAAGTAGTACCTGAGCGCGTCCACGGCCCACTTTATGGCCAGACACTCCTTTTCAATGACTGCGTACTTCTTTTCATGGTCATTGAGCTTTCTGCTTAAGTACACCACAGGGTGTTCTTCCCCATTGTGTACCTGTGAAAGTACTGCCCCGATACCCACATCAGATGCATCCGTCTGGACCAAAAAGTTTTTGGAGAAATCGGGGGAGTATAGGATTGGCTGTGCACAAAGAGCCTTCTTCAGTACTTGAAAAGACTCTTCTGCTACTGGAGACCATTTCACCATTACGGAGGCTTTCCCTTTTGTAAGGTCTGTCAGTGGGGCAGCTATAGTTGCGAAATTTGGGATGAATCTTCTATAGTACCCCACAATGCCAAGAAAGGCCCTGACCTGCTTCTTGTTTGCAGGACGTGGCCACTCCTGGATGGCTTCTATTTTGTTCACCTGGGGCTTTATGACACCCCGGCCAATAGTGTAGCCCAAATACCTGGCTTCCTCTAGCCCAATGGCACATTTTTTGGGATTTGCCGTAAACCCTTCTTTGAAAAGGGAATCCAGGACAGCCTGGACACGGGGCAAGTGAGACTCCCAGTCAGTGCTATGCACCACTATGTCGTCCAGATAGGCTGCAGCATACTGTCGGTGAGGTCTTAGGGTCCTGTCCATAGCCCTCTGAAATGTTGCAGGGGCATTTTGCAACCCAAAAGGCATTTTCTTATACTGAAACGACCCCTCCGGGGTCACAAATGCAGTCTTTTCTTTGGCCCTACCAGTCAGGGGTATTTGCCAATATCCTTTGGTCAAGTCCAAAGTGGTCAGATAACGGGCCTTGCCAAGTCGGTCTATAAGCTCGTCTACCCTGGGCATTGGGTATGTGTCAAACTTTGTTACCACATTAAGCTTCCTGAAGTCGTTACAAAACCTCCAAGTGCCATCTGGTTTTGGGACTAATACAATGGGGCTAGACCAGTCACTATTGGATTCCTCAATAACATCTAGCTCCAACATCCTTTTAACTTCCTCACTGATGTCCTTTCTTCTAGCTTCGGGAATTCGGTATGGTTTGAGCTTGACACGGACCCCAGGTTCAGTAACAATATCATGCTGAACTGCTGAAGTCGTGCCCGGCAACTCTGAAAATTTCTCTTTATTCCTTATCAGGAACTCTCTAGCTTCCTGTTTCTGGGAACATGACAGGGTGTCTGGAATCGTGACCTCAGGGATCAGAGGGGATTCAGTACCCTTAAGGGTTACCGGGAGAGACCTGGCAGTTAATGCCAGTCTATCCTTCCAGGGCTTTAACAGGTTTATGTGGTAAATCTGTTCGGGCTTCCTTTTACCTGGTTGATACACCTTGTAATTGACCTCCCCAACTCTTTAAATTTTTTCAAAGGGTCCCTGCCACTTAGCCAGGAATTTGCTCTCAACAGTGGGAACTAACACGAGGACCCGGTCACCAGGTGAGAAAACACGAAGTTGGGCCCCCCTGTTGTATATCCTCTGTTGGGCTGCTTGGGCCTGCAGTAAATGTTCTTTTACTACCGGCATGATTGCTGCAATCCTATCCTGCATTTGAGCGATATGCTCAATAACACTTTTGTGAGGTGTCTGCTCCCCCTCCCAAGTTTCCTTGGCTATGTCTAAGAGTCCCCGAGGGTGTCTCCCATAAAGCAGCTCAAATGGAGAGTACCCCGTAGAGGACTGGGGAACTTCCCTGATGGCGAACATCAAGTAAGGTATCAGGAAGTCCCAGTTTTTCCCATCCTTATCAACAACCTTTTTTAACATACTCTTTAATGTCTTATTGAAGCGTTCCACCAAGCCATCCGTTTGAGGATGGTACACTGAGGTACGCAACTGCGTCACCTTAAATAACTTGCAGAGCTCCCTAGTTATTCGTGACATGAATGGGGTACCTTGGTCTGTAAGGACTTCTTTCGGAATGCCAACCCGACTGAACACCATAAACAGCTCTTTGGCAATGTTTTTAGCAGATGCAGTGCGTAAGGGAAAGGCCTCGGGGTAACGGGTAGCGTAATCCATGATCACGAGGATATGTTGATGACCGCGGGCAGATTTGGGGAGTGGACCCACCAGGTCCATGGCAATCCTTTCAAAGGGCACTTCAATAATGGGCAAGGGCACTAACGGACTTCGAAAGTGGGGTTGGGGGGCTGACATCTGACATATAGGACAGGATTGACAATAATTCTCGATATTTTTCCATATCCCAGGCCAGTAAAACCTGCGCAACACCCTTTCAGTGGTTTTCTCAACCCCTAAATGGCCTCCTAGCAAATGCCCATGGGCAAGTTCCAACACCACCCGTCTGTATAGCTTAGGGACTACCAACTGTTCAACCACTTCATCATTAGTGTTACATACACGATACAGTAAATCCTCATTGCTGCAGAAATATGGAAAACAGGGCCCGTCCCCCGGTTCGACAGGTACCCCATCAACCACCACCACACTTTCCCAGGCCCTGGCAAGGGTAGGGTCTTTTCTCTGTTCCGTACCAAAATTTTCCTTGTGCACATTTAGATCGGTAAACTCTAACGTAGGCTCAGATTCAGCAGACGGCTGTCCAGCTCTACTGGTTGTGGGGACTTCTTCAGGCTCCCCCAGCTCTCCTGCCATAACTGAGAAAGGATCACCCGGAGAGCCCTGAGAGGAGTCCCCTGAACTCACAAGGTCAGTAATGGCCATGAGTTCTGGCTCTGCGACTGAGTTAGGTACTGCGACTGGGTCGGGACAATCCCACAGTTCCCAAAACTTAGGGAAGTCCCTACCAATGATAGCCTCGTGCACCAAGTGGGGCACCAGTCCGACCGAATGGGTCACCGTACCTAAGCTAGTTTTAAACTGAACAGTGGCTATTGGATACTCGCGGGTATCCCCATGTACACAGATCACAGCAACTTTTTTTGCATGAAAATTCACAGTTTCAACCATCTCAGCTGTAACCAAAGTAACTAGACTTCCTGAGTCCAGCAAGGCCGTAATAGGCTTATTATTAATAGTCACTTGACACATATGTTTTCCCACATTTGGCACTGCAGCGCATGAAACGGCAGAAAACATAGACTGCCTTCTAAAAGATAGATCACACTGCATTGGTTCATCTGTTAATGGACGGTTTGCTGCAACATGTCCCAGTTCTTGGCAACGAAAACACCTGATGTTTCCCCAATCTGGTTTGCTGACAGGCAGTGGCTTCCCTTGCTTGGGCCGCCAAACTTCAGTCCTGGCACCAAAATTCCTCCCCCCTATTTCCTTGCCATGCTTACCACCCACTTCCCCTGGAACAGTCTTACCGGTTGCTTGGGGAGACCGTGGTTTTGGATGGAAAGTCCGTGCGGCTGTAGGGGTGGTGACCAGGTTCTCTGCAGCAAAGTACCTCTCAACGAGCTCCACCAGGTTGTCTGCTGACTTGGGGTCTCCTTGACTCACCCACTTCTGCAGGGGAATTGGCAGTGACCTCAGGAATTGGTCCATGACCACACGCTCCACTATTTGTGGCGCAGACAGGGACTCCGGCTGTAGCCATTTCCGCACCAGGTGGATCAGATCAAACATCTGCGATCTTGGGGGCCTCTTTTCTTGGAAGAACCAGCTGTGGACCCGCTGAGCTCGAACAGCCAAGGTAACGCCAAGTCGTGCCAGGATTTCCCGCTTGACCTTCTCATAATCTCCCGCTTCTGCTGACTCCAGATCATAGTAGGCCTTCTGCGCTTCTCCAGAAAGTAAGGGGGCGATCAGTCCTGCCCACTGGGTTTGGGGCCAACCTTCCCTCTCAGCGGTCCGTTCAAATGTTAGTAGGAAAGCCTCTGGATCATCATCTGCCGTCATCTTTGAAAGAAAGCGACCCACATGGATGGTTGAGGGCTTGTCTCCAATATCCTTCATTATCGCAGGTGACCCCTGTGCTAGCGTCTCCAAAACCTCAGTAAGGGTTTTCCTATCCGCTTTTGCAGCAGTGGCAAGCTGTTCAAACAGCCTCTGCGATTGCTCCTGTACAGCACCAATCTGTTGGAACAGCACCTTGGTTTGCTCCTGTGCGATAGCGTTGGCTTGCTGTTGTGCAGCGTTTGCTTGCCGCAATTCAGCGTTAGTTTGCTGTTGTGTAGCGTTAGTTTGCTGTTGTGCAGCATTTGCTTGCTGCAACGCGGCATTTGCCAACACCATTTGTTTGAGGAGGTCCTCCATGTTGTCACTTTAGGTACTGGCCTTTTAAGTAGTAACTTACTACAGCTGCCCGCATTCTCCACCATATGTAACCTGGGGGGGCAGGTAGCGGGTACAAAAACTCCCTGGGATGAGCAGGCACAGATACCAAGTCCATTGGATCAGTGAAAACAGTGTTGTTTATTGGTGCTATATACAAAGTCTAATGACAGGTGCTGTACAGTGTGCTGAAAACAAACAGAAGAAAAAATAGCTAAACAAAAGCCTAGCCGTGTCTCGGCTCTAACTACACAGTATGTACAGGCCCTCACTACCAGGCTGGACAAGCCTAACGCTTGTCAGCTTCCACATTCACAGAGTAACAAGTTTTACCAACCTTCTGGCTCTCACAATCCAACATTGTCTCTGTTTCCCAGGCTGAGCAAAGGCTGTCTGCTCAGGTGAGCTTTTAATTAACCTGTGGGAGAGAACCAACACCTGAACTGGACCCTGGCTCAGAGATCCCTGAATGTATATGAGAGGAGCCTGGGAGATGTATAAACCCCGAATAGGACTTTCCCAGGCTCTCTCTGGGATGCTCTGTCACAATATATATATATATATATATATACACAGTTCCCCCCATACACCATCCATATATACAGTTCTCTCCCCCCCATATATACAGTTCCCCCCCATACACCATCCATATATCCAGTCCCCCATATATACAGTCCCCCCCCATACACCACCCATATAGACAGTTTCCCCCCTACACCACTCATATATACAGTTCTCCCCTCCCCCAATACACCATACATATATACAGTTAGCCCCCCCTCCCCATACACCATCCATATATACAGTTCTCCTCCCCCCATATATACAGTTCCCCCCATACACCATCCATATATACAGTCCCCCCCATACACCATCCATATATACAGTTCTCCCCCCATATATACAGTTCTCCCCCGCCATATATACAGTTCCCCCCCATATACCACCCATATAAACAGTTCCCCCCCCATACACCATCCATATATACAGTTCCCCCCCATACACCATCCATATATCCAGTCCCCCATATATACAGTTCCCCCCCCATACACCACCCATATATACAGTTCTCCCCCCCATACACCATCCATATATACAGTTCTCTCCCCCCTATATATACAGTTCCCCCCATACACCATCCATATAGACAGTTCCCCCCCCTACACTACTCATATATACAGTTCTCCCCTCCCCCCATACACCATACATATATACAGTTAGCCCCCCCCTCCCCATACACCATTCATATATACAGTTCTCCTCCCCCCATATATACAGTCCCCCCCATACACCATCCATATATACAGTTCTCCCCCCATATATACAGTTCTCCCCCGCCATATATACAGTTCCCCCCCATATACCACCCATATATACAGTTCCCCCCCATACACCATACATATATACAATTAGCCCCCCCCTCCCCATACACCATCCATATATACAGTTCTCCTCCCCCCATATATACAGTTCCCCCCATACACCATCCATATATACAGTCCCCCCCATACACCATCCATATATACAGTTCTCCCCCCATATATACAGTTCTCCCCCGCCATATATACAGTTCCCCCCCATATACCACCCATATATACAGTTCCCCCTCCCATACACCATCCATATATACAGTTCCCCCCCATACACCATCCATATATACAGTTCTCCCCGGGGGACACCGTCCACTGCTCTACTGACACCATCCACTGCTCTACTGACACCATCCACTGCTCTACTGACACCATCCACTGCCCTACTGACACCGTCCACTGCTCTACTGACACTGTCCACTGCTCTACTGACACCGTCCACTGCCCTACTGACACCGTCCACTGCCCTACTGACACCGTCCACTGCTCTACTGACACCGTCCACTGCTCTACTGACACCGTCCACTGCTCTACTGACACCGTCCACTGCCCTACTGACACCGTCCACTGCCCTACTGACACCGTCCACTGCCCTACTGACACCGTCCACTGCTCTACTGACACCGTCCACTGCTCTACTGACACCGTCCACTGCTCTACTGACACCGTCCACTGCCCTACTGACACCATCCACTGCCCTTCTGACACCGTCCACTGCCCTACTGACACCGTCCACTGCCCTACTGACACCGTCCACTGCTCTACTGACACCGTCCACTGCCCTACTGACACCGTCCACTGCTTTACTGACACCGTCCACTGCTCTACTGACACCGTCCACTGCTCTACTGACACCATCCACTGCCCTACTGACACCGTTCACTTTAAGTCCCCCCCCCACTGTTAATGCAATTTGGCCACAGCCACTGTTCACCTTAGCACACCTCATTACTACTCTCTTTGGTGTCCCAGGTATTTTAAAATTCTATAGCGTGTATTACAAAAAAATTGCCGTGCGCCGCGAAAGTGTTCGGGTTTGGCTTGAAGAAAAGGTGGCAACCCTAGCGCGCGCCCCCAGTGGCCGGAGGAGCAGAGGCCGTCAATAGACGGCCTCCCGGATTTGTAGAGCCACCTTGTGGCCGTCATTTGTCAATGGCCCGGTACTCAAGAATTTAAACATATACAAGGTAATGTTATTTCCAAGGCCTAGGTGTATACCCTTATATTTGTGAATTTTAAATGACATCTTTTACTTAATGGCCAATGTCACTATCCCTTTTTTTTGTTATGACATTTATTAACATAATTTATTACTTATATTAGGAGCACAGATAATGGCAAAAGAGTGGCAAAATGAAGAAAAACGAGGGCCCAAGTTTTTATTTTAAAGCATTATTTTTTTATTTGTGTGGTCACTGTTGAGCACTGCTGTTGGGGTAAAAGAAAAAGATTTTTGTTAATGTTACAATCGCAGTGTAGCTTTGATGTGTACAATTTTTGTAAATTAATAATTCCAAATTAAGTAAATTAAAGTGGAACTAATGTCTTTTTAGAGTGTCCAGCCCAATCCTGTGTGCCAGGATGACTAGTTCCTGCGTTTGTGCAGGAAAGATGTTATCCTGCGCTGGCCAATGAAGAAGCCCAAAAACCGGCACACCGGAGAAGATGTCAGCGCCAGTGAGGGACTGTTGGAAAGGTGAGTATACCTTTCTTTAGTTCCATTTTAACTTCTTTTTTATTAAAGGCTATTAAAGCAGTTGGCTATAGGACTGGATTATCACTGATAAATAGTTTCAAAGAGAAGTATGGCATATGTAAAAGAACAAACCTTCATACTTACCTCCATGCTGCAGCATCAGTGTCAAGATGCAGCTGTCCTATGCAGACTCTAAAGCCGTGTACACACGATAGGTTTTACTGATGAAAACAGTCCGATGGACTTTTTTCATCGGACAAACCGATCTTGTATGGGCCCCATCGGTCTTTTTTCCATCGGTGTTTAAAAATAGAACATGTTTTAAATTTATCCGATGGTTTAAAAACCGATAGCAAATTACTATCGTCTGTGGGGAACTCCATTGGATAAAAAACCCACGCATGCTCAGAATCAAGTCGACGCATGCTCAGAAGCATTGAACTTAATTTTTCTCGGCTCATCGGAGTGTTTTACGTCACCGCATTTTGGAACGGTCGGTTTTTTGACTGATAGTGTGTAGGCAAGATTCATGGAAGTTAGCTTCATCGGTTTTCCGATGGAAAAATCCATCGGTTTAAAAACTATAGGAAATCCGATCGTGTGTACAGGGCTTAAGACCAAGAACTGAGCAATCACATGACAGCTGATAGTTCAGTTCTCAGTCTGCTTCAAGAAAAGTGTAGTGACTGTCAGTAACCGCTCCCGTTTTACTCCTCCTTCAAAGCTCACTGGAGTGCTGGGCTGGAGAGGGGTAGGATCCGGCTCTCAGTCACGCGCTGAAAAGTAGAGCCAGCTGTTATTCAGGCAGCCAGGTGGATCCCAACTATATTGTTGGGGTTCTTCCAGAGCCTGTCATGGCTCTGCCCCATCACCTGATAGCGGGCAACCTGCTATTAGCTGACTTTTCCCTTAGTTCTGGGTAGAATGGGGATGGGTTAGGACCCCCATTAGGTTATTTTATACTGCTATCTGGGGTTTTGCTATGTATGCGGTTTAAATTTGATTATTTGGTAAGAGGTTGCACAAGTGGCGGGTGGAGCACTTTATCACTGGTGGTGCACTGATGTTGGTATTTTCACATGTGAGCACAATATAGATATATATTTTTTAATTTATTTATAAAATACTACACTATACGAGTTCTTTTTGGGTTTCACATGTGATGAGTTGAAAATATTTGTGAAGCAAAGGTGAATGAAGGAGAAGACACACAGTTGGTGATTTTGACAGTTTATTGGACCTATTTGGCATAAGTGAATTGGAAATATGGTAATAGGCTTGTAAAGTCATCTGCAGGATAACACTCAACTTTCCACTTGCCAACTGTATAACTTAGATATTAGGCAGCAAGGTGGCACGGCTGCGCTGGATCACATACCTAGTACATGATCCGACGTGTTCAGGTCTGGAGCATGCATGCATGCCGCCTATGGCTCACTGGGATTATACATAGGGGGAGCTGATCGGTGGGTACCGCTGACTCAATGCCCACTGGCATCCGCCGATTATTCGGTACAGAGGGAGAATGGCGGTCTGCCTATTTAAACAAGACAGATCGCTATTCTGTCAGTAGAGAAGGCATGGATCCTGTGATCCTGCAAAGCAGGATAGTACAAGCACCTCCCTCACAGTAAGAAAACACTAGCTAGGCACACAGTTAACCCTTTGATCGTCCCTGATGTTAACCCCTTCCCATCCAGTGTCATTAGTACAGTGATAGGGCATATTTTTTAGCACTGACCACTGTATTATTGTCACTGGTCAACAAAAAGTTTCAGTTAGTGTCCGTTTTGTCCACAGCAATATTGCAATCCCGCTAATCGCGGCCATTAAAAGTAAAAAAAATAATAATTATTATTAAAAATATCTCATAGTTTGTAGACGATATAACTTTTGCGCGGACAAATTAATATACGCTTATTGGTATTTTTGTTACCAAAAATATGTAGCAGAATACATATTGGCCTAAATTGATGAAGAAATTTGATTTAAATTTTTTTTATTGAATGTGTTTTATAGCAGAAATGAAAAAATATTGTTTTATTTATTTTTTTAAATTGTCAGACTTTTTTGTCTATAGTGCAAAAAATAAAAACTGCAGATGTGATCAAATACCACCGAAAGAAAGCTCTATTTGTAGGGAAAAAAAGGACATACAATGTATTTGGGTACAGTGTTGCACGACCGCGCAATTATCAGTTAACCACTTCAACACCGGGCTTTTTGTACCACTTCAATACCGGGCCTATTCTAGCACTTCTCTCCTACATGTACAAATCATCATTCTTTTGCTAGAAAATTACTCAGAACCCCCAAACAGTATATATGTTTTTTTAGCAGACACCCTAGGGAATAAAATGACGGTCATTGCAACTTTTTTTCTTGCACGATATTTGCGCAATAATTTTTCAAACGCCTTTTTTAAAAAAAAAAAAATGGTTTCATGAATTAAAAAATAACAAAACAGTAAAGTTAGCCCAATTTTTTGAGAAAATATGAAAGATGATGTTACGCCGAGTAAATAGATACCTAACATGTCACGCTTTAAAATTGCGCACACTCATGGAATGGCGCCAAACTTCGGTACTTAAAAATCTCCATAGGCGACGCTTTAATTTTTTTTACAGGTTACCAGGTTAGAATTACAGAGGAGGTCTAGAATTGTTGCACGCGCTCTAACGCACGCGGCGATACCTCACATGTGTGGTTTGAACGGCGTTTACATATGTGGGCGACTTACGTGTGCATTCGCTTGTGATCGCAAGCTACCGGGGACAGGGGCGTTTTAATTTTTTTTTATTATTATTTATTTATTTATTTTTTACTTATTTTTTTTACAATTATTTTTTTTACTTATTTATTTATATTTTTACAATTTTTTTTTTTTTAATCTCTTTTATTCCTATTACAAGGAATGTAAACATCCCTTGTAATAGGAATGGTGTGTGACAGGTCCTCTTTATTGAGAGATGCGGGGTCAATAAGACCCCACATCTCTCCTCCAGGCTGGAAAGCATGAGAACAGTGAAAAATGTTTCACTGATCTCATACTTACAGCCGCAATGGCGGCTTTGTTTACATTTGTTTACATTGTTTACACTTGAGGACCATCTGGTCACCAGTCATCTCTATGCTCATCATGTGACCCACCAACGGCGCCGGAAGATTTGCTCCGGGTCCCCGATCGCACGGGAGAGCCCGGAGAAGCACCGGATGGCGGCGGGAGGGGGGGATGTCCCCTCCCTCCGCCTATAAGAACGATCAAGCGGCGGAACCACCACTATGATCATTCTTATGGTGCACAGAATCGCCGGCACTTTAAAAGGATATCTGAATGATGCCTCTAGCTGCAGGCATCATTCAGATATCCCCCTACAAAGCCAGGATGTCATATGACGTCCACCCAGGATGGGAGATCCCATCTGTGGACGTCATTTGACTATGGCTGGGTAGGGAAGTGGTTAAAATAACGCAGTGCCATATCACAAAAAATGGCCTGGTCATGAAGGGGGGGGGGGGGGGGGAATCATACAATATATTCCTTTGCTTCATTCGTGAAAAATACTTAATTTTGTTTTTGTCCTATAAAAGTGCATGAGGAATATGTTCTATCAAATGAGGTTTGTCAGAAATTTCTACATAGTCTATACAGTGTGTACCACGTCTCCTCGATTTTAATGTGGAAAATATTAACTTTACTTTGTTAGGTGCTATCCACAGGTAAATGGGGATGTGGTTTAGCCAATTATATCTGCAAGAGATTACCACATATGCTGTGTGTAGCAAATTACTTCTGCTGCATCTGAAAAATAAAAACTTTAAGTTTATTTTTTTCTTCCAAAGCTAAATGGTACTTCTATTTTAACCAGAAAAATAAAAAATTTCCATATTCTTTTGGTCCTACAAAGCGATTTGGGGATTTGGCCTCGTACACACGGCCGAGATTCTCGTCGAAAAAAACATGTCGTTTTTTTCGACGAGATTCTTGGACAAGAAACTTGTCCCGGCCGAGTGTACAGACGCTCAATTCAAAGAACCCGCGGTTCTTTGAATGGAGCGTACGCGGTGACGTCATCGACTACGACGAGCATGCGCTCGTCACATTCGATGCCGTCGCCGCCATCTTGGTATACCCTACGTATGCCTAGGAAGCTACCGCGCATGCGTCGAATTCATTTCCAACTAGGGATGAGCTTCGTGTTCGAGTCGAACATACGTTCGACTCGAACATCGGCTGTTCGATGAAGATCGAACGATTTGGGCCGTTCGCACCAAATTCGAGTGACGCGAACGGCCCACAATGCACTATGCCATCGCAGTGTCATCCAGGCGCTGTGATTGGCCAAGCATGCACTGTGACCCCGCATGCTTGGCCAATCACAGCGCCGGCAGCGAGGAGAGCAATGATTGGACACAGGCAGGATGCCTGTGGCCAATTATTCTTGAGGGGGTTTAGTACACGCCCCACACTATAAAAGGCCGCCAGCGCGGCGGCCTTGTGTAGTGTGTTCCGGAGCAGGGAAAGAGAAGCATAGGCAGGGACAGTGTCATTTTTTTTCCTTTACTAATCCTGGATTCCTTGTGTTTAGGGACAAATAAGGATAGGTAGGGAGAGTGTCAGTGTGTTATTCTGTGCTAAACCTTGTTTGTAGGGACAGAGAGGTACAGTGAGGGAAAGTGTCAGTGTGCTATTCTGTTCTAAACCAATCTTGCTGAACCATATTTGAAATCCTTGAGTTTAGGGACAGAGAGGTACAGTGAGGGAAAGTGTCAGTGTGCTATTCTGTGCTAAATCTTGTTTGTAGGGACAGAGTAGGACAGTGAGTGAAACTGACAGTGTTCTATTCTGTTCTAAACCAATCTTGCTGAACCATATTTGAAATCCTTGAGTTTAGGGACTGAGAGGTACAGTGAGGGAAAGTGTCAGTGTGCTATTCTGTGCTAAATCTTGTTTGTAGGGACAGAGTAGGACAGTGAGTGAAACTGACAGTGTGCTATTCTGTTCTAAACCAATCTTGCTGAACCGTATTTGAAATCCTTGAGTTTAGGGACAGAGAGGTACAGTGAGGGAAAGTGTCAGTGTGCTATTCTGTGCTAAATCTTGTTTGTACGGACAGAGTAGGACAGTGAGTGAAACTGACAGTGTGCTATTCTGTTCTAAACCAATCTTGCTGAACCATATTTGAAATCCTTGAGTTTAGGGACAGAGAGGTACAGTGAGGGAAAGTGTCAGTGTGCTATTCTGTTCTAAACCAATCTTGCTGAACCATATTTGAAATCCTTGAGTTTAGGGACAGAGGACACTCGTGGAAACTCTCAGTGTGCTATTCTGTGCTAAATCTAGTTTGTAGGGACAGAGTAGGACAGTGAGTGAAACTGACAGTGTGCTATTCTGTTCTAAACCAATCTTGCTGGCCCTATCTCCTGTACTATGGGATGAGGTAACGTTGGGGGGCGTGGCTTAGCGTATGGAGGAGTAAGAAGCTTCCTCCAGGAGCTCCCGCACACACCGGTTTCATTGCGGCCACCAGCGCCTTCCAGACCCGCTAAACAGGTCGGTGATGGGGAGGAAAGGTGGGGGAGAAAGTCATCATACCCTCGATCCGAGCAAAGAGGGGGATATAGACAGATTTTTTTTTAAAAAGCTGTCGCCCTAGGCCCTAAGAATCCTAACCTGGAACACCCCAGAGATGTTATCTGCAGGGTCCACTTCTACGCGATTAAAGACGCCATCATGCAGGCGGCGCGAAAGCAAGAGAACATTTGTTTCAACGAGTCCCGGATTTCCTTACTACCGGACGTCTCCAAGCTGACCCTAGATATGCGTCGGGCATTGAAGCCCCTCACTGGGGCCTTACAAGCTAAACAAATCAAATATCGTTGGGGCTTTCCCTTCCACCTTTTTGCCTCGCATGAAGGGAAATCGGCAGTGTTTCGTACACTTGGCGATCTCCCCAAATTTCTAGGGACCTTTGAACTGCCTCAAATATCTCTACCTGACTGGCCTCATCGCGCAGCCACCCCTGGATTCCCAGTCGCCTCCGGATGGCAGAAGCAATCCAAGAAACCCAGGCGTTCCAGATCAGAAACCTCCAAGTCAAATGCTGGATGATTTAATGCTATCAGCCCTTCGTGCCTTTCCTTTTTTTTTCCCTCGCCCTCTTTAGCTGGGCGTTAGACCTGCAAAGTCGCCCCTGTTCTCAGGTTACAGTTTTGTTGGGGCGCTCTCCTACTAACTTCTGTCTTACTTCCTGCTCACAAGGGACATTCCGCCATATTTTGTGTTCTCTCTGAACGTTGACCCCCTGTGAATTTCTCCTTCCCCATAAGTAATGTCTGTCCTCCAATACCACATTGACTCCCCCCCAGCCCCCCCCCCATACCTAAAGAGATTTATTATGATTTTGTTTGGAAGCCTGGTGCAGAACCCCTGAGGCTGTCAAGTGTTCTCGCAGGTTGTCCGGGTCTTATACTCCCGGACTTATGTACATGAATGTATAACTAACTGCAGCCGTCGGGGGCTCTGTACCGCTTGACTTATGGTTATGTTTACATGTTTATTTTTACAGCCCGGTGTGTGCGGGCACCTCTGTGCACTGTCTACGACCCCCCTCCTAGGTTTACAGCGTCCTATTAGGACTCCGCTGACATGTTGCTTGCAACGTTACTAGTTTGGCCGTTTAGGCCCTATTTTCTACCTCTCCTCTCTTTCTCTCTTTCCCCTCTGTTTCTGGACCTCTCATTTCCTGTGCTTCTTTGTAATCAATCCTACACCCCTCCCTTTTCCCTCCCTACCCATTTCCCAGCGACAGCGAGCTCGGAACTAATTAAGATCTATTCCCACCCCATAGTACTACCCTCATGGCAACGCCCGCCTCCCTAAAAATCTCTTCCCTGAATTGTAGGGGCCTTAACGTCCCGGAGAAGAGGAGACATATCCTCTACCACTTCCACAAATTACGAACCCAAATCCTTCTCCTCCAGGAAACTCATTTCCGTTCCGACACCATCCCACAGGTTTTCCATAAAAGGTACCCTACCTGGTTTCACAGCACCAACCCTGCCGCAAAATCTAAAGGAGTATCTATTGCCTTTCATGCCTCATTCACCCCTGACGTGCTTGACACACTCATAGACCCCGCAGGGAGATATGTTTTTCTTAAATTGTCGTATTTGAATGTGATTTACACTGTAATTAACGTATACTCTCCTAATCAGGACCAACCGCAGTTCATCTCTAAGGTGGCCGCACGTCTGAAAAGGTTTAGTACTACCAACATGATCCTGGGAGGTGACCTCAACGTGGCTCTGATACCTCGCCTTGATTCCTCGACGGGTAAGTCCTCACTCTCCCCTGCTTCTTTGACCAAAATTAAAACCGCTCTATCTGACCTGTCTCTGGTGGATGTCTGGAGGGTGTTACACCCTTCCACAAAGGACTATACATATTTCTCCCCAGCACACTCCTCTTACAGCAGACTGGACTACCTATTCATCTCCCAAGCCCTATTGGACTGTTCTCCTGACGCCTCGATTGGCCTTACTCTTTGGTCAGACCATGCACCCATTCACTTGAGCTTGGGTAGGGCTCCTACCCCCAAGACCAGATCTTCCTGGCGGCTCAACGACAACTTACTCTTAGATACAGTGTGTGCTCAAGACATCCTCCGGACCATACAGCAATTTATTGCAGACCACGCACACGACGACACTAACCCTCTTACGAAATGGGAGGCCCTCAAATGTGTCCTTAGGGGCAAGTTTATTCAGCACGGCTCTAGGCTTAAACATGCACGCACGGCAGAGATAACCAGACTGTTAGCTTTAATAGCTTCATTGGAAGAGTCCCACAAACAATCCCCTGTGGCCAGGATTCATCTTGAGCTGGTTAATGCCAGGCGGGACCTCCTGCAAATCTTTTCAGAATGTTCCCTGGTGGCTAGGGATAAGGGGCGATTCACCCATTACTCCCAAGCCAACAAGTGTGGTAGACATTTGGCCCATACCCTACAACCTCAGCAAGCCCGAAAACATATCCCCTTTATTCACTCCCCCTCCGATGGTAAATTGAGTTCCAACTTAGCCATAGCCGATGAATTTCGTAAATACTATTCCAATTTATATAATCTATCCTCCCAAAACCCCTCTCCTAGGTCCCCCCTGTTTGGCTCCGAACAGGACATGTCTTCATATATTCAAGAAACCTCCCTCCCCCCCATACCATCCTCGGATGCTGAGGAATTGGAGTCCCCACTTTCTGAGGTAGAATTCCTATTAGCCATCAAAGAACTCAAAAATGGTAAAAGCCCAGGACCTGATGGGTTCTCTTCGCGCTTTTACAAGAAGTTTGCTCCTCAGCTTGCCCCCTTCCTTGCAAATGCCTTTAACGCCATTAATGATAATCTCTCCCCCTCTTCGTCCTTGCTTCATGCCCAGGTTGTGGTGATTCCGAAACCCGGTAAAGACCCCTCCTTATGCGCCAATTATAGGCCGATTTCCTTACTCAATATAGACTTGAAATTGTTTGCCAAGATCCTGTCGAAGCGTCTTTCCCCATTACTACCTGACATCATACATAGGGACCAGGTGGGTTTTGTCCCTGGCCGAGAGGCGCGGGACAACACCACTAAAACTGTTCATCTTATAGCATACGCTCACCGTAATCGGGTGCCGGCCTGCCTCCTCTCCAGCGATGCGGAGAAGGCCTTCGACAGGGTCAGCTGGCCGTTTCTCCAAGCCACCCTCACCCAAATAGGACTAGGACCTAAGATGCTCTTGCGCATTATGGCCCTGTATGCTACGCCCTCCGCCTCTATCTTAGTAAATGGTACTCACTCGCGTACATTCAAGATAGCTAATGGTACCAGGCAAGGATGTCCCCTTTCTCCTCTCCTTTTCGCTCTTGTTATAGAACACTTGGCCCAGGCCATCAGAGCAAACCCGAGCATAAGTGGTATTCAGACCCCCTCCTCATATTGCAAACTCTCCCTATATGCTGACGACCTCTTGCTTTATGTGACACAACCCCACATTAGTATCCCATCCATCCTAGCAGAGATCAACCGCTTCGGACGGCACAGTAATTATAAGCTTAACATCTCCAAAACGGAAGCCCTCAACCTATCACTTCCACATCATACCCTTTCCTCCCTCAAGACTAATTTCTCCTTCCAATGGCAGGCGACATCCATTTCATATTTAGGCACGTCCATTCCAACACGCGCGGCGGATATCTATACTCTGAATTTTGGCCCTCTACTCACTAAGATCAGACGTCTAACCGAGAACCGGATGGACAGACCGCTCTCTTGGTTTGGTCGCATGAACACCCTAAAAATGGACATACTCCCCAAATTATTGTATTTATTCCAAGCCCTCCCCATTTCCCTCCCGTCCGCATTTTTCCGCACCTTGCGCTCTTTGGCTATACGCTTCGTATGGCAGGGGAAGCACCCCAGATTGAATCATAATCTTTTATGCACCACCATCTCTAAAGGTGGAATGGGTCTGCCGGATTTTGAGCTTTATCATTCCTCAGCTGTGTTATCACGGATCCTGGAGTGGTTCCCCCGCCCCTTTGTCAAAGCCGCTACCCTGGTGGAACAAGACTTGTCCCCGTTGGATCTTCGGGCCCTCCTATGGGGTTTTGAACATACACCGGGGTCTTTCGCTGCATTATCTCCCCTCACCAGGGATGCTCTGGTGCTTTGGTACCGCAAGAGAGAGGCCTATGCTTTATCTACTGAACCAAGCCCACTCACCCCATTATTTGACAACCCAGCCCTTCCGGAGGGCAGGTCCATCCACACACTTAACGGCTACGACAGAGCTTCCTGGCCTACGGCACAACAGTTCGTTGACTCCGCGCGGGGTACCTTTAAGCCAAACCACAACTATACGTCTTCCCACTTGACTTGGCTCACCCGACTACACCTGACTTCTTATTGCAAAGGACTTTACGAATCCGCACAGATCCATAGACCCCTGACCAGTTTTGAACAAATATGTACACTTCCTGACACCCCCCGCCATACCCTTTCCTTGACCTACAAATTGATTCTAGACCACACTCATGACTCCTTACCTAAATTTACAAAAGTTTGGTCGGAGGAGCTTGGGAGAGACATTACAGAGGTAGAATGGAGTAAAGCCTTTCTTTTTACCCACAAATCGTCTATCTCTAGCTACTCCCAAGAAAAAAACTATAAGGTGATTGCCAGATGGTATCGAGTCCCGACCACCCTCAGGATCATGTACCCCTCAGCTGCGGACACCTGCTGGAGATGTAACTCGGCAACAGGTACATACAGTCACGTCTGGTGGGAATGTGAGGTAATTCGACTGTTCTGGTCTCAGATTTTTCAAATTTATTCTGAGATTTATGATATGCCTCTTCAGCCTTCTCCTTTTATTGCCCTCCTCTCCATCCTACCGGGTACTGTCAAATTTCAAAAACACAATCTTCTTAAATTTTCCCTTAGCGCGGCTCGATGACTCATCTCTAGGCATTGGAAAACCACCTCCCCTCCTTCAATTGTAGAATGGGTGAATGAGATGAATACTAGTATGCTAATGGAGGAAATGCTTGCCAACTCTCTAGACAGACATGCTAAATTCTCCTTTATCTGGAGTGTATGGAGACATTACTCAACTTCGGATAAGTTGAAGGATAGGCTCCCAATAGGGCCTACTCTCTGAGGCCTTACCAGTCCTCTACCTTCGGGTTCCCTGCCATGACTGGATACCCTTCCATTGGTCCGCAGCTCGCTGTCCCCCTCGCCCCCCCCTCTTCTCCTTCCACCCTTCCCTGTGCACTACGCCCCCCTTCTAAACTCTAGATTTCCCTTTCTATCTTTATTTCTCCCTATCTCTTTCTGGGGCCTCCCCTAAAGTTATTTGGAGATTCTTTTACATGTATGCGGTCCATTTTCTGTTCACACTGTCATCGCTTGTGAGACTTCACCAATAGGTGTTGGTATGGTGTCGTTTGTACAGATATTCATGTCATCCCCGAATGACTCCTCCGATCCAGGATTGCAGTAGGATCCCACAGGGGCATCCTGGTCGGACGGAGTGGATAATGTACCTTCAGACGACACTGTTTGATTTGTGTATTGCTTCACACCTCTTCTCATGAGCTAGTTGTTATTTGTATATTGCCGTATACATGCTGTAACGGGAGATTACCCCTTACTTATCGGTCCAGGTTGCCTCTTGCTGGGCTCCTGGATTTTTGTATTTCTTCTGTACAGTTGAAACTTTGATAAACAATAAAAACTAATTGAACCTAAACCAATCTTGCTGAACCATATTTGAAATCCTTGAGTTTAGGGACTGAGAGGTACAGTGAGGGAAAGTGTCAGTGTGCTATTCTGTGCTAAATCTTGTTTGTAGGGACAGAGTAGGACAGTGAGTGAAACTGACAGTGTTCTATTCTGTTCTAAACCAAACTTGCTGAACCATATTTGAAATCCTTGAGTTTAGGGACAGAGAAGGACACTCGTGGAAACTCTCAGTGTGCTATTCTGTGCTAAATCTAGTTTGTAGGGACAGAGTAGGACAGTGAGTGAAACTGACAGTGTGCTATTCTGTTCTAAACCAATCTTGCTGAACCATATTTGAAATCCTTGAGTTTAGGGACTGAGAGGTACAGTGAGGGAAAGTGTCAGTGTGCTATTCTGTGCTAAATCTTGTTTGTAGGGACAGAGTAGGACAGTGAGTGAAACTGACAGTGTGCTATTCTGTTCTAAACCAAACTTGCTGAACCATATTTGAAATCCTTGAGTTTAGGGACAGAGAGGTACAGTGAGGGAAAGTGTCAGTGTGCTATTCTGTGCTAAATCTTGTTTGTAGGGACAGAGTAGGACCGTGAGTGAAACTGACAGTGTGCTATTCTGTTCTAAACCAATCTTGCTGAACCATATTTTAAATCCTTGAGTTTAGGGACAGAGAAGGACACTCGTGGAAACTATCAGTGTGCTATTCTGTGCTAAATCTTGTTTGTAGGGACAGAGAAGGACAGTGAGGGAAACTGTCATTGTGCTATTCTGTTCTAAACCAATCTTGCTGAACCATATTTGAAATCCTTGAGTTTAGGGACAGAGAAGGACACTCGTGGAAACTATCAGTGTGCTATTCTGTGCTAAATCTTGTTTGTAGGGACAGAGTAGGACAGTGAGTGAAACTGACAGTGTGCTATTCTGTTCTAAACCAATCTTGCTGAGCCATATTTGAAATCCTTGAGTTTAGGGACAGAGAGGTACAGTGAGGGAAAGTGTCAGTGTGCTATTCTGTTCTAAACCAATCTTGCTGAACCATATTTGAAATCCTTGAGTTTAGGGACAGAGAAGGACACTCGTGGAAACTCTCAGTGTGCTATTCTGTGCTAAATCTAGTTTGTAGGGACAGAGTAGGACAGTGAGTGAAACTGACAGTGTGCTATTCTGTTCTAAACCAATCTTGCTGAACCATATTTGAAATCCTTGAGTTTAGGGACTGAGAGGTACAGTGAGGGAAAGTGTCAGTGTGCTATTCTGTGCTAAATCTTGTTTGTAGGGACAGAGTAGGACAGTGAGTGAAACTGACAGTGTGATATTCTGTTCTAAACCAATCTTGCTGAACCATATTTGAAATCCTTGAGTTTAGGGACAGAGAGGTACAGTGAGGGAAAGTGTCAGTGTGCTATTCTGTGCTAAATCTTGTTTGTAGGGACAGAGTAGGACAGTGAGTGAAACTGACAGTGTGCTATTCTGTTCTAAACCAATCTTGCTGAACCATATTTGAAATCCTTGAGTTTAGGGACTGAGAGGTACAGTGAGGGAAAGTGTCAGTGTGCTATTCTGTGCTAAATCTTGTTTGTAGGGACAGAGTAGGACAGTGAGTGAAACTGACAGTGTGCTATTCTGTTCTAAACCAATCTTGCTGAACCATATTTGAAATCCTTGAGTTTAGGGACAGAGAGGTACAGTGAGGGAAAGTGTCAGTGTGCTATTCTGTTCTAAACCAATCTTGCTGAACCATATTTGAAATCCTTGAGTTTAGGGACAGAGAAGGACACTCGTGGAAACTCTCAGTGTGCTATTCTGTGCTAAATCTAGTTTGTAGGGACAGAGTAGGACAGTGAGTGAAACTGACAGTGTGCTATTCTGTTCTAAACCAATCTTGCTGAACCATATTTGAAATCCTTGAGTTTAGGGACTGAGAGGTACAGTGAGGGAAAGTGTCAGTGTGCTATTCTGTGCTAAATCTTGTTTGTAGGGACAGAGTAGGACAGTGAGTGAAACTGACAGTGTGCTATTCTGTGCTAAACCAATCTTGCTGAAGCATATTGCAAATCCTTGTGTTTAGGGACAGAGAAGGATAGGCAGGGGACAGTGTCAGTGTCATTGTTGCTAAGCCTCCTGCACAGTATACACCTGAAGGTAGCCCTTATTGCTGTTTTTCCCATCTCCCTGCAGGCCATCCATTAAAATGTCTGGAAGGCAAACAAGGAGAGGCAGACAGTCAGGAGGCAAAAAAAGATGGCAAGCAGGCTCTGTGTCTGGGGGCAACAGTGCTGGTCGTGGACGCGGTGCATTGTCATCAGCACATGGCCATGGGACACGCTTGTCCTTCTTTTCGGCAGCTGGACATGTTGAGCCACATCATGCCGAAGACTTGGTAGAGTGGATGACCAAGCCCACCTCATCCTCCTCATCCTCTCTCACCCAGGCTCAGGGTACTGGCAAAGCAGCTGCCCAAGCGTCCTCTTCTCTGGTATCATTATCTTCATTAGTCAATCCTTCCCTAGACCCACCATGTCCTCCTCCTGAGGAGTCCCCCGAACTGTTTGAGCACAGTGTTGGGTACATGCTCCAGGAGGATGCCCAGCGTTTCGAAGGATCTGATGATGATACCCAGATAGAGGAAGGCAGTAGCGTGAGAGCAGAGAGAGGGGATGCTCAAGAAGGACACCAATCTGGCAGTCATGCTCCAGCAGCTGCAGCATACTGCCAGATTGGCCCCAGTGATGAGGAGGGAGGGGATGATGAGGTCACTGACTCCACGTGGGTGCCTAATAGGAGAGAGGAGGAGGAGGAGGATGAGGAGGAGGCACATCTCCAATGAGGCAGGATGCCCTTGGGTGGCCAGCCTATGGGCAGCACACCGACGGAATCACACCGCAGAGCTCCGCCTGTGCAGGGCGCTGCCTCTGCCCGTCATTCAAAAAGTTCTTTGGTGTGGGCCTTTTTTGAGGCGAGTGCATCAAATCGCACAGCTGCTGTTTGCAACATATGTCTCAAGCGTATATCGCGTGGCCAAAACATCAGCCGCTTGGGCACCACATGCTTGATCAGACATATGTTGACCTGCCATGCAGCTCGTTGGCAAGCCTACCTTAAAGACCCACACCAAAGAACAAAGCTGACCTCTTCTTGCACCGCATCAGCTGGGATCTCCAACCCCACTATACCTTCAGTCCTCTCTGAAACCTGCTCTGAGAGGAACGAAGGTGTAGAATTAGGTGTGTCACAGCCAAGTACTTGCGGGCACTCTGCTAGCAGTACACCGACGTCCGATTCTAGCAGGCAAATTTCCCTGCCCCAGCTGCTGGACCGTTGAAAGAAGTTCACTCCCAGCCATCCACATGGCCAGCGGTTGAATGCTAGCTTGGCTAAATTGCTAGCGCTTCAACTGCTGCCTTTTCAGTTGGTAGACTCGGCCCCCTTCCGTGAGTTTGTGCAATGTGCGGTTCCTCAGTGGCAAGTTCCCAAACGCCACTTTTTCTCACGGAAGGTGATTCCGGCTCTCTACAGGCATGTGGAAGGCAATGTCTTGGCCTCGCTGGACAGGGCGGTCAGCGGTAAGGTTCAAATTACCGCTGACTCATGGTCCAGCAGGCATGGACAGGGACGTTACCTTTCTTTCACGGCCCATTGGGTCACTCTTTTGGCAGCTGGGAAGGATGCAGGACAAGGTGCAGTAGTGTTGGAGGTTGTTCCACCGCCACGCCTCCAAAATGCTACTACTGGTTGTGACACACCTCTCTCCTCCACCCCCTCCTCTTCTTCTTCCTCCATGGCCTCTTCCTGTGGTTTGTCCTCGGAACCAGCGGTGCTCCGTAGGCATTCAAGGGGCTACGCAAGTACGCAGGCAAAAAGATGCCATGCCGTGCTTGCGCTGGTGTGTTTGGGGGACAGGAGCCACACTGGGGCAGAGGTCCTGTCTGCTCTGCAGGGGCAGGCCGAGAGGTGGTTGACGCCACGCCAGCTTAAGCCAGGAATGGTGGTTTGCGACAATGGCACCAACCTCCTCTCCGCCCTCCGTCAGGGACAACTGACCCATGTGCCCTGTATGGCTCACGTCCTTAACCTGGTGGTGCAGCGGTTCTTGGGCAGGTACCCGGGCTTACAGGATGTCCTGAGGCAGGCCAGGAAAGTCTGTGTTCATTTCCGCAGATCTTATAATGCCAGTGCTCGCCTGGCTGAGCTGCAAAAGGAGTTGAACCTGCCCAAGAACCGCCTTATATGTGACATGCCCACCAGGTGGAACTCAACGTTGGCCATGCTGCAGCGGCTGCACACGCAGCAGAGGGCCATCAATGAGTACCTGTGCGACTACGGCACCAGGACAGGGTCAGGGGAGCTCAGGTTTTTTTCACCACGCCAGTGGGGCATGATCAGGGATGCATGCACTGTCCTGGCACCATTTGAGGAGGCCACGAGGATGGTGAGCAGTGACAGTGCATGCATCAGTGACACTGTACCTCTTGTCCACCTGTTGGAGCACACGCTGTGTGGAATAATGGACAGGGCACTTGAGGCAGAACAGAGGCAGGAAGAGGAGGACTTCCTTGCCTCTCAAGGCCCCCTTTACCCTGACAGTGTTCCTTCTGTCCCACCCATCGCACAGGAAGAGGAGGAGGAGGAGGAGGATTGTGTCAGCATGGAGGTGGAGGCTGGCACTCAGCATCATCAGCAGCAGTCTTTTAGGGATGATTTACAGTCCCAAGAAACCAGTGGACTTGTACCTGGCTGGGAGGAGGTGGCTGCGGATCATGTCGTCCTTAGTGACCCAGAGGACTCCGGACTGAATGCCTCAGCTAACCTACGCTGCATGGCCTCCCTGATCCTGCAAAGTCTGCGGAAGGATCCTCGTATTCTTCGGATCAAGGAGAGGGACCATTACTGGCTGGCCACTCTCCTTGATCCACGGTACAAGGGTAAGGTTGCGGACCTTATGTTACCGTCGCAGAGGGAGCAGAGAATGAGACAACTCCGGGAGGCCTTGCAGAAAGGTCTGTGCAATGCGTTCCCAGAGACTGGGAGGTTACAAACTCCTGGTCCTGGACAACGAGTTGCTGAGGCTTCGGAGCGGTGGGGAAGGTGGCCGTCTGACCGATGCGTTCAGACAATTCTTTAGTCCGCAGCCCCAAAGTATGATCGTTTCCAGCAACCATCGCCAGCGTCTGATATACATGGTGCAGGAATACCTAGGGGCAAGGTCAGACTTGGACACCTTCCCCACCGAAAATCCTCTGGCTTACTGGGTCTTGAGGATGGATCACTGGCCAGAGCTTGCACAGTATGCAATTGAGCTACTGGCCTGTCCTGCATCCAGCGTTCTTTCAGAACGCACATTCAGTGCTGCTGGAGGATTTGTCACGGATCACAGGGTGTGCCTGTCCACCGACTCGGTTGATCGACTGACTTTCATCAAGATGTACCAGTCTTGGATCACCACCAGCTACCACACACCTGATGCTGATATAACAGACTAATTGATTTTAAAATGTCACATCCCTTCAAGACTGATGCTGATGCTGAGTTCCTGTGCTGTTATGTTGACTAGCTATCCTCCTCCTCCTCCTCAATGATCCGATTAATGATGATAGCTTGGAAGATCATTTTGGTTTATGGGTGCCGCCACCAGTGGCTAAGGCCCAATTTTTCAGCCCCTGTTTAACAGGGGCGTGTAATTACAATTTTTGATGCAATACTTTGCAACAGGCCTCATTGCTGTGCTCCAAGTACAGTATCTGTGAGGGGTTGCAGTGTTGTGCCACCAGTGCCTAAGGCCCAATTTTTCAGCCCCTGTTCAACAGGGGCATGCAATTATAATCATTGATCTAATAATTCACAGCAGGGCCCATTGCTGCGCCCACCAAGAGTAACTGTCAGGCCTTACAGTGTTGTGTCAACACCACCACCACCACCACCAAAGGCCCAATTTTTCAGCCCCTGTTCAACAGGGGCATGCAATTATAATCATTGATCTAATAATTCACAGCAGGGCCCATTGCTGCGCCCACCAAGAGTAACTGTCAGGCCTTACAGTGTTGTGTCAACACCACCACCATCACCACCACCACCAAAGGCCCAATTTTTCAGCCCCTGTTCAACAGGGGCATGCAATTATAATTATTGATCTAATAATTCACAGCAGGGCCCATTGCTGCGCCCACCAAGAGTAACTGTCAGGCCTTACAGTGTTGTGTCAACACCACCACCACCACCACCACCACCAAAGGCCCAATTTTTCAGCCCCTGTTCAACAGGGGCATGCAATTATAATTATTGATCTAATAATTCACAGCAGGGCCCATTGCTGCGCCCACCAAGAGTAACTGTCAGGCCTTACAGTGTTGTGGCACCAGCACCACCATCAAAGGCCCAATTTTTACTACCACTGTTCAACAATTATATGTTATTACAATTCCTGATATAATAGTTGACAGCAGGGTGTTCCAGCACCCACCAAGAGTAACTGTGAGTGCTTACAGTGTTGTGCCAACACCAACACCTAAGGGGCCAATTTCTGCAGAGTATATACGGCAGGTCCCTACTTTCAAACATCCAACTTACAAACGACTACTACTTGCAAACGGAAGAAGACAACAGGAAGTGAGAGGAAATCTACCCCTTGGAAGGAAAATTCTCTCCTGAAAGAATTAATATGGGAGAAAGGTGTCTCCTCTCTACTGATGCTTTATCACCAATCCTTGTTTCAATAAAAACACCACATTTCAAAATCAGTTGTCATTGGGACGCAAAGTGAGGTGAAATGTTCTGAACAGGGGCACATACAGCAAAACAAATGTTACAGGGGTGATAACCCTTCCCTATGTTTTCCAAAAAGCTTAAAAATAGGTATATGGGCTGGAGCTACACTTAAACAATGTAGCTGTTCAAAATTACAAACAGATTCAACATAAGAACAAACCTACAGTCCCTGTCTTGTATGCACCGCCTGTATACGGCTGTTCAGAGTATATAGGGCCTTTTTTATTTTGTGTGCGGGGTTCCCCTTAATATCCATACAAGACCCAAAGGGGCTGGTAATGGGCTGGGGTAGGGGGGGGGTGATGGGGTAGCTATGCCATTTTTCTTAAAGATTTTCATCCATTTTACCGGGACCAGACATTACATTAAAGCCGCAAGCAGTTTTAAATGGCTTTTTTTTCCTTTAGAAATGTAATTTTGTGCAGGGACAGTTCTAAACACGGGAAACACGTGGCACTTCACAGGCATACTTTAGACACCCCCCAGGTACAATATTTAAAGGAATATTTGACTTTTTTTTTTTTTCACTTTATGCATCATTAAAATGACTGCTCCCGGAAAACGTCCGTTTTTAAAACTTCTTTTTGCATTGATACATGTCCCCTGGTGCAGAACCCGGGTTCCCAAACTCTGTTTAGGACAATAACATGGATAATAGTCGTTATAATTAGCACTTTAGAATCCGAACGTTCGCATTCCTTGTATTTAATAGGGTTCTAATGTTCGTGCGAACTTTCGGTCCGTTCGCGGGTTCTGGTGCGAACCGAACCTGGGGGTGTTCGGCTCATCACTATTTCGAACATGCGCGGGCTTCCGGGAGGACAGGTAAGTGTACACACACTCACTTTTCTCGTCGAGAAACATGCCGACGAGAATCTCGACGAGAAAATAGAGAGCAGGATCTCTATTTTCTCGTAGAGATTCTTGTCGCTTTTCTTGACGAGAAACCATACACACGAACGAATTTCTCGGCAAAAAATCTCTGCCAGCAAGTTTCTTGCTGGTTTTTGCCGAGAAACTCGTTCCTGTGTACGAGGCTTAAGGCTTAGGTTAGGAGGCCCATAAGAAAATGGAGAAATACTATGTTAGTTGTCTGTAGCATATTTATTCTGTTGAAATCAGACAAATATAAACTTTATTTTTTATTTTTTACCTCCAGGGTTAAATGGTGATGCAATGAGGCCTACAAGAAATTGTAGAACAAACTCTACATTGGGGTAGTCAACCCTGGAGAGATCTATCTGAACAATATGGAAGAGATCAAAGACCACTAGAGTGAAACATGCTTTTTTTTAAAAGATAATCTAGCAAGGCTCCATTAAAAAGTAAGGAAGGTTTGAGGAGCTTTGGGGTCAGTAGTAACGAAGGGCCCAGGAGTAAGTAACACAGAGTAAAGGGTTCAATACTATGTAACACAGAAATCAGAGGTCAGTGGTAATACAGAGTGGAAAGGTCAGGAGTAAATAATGGTGAGTTCAGAGGTCAGTAGAATGTACCTAAAGTAAATGGTTTAAGGGTGAGTAAAACAGAATTAAGAGGTCATTGGTATGTAATGCAGAGTGCAAGGGTCAGGAGTAAGTAATGGTGATTTCAGAGGTCAGTAGAATGTATCTAGAGTGAATAGTTTAAGGGTGAGTAAAACAGAATTAAGAGGTCATTGGTATGTAATGCAGAGTGCAGGGGTCATGAGTATGTAATGAGTAAGTCAGCAGTATTTTTTAAAATCTGATATGTAGAAGGGTGGACAGCTTATAGTTGTAGGATTCTACACTTAATTGTTGTTGCTTCTGCCTGCCCTCTGGCCTTAAGATTTTCCCTTTATTTGATGCCTACCTTTCCCCCTCATCTGTGAAAGGGCAAGCAGCCTAGAGTCTTAAGCCTCGTACACACGGTCAGACTTCCATCTGACTTTTCCGTGGATTTTTGTCCGAACGGAGTTGGCCGGGCACACCCATAGCATACACACCACAGGACTTTTCTGCAAACTTTCCCAAAACTTTTTGCAACATCACATGGTTTTTCTGCTCTTTTCTGCTCTTTACCGCCACCCTTTGGTCAACTTCTGCTATTGTTGGTTGATTTTAACATTAGTTGTTTTGTCCATCGGACAAAAGTCCTATGGTTTTCTGTACACACGGTGGAACTTTGCTCCATCGGACTTTTGTTGGGCAAAAGTTTGTCCGTTTGCAGACTCAACTTTTGTCCGATTATAAAAAAAAAAAAAACGAAAAAAAGTTTGTCCGATGGAGCGTACACACGGTCGGATTGTTGGTCCAACTTGCTTAAAACAAAGTTTGTTGGGCAAAAGTCCGACCGTGTATACGGGGCTTTAGACTCCATTCACACAGGGGCAACACGACTTCCAGCGCGACTTTGGGAGGCAACTTGGACACGACTTGAGTATGAATCACAGCGCGACCTGGAGCTACTTACAAGGCAACTTCAAGTTGCCTCCAGGACAGGAGACATTCCAGTGGCCAATCAAACAAGAATCAGCTCTGTGGGAGGGAGGGGGAGGGAGAGGTTTGCCTGAGAAATGTATGTTCTCTTCCTGGAAAGTTGCTTCTGTTAAGACAGGGGATCCGACTTCTGAGCGACTTCCATTGAAATCAATGGGTACAGGTCACCTAGCAGTTGCCTAGAAGTCGGATTGAAGTAGTACAGGGACCTTTTTTGAAGTTGGAGCGACTGCAGTAGTGTGCATTAAGACGGCTCCATTCACTTACATTGATTTTCTCATGCAGCGCGACTTGAGGCGACTAGGGGCGACCTGGGGCGACTTGAAGTCGGATCCAAAGTTGCCCCTGTGTGAATGGGCTCTTAGGCTTTTCCTTGCAGATATGTCTCCAGTGAACTGACTATAATAACATAAATAACAAAAAGAGAAAAAAAAAAGAAAGAAAACAAAAAACAAAAAAAAACATCCAGTTGTTGAGTACCTGGGAGGATTAGGATCATGCTTAAAATCGATGAGGAATTGCAGAGTTACCTGACCTCTGTTATGTGCAGCCCAACAACTGCATCAATACCAAAGAATACAGGAAAATAATACAAAAACATAAATACATATTAAAATAAAACCTGGAAAATTAAAAACAAAACAAAGTATGAAAAATAAATTGTGGATGGGATTATGTTATTCTGGGGCAATTTAGGCCAGCAAATTTCTATTAGATTATTTAGGGGACTGGTTGCAGTTCAAAAATTATGGATAAATTGGGTAACATGCTACTGAACTTGAGGGGGGGGGGCAATTTAAGTGTAGGGCTACCCCCCAGTTAAGAGAGCCGCTGGATTTGTTTCGGGCCCTGTGTACAGCACCGCCAACCCCCGGCAATCTACTCGACCCACTCTGGCACAGCTAGTCTAGGGATTGTGCTCTTATCACAATCTAACAGTTTATGCACATAATCTATCTGTATTGCAAGGGTAGCCTCTTTGCATAAAGACAACACACTGATAGCAACAGATAAATTATAACGTTTCTTTACTTTGGGTAAAAGGCATAAGGTTAACACATAACACATATATGTCTGCAGAGCCCTGCAGCAGAAAATATAACGCAGGCGGTTACCCGCCAAGTACAGCTATCTCTAACTATGCGCCCTTATGGCGCAGCAACCAAAGTTCTAACTACAGATCAGGCCTGACCCAGATCTAAACTCAGTCTCTAGAAGAACAATTTCTTTGCATGCAACTTGACTGGTGGTGCACAACAGGAATGGTAATTTGTAATCCAAAGGGTAGGAAAATAAAAAGGAGAATAAACCCCTCACAGGAGACTACTCAACTCAGTTCCGCCACTAGTCTCCTGTGGGACAGTAGAATAGAACCCGGAGGGCCAAGGCAGTCTCTAGGCCGAATCAAAGTACAGTCTATATGAATGAGCAGGTGCTCGCTCACCACTCCGGACGCGATCCCAGTCCGGGACTTCCACCTACTGTGTCTCCGCACACAGTATCCGCAACGACCGGGTCTCCGGTCCAACTGATGTCCAAACTCGACAAAGTCAGGTGCTACCCAAGCTCCGCAGTGGGGTGGAAGGCTCTCTGGAAGTTGTGCAAGGCCCTGGCTTCCGGCCCTGCACTGCAGCAGATCCGCACAGGAAGACCTGTTGATTGCAGCGCGGTGTCCAAAGAGGCCGAGCTCAGCCTCGCCCTCTTCTTATATAGCCCCTCCCATGAGTCTCTGCGGTGGCTAAATGCACCCTGGGTGTTGAACGGAGTTCTGGGTAACGTAGTCCCGGGGCCTTAAAGGAGACCCCGCTACACACTCCCCCCACTTAAACTCTTTGGTCCCCAAAGATAACATCAAATTATAGTACGCACAACATCAACCAAAGTTGCGTATGATGTTGGCAGAGGAAATTCCCACCAAAAATAAGGAGGTGAACTTCCCTGCCCACAGGTCACACTATCATTAGTGTCCTGCCTAACTGTGCCAGAGAGTGAGTTGGGGTTGCCCCCCACCAAATGAACAGTGGAGGGATTAGGGTCTTCCATACTCCTCCTGGCAGTAACTACAGTGTCTTCCGAGCTCCTCCCCATCTGTGGGTAAGTTAATCTTCTGGGAGGCTTTATGGCCCTTCGCATCCTTTGTCCTCTTGGGTTTTCTGGTTCAGCCGGAACAGGTTCCTCTTCTGGAACCGACTCAGGAGTTTCCATTGGTTCAGGAACACTTGACTCCGGAGCAGGGAGGTACATGGAATCTCTTGAATCCTCTTCGGGGAGTATGTCACAGGCATTTCCCCAAGAATCCGACAAAGGGCTGGACGGGATGAACTCAGTAGCTTCTGCATTCAGTGTTCTGTCTATGGTGTCTTCTTCAGGTGGAAGATCAATAGCAGAAGTTTCTGGGGCCTGGGAAGGCCAAAGCCAATCAAGTTCTTCTCCCTCATCTTCACTTAGCTCCGAGGTCTCTGTCTCCCCCATCCGAGGGGTCTGGGACCGAGTGTTTGGTCTGGGAGTATCCAGGATGGGGGTATCCGAACTGCTTCAGCTAGTGGGAGTAGGTGGTTCCGATGCCAGGTCTTTAAGGGCCCACCTTCCCTTCTGGCTTAAGTCTGTAAACGGGTAGGCCCGGTAGTCTCTTGCAAATAACATAGGGTTCAGGTCTCCATCTGTCTGCAAGCTTGTGTTTTCCAGGGACACCCAAGTTCCATAGCAACACTCTGTCTCCAGGTTGTAAATCTTGAATCCGAACTTTCAGATCAAAGCTCTTCTTGTTGCGGGCCCCCCTTTGTTCTGAGGCCGCCTGGGCCTGTTCATAGGCCAACTTCAAATTGTGTCTGAGTCTATCAACATATCCTTTGTGGGAAGTGGCAGAACAATGGTCTATGGAGGTGCCAAAGGCCAGATCTACCGGTAGCCTTGCTTCTCTTCCGAACATAAGTCGATAGGGTGAGTACCCTGTAGCGTCACTGGTGGTGCTGTTGTATGCATGCGCAACTGCCGCTATGTGGTTACTCCAATGCTGCTTCTTTTCACTGCTTAAGGTCCCCAGCATGTTGAGCAGGGTTCGGTTGAACCTCTCCGGCTGAGCATCACCTTGTGGATGATAGGGGGTAGTTCGTGTCTTCTTGATCCCCAAGGAATCCAGGAGCTTCCGGATCAGGCGACTTTCAAAATCCCTTCCCTGATCTGAGTGAAGCCGTTGTGGTAGCCCATAATGTACGAAGTATTTCTCCATAAGTACTTTGGCTACAGTGGAAGCCTTCTGGTCTTTGGTTGGGAAGGCCTGGGCATACTGGGTGAAATGGTTGGTTACTACCAGAACATTCCCTAGTCCATTCAAATCGGGTTCGAGGCAGAGAAAATCAATGCATACCAGATCCAGTGGGCTTTGACTTTGCAGGTGGCCCATTGGGGCAGCTTGATGGGGTAAAGTCTTTCTCTGGATGCATCGTGCACATGAGTGGCAGTATTCTTCAACTTCGGCCCTCATGCAAGGCCAATAGAAATGATTCCTAACGAGTTGGAAGGTCCTTTCCGCCCCTAGGTGGCCATGGTTGTCGTGCAAAGCAACCAAGACAGTCTCTCGGTGTTTCTCGGGCAGGAATACCTGCCATTTGTCTTCCAGGTCATCAGAGGGGCCCCTTCGGTAGACCACTCCCTGATGCACCTGCAACCTGTCCCACTTTTTCCTCAACAGGCGAGCTTCCTTTGAAGGGTGACGCAGGAGTCTATTTGGATCCTGATTCTCCAGGGCCTCTAGAACCAATCTCCCCATGGGGTCTTCCAGTTGGTCACACCTCAACTCCTTCTTTGACAGTCTTGGCAAGTTATCTTCCTCCAGCTGGGTTACCCCACAGTATTGCTTGGGAACTCCGACTATGGTAACCCCTATCTCTTCTGCTCTTGAGCCGCCACTGGCTTGGAGTTTAGCCCCCTGACAGAGGTCCCGCACCCCGTCGGGTGCCACTTGGGTCCAATCTTCTCCACTGCTGGTGGGGATATGAGATCTTCTAGACAAGGCGTCTGCATCTCGATTTCCAGCTCCAGGCCTGTATTTTAGGCTGAAATTAAAGGCAGACAGTGCCGCCAGCCATCTATGTCCAGTGGCATCCAGATTTGCTGTGGTGAAAAGATAGGTGAGGGGGTTGTTATCGGTTTTCACAGTGAATTCTGCCCCATACAGATAGTCTCTGAGCTTGTCAACTACCGCCCACTTAAGGGCCAGGAATTCCAACTTATGGGTGGGGTAGTTCTTTTCAGAGGGAGTCAGACTCCTGCTCACATATGCAACGGGTCTCAGTTGCCCTTCATGCTCCTGGTAGAGCACTCCTCCCAGACCATCATGACTGGCATCTACGTGAAGTTCATAAGGCTTCTTTGGGTCTGCGTAGGCCAGGACAGGGGCAGTGGTTAGGTTTCTCTTCAACATCTGGAAGGCATCTTCACACTTCTCGTTCCACTGGTCCTTGACTGACTCCCCTGGCTTTCTGGGGCCCGAGTCATCCTCCTCCCCCTCCGTCTTGAGCAGCTCATTCAGAGGCCTGGCTATCCGAGCAAACCCTTCCACGAACCTCCTATAATAAGAACAGAACCCCAAGAAGGATCTGAGTTCTGTCACGGTGGTGGGCCTTGGCCAGAGGGTGACTGCCTCCAACTTCTCGGGGTCTGTGGCTACCCCATCCTCGGACACTATGTGTTCCAAATAGTTGACTGATGACTGAAAGAACTGGCATTTTTCAGGTGAGAGCTTGAGTCCCTCTTCACTGAGTCTTCTCAAAACTTTCTCCAGCCTTTCTTCATGTTCTTCCAAGGTTCTCCCAAAGACAATGATGTCATCTAAGTATACAAGGACTTCGATGAGGTTCATGTCTCCTACAGTCTTCTCCATGAGATGTTGGAAGGTGGCTGGGGCTCCAGACAGACCTTGGGGCATCCGGTCGAATTCAAAGAACCCCACAGGGGTTATGAAGGCTGTCTTCTCTTTGTCTTCTGGATGCATAGGGATTTGATAGTACCCGCTCTTGAGGTCCATAACACTGAACCACTTGGCTCCAGACAAGCTCTGTAGGGCATCCTCTATCCTCGGAGTGGTGTATTGGTCGGGTATGGTTCTCCTGTTGAGAGTCCTGTAGTCTATGCACAGCCTCAATGATCCATTCTTCTTTCTGACCACCACTATCGGGGAGGCATAGGGGCTTCTAGATTCTCGGATCACACCGGTTCGCTTGAGCTCGGCGAGCTGTTTCCTCAAGTCCTCGAGGTCTGCTAACGGAACTCGCCTGACTCTCTCCCTGAAGGGCTTGTCTTCCTGGAGGTGGATTCGATGGGTGGCACTCCTTGCACACCCCACAACGAACTCATCTTGGGAGAAGATCTTTTCCCACCTGGTCAACTGGGCCTTGGCTCTCTCTTTCCAAGCCCTGGGCAGGTTTGGGTTCTCCATGGAAAGTTTCTCCCACACAGTCCCTTCTCCATCTGTCTTCTCCACATCCGACAAAGCAACTGGGGTAGCAGGGCTCACCTGGCCCAGCAACATCCTGGCTGGGATCTCCATGATGCCATCCATAGTATTCCTGACACTCACAGGTACTTTACAGTGGGCCTTCTTCAGGGCCCTCAACGGGACCACTTCTGGGACTACTTCTAAGCCAGAGGGTTCTCCCCTTGGGTCAGGTTCCAGCATAACAAAGGGCCCAGGCTGCTCCCAAGTGAGTTTCACCGTGGCTTTTAAACAGGCGACTTCACCGGGCTGCAGCACTATTCCTCTTCTTCCCAGCCTCCAGACCTTCCCTACCCCCTCTTCTGGGGCCTTCTGTTCCAAGATCAGTCGCTGGTAGGCTGTCTTCAACATTGGGTGGATCTCAGTGACTGTGGGGTCTTTTCCTTTTGTTAGTGGGGCCAAGAGCCTTCGGACCAAATCCATGTTGGTCCATATTATTAGGGAACTCTTGTTAGCTCCAGGCGGTCAGGGGCATACCACAGCTAAAGTATCGAACACTTCGGCCTTCCCGGCTATGGACGGGTCAAAAGTCAGTTTTATAGGCAGATAGCCATCATAAGGGAAACTCTCTGTCCCAATCCCCCATATCTCCAGCTCTTCAATCTTCTGGATGGGTAGGTGACTTAGATGCTTGTCATAAAAGTCCCGGTACAACAGGGTCACTTGTGCCCCAGTATCCAATATGGCTCTTGTGTAGACTCCCTCCACTTGGACAGGTACTATCGGGGAGGGACCTACCAGCTTCTCTGGATATCGCTTCGAAGGGGTCTCTTTCCTTGGATCTTTGCGTTTCCCTTTTGGACTTTCTTTCTTCCTTTTCTCTTTGGACCTAAGTCTCTCTTGGGCCTGGTATGCATTGATCTCCCTCCTTTTAATGGATGAAACTACCCGTTGAGGGACATTATTCTCTTCTTTTTTTTTTTGTGTCTTCCCACTGAGGAACCTTGTGCTTCTTCTGAGGGGTCTTGTCCACTCTTTCCTGTGCTTCTCATTCAGTTTGGAGCTCACTGGAGATGATGGGCACCCGGTTGACTCCTTCACCGGGGCCCTCTGAAGTTTTCCGCCGGCTTGCGGTTATTCCGTTTTTCTTTCTTGGGACTGGAACACACTTTGGCAGCATGGTCAACCCCTCCACAATTGAAACAAGTCATGTCCCCCCAATCTTGTAAGGATGCGGCGCTGAGGTGTTTGGGAACAGTTCCTTCCTTGGTCCTTCCCTCTCCCTCTCTGGTATCCCTGGATCCTTTTTCATCAGAGAGGTCAGCATCTCCAATACCTGGGACATCTGTGACTTTAAGGTATCTACCTCTGAGTCTCTTTCCAAGGTCATGGCCGTCCTGACCATCACCGGAGGAGGGTTAACTGGCTCAACTGGTTGGTTCCTCTTCTTCTCCTCCAGCATAGCTTCTTCCTCTCTGACCACTCGGATTAAGTCAGGGTACTCCAGGCTCTTCCCGTCCTGTCTTGTGCGTAGTGCCAAGGCGATGGGGTCCAGGGGCTGAGATCCTCTCATCACCTGCTGAACACGGGCCTCATCCACCTTCCGCGGGTCGATCCCCTTCTTCAGTATCATCTTATGCAGGATCTTATCCAAGCGCCTCATGAACTCTGACAGTTTCTCTCCTGTCTTTTGGTAGCAGTGCTCCAGCTGGTAATTAAGCTCAGTGATTTTCTCTGTCCCACCGAACACATTCTGCAGAATGTCCAGATAATCCTGCGCATCACAGCCTGTCTTGCTCATCTTGAGGTTGCGTATGGCCTCTAGAGCAGGCCCCTTTAAACTCTCAGCAATTCTCTGCTTCTTTTTGTGGTCTGGGACTTCCCATTCTTCAAAGACCTGAGTGGCACTGTCCAACCACTCCTCAAACCCCTCTTCACCCGAAGGTACAGGTTTCCTACCAGAAAATATTCTGAGTTTTCTGTATCCTGACATTTGATAGTCTGTAGGATCCTTCTTACACTGGGCTACAATCTCCCCCAGGACCGCGCATAATTCTGCGCTGAGGGTGGCAGGCGGTGACCCGGAGCTCTCTTTAGCCTTCCGGTTTTCTGCTTTTGGGGACTGCGGTGGGGATACCTGTGGAGATGATGGTTTAGGTGTCTGACCCCATCCTCCTGGTATGAGTGGCAGCACATGTATTAAGCTATAGGTCTGATCATCCATCGCTCTTATACTTGGACTCTTGAAATGTTCTGGGTATTCATTCATCCATGCTATTAGTGCGTCGGTCAATGTGGAATCCATCCTGACATCCATCACCCATACCTTCTGGTTCGGGGACAGTGACATTACTAGCCGCTTCACCGCTTCTTCTTGCAAGGGCCCTGGGAGTTCTATGACTGCTGCCGCGGCTGAATCTGTGTAGGCCACCTTGCACCACTGTTTTACTTCCAGTGGGTCCATGCTGGTACTTTTGGCGCGTTACTTGCTGCAACAGGATCCCGGACGAGCCCCCACGTGTAGCGCTACCCCCAGTTAAGAGAGCCGCTGGATTTGTTTCGGGCCCTGCGTACAGTACCGCCAACCCCCGGCAATCTACTCGACCCACTCTGGCACAGCTAGTCTAGGGATTGTTCTCTTATCACAATCTAACAGTTTATGCACATAATCTATCTGTATTGCAAGGGTAACCTCTTTGCATAAAGACAACACACTGATAGCAACAGATAAATTATAACGTTTCTTTACCTTGGGTAAAAGGCATAAGGTTAACACATAACACATATATGTCTGCAGAACCTTGCAGCAGAAAATATAACGCAGGCGGTTACCTGCCAAGTACAGCTATCTCTAACTATGCGCCCTTATGGCGCAGCAACCAAAGTTCTAACTACAGATCAGGCCTGACCCAGATCTAAACTCAGTCTCTAGAAGAACAATTTCTTTGCATGCAACTTGACTGGTGGTGCACAACAGGAATGGTAATTTGTAATCCAAAGGGTAGGAAAATAAAAAGGAGAATGAACCCCTCACAGGAGACTACTCAACTCAGTTCTGCCACTAGTCTCCTGTGGAACAGTAAAATAGAACCCGGAGGGCCAAGGCAGTCTCTAGGCCGAATCAAAGTACAGTCTATATCAGGGATATGCAATTAGCGGACCTCCAGCTGTTGCAGGACTACAAGTCCCATGAGGCATAGCAAGACTGACAGCCACAAGCATGACACCCAGAGGCAGAGGCATGATGGGACTTGTAGTTTTGCAACAGCTGGAGGTCCGCTAATTGCATATCCCTGGTCTATATGAATGAGCAGGTGCTCGCTCACCACTCCGGACGCGATCCCAGTCCGGGACTTCCACCTACTGTGTCTCGACACACAGTATCCGCAACGACCGGGTCTCCGGTCCAACTGATGTCCAAACTCGACAAAGTCAGGTGCCACCCAAGCTCCGCAGTGGGGTGGAAGGCTCTCTGGAAGTTGTGCAAGGCCCTGGCTTCCGGCCCTGCACTGCAGCAGATCCGCACAGGAAGACCTGTTGATTGCAGCGCGGTGTCCAAAGAGGCCGAGCTCAGCCTCGCCCTCTTCTTATATAGCCCCTCCCATGAGTCTCTGCGGTGGCTAAATGCACCCTGGGTGTTGAACGGGGTTCTGGGTAACGTAGTCCCGGGGCCTTAAAGGAGACACCGCTACATAAGCCTAATGTTTAATTAAAGGAGGGCTCAACGTTTTTCACCTTAATGCGTTATGCATTAGGTGAAAAACCTTCTTTGGTGCAGCTGTCCCCCAGAGCCCCCCTTTTTCTCACCTGAACCTAATCTTTCCAGTGACGAGCACTAGCCCAGCCGCTCCAGCCGCTCTCTCGGGTCCTCATTGGATAGATTGATAGCAGCGGGAGTCATTAGCTCCCGCTGCTGTCAATCGAATCCAGTGACATGGGAGCCGGGGGCGGGGCCAAGTCCTGCTGTCTGTGTCAATGGATGCAGCAGAAGGACTCAGGAGCATGCCTGGATGAGTGCCCCCATGGAATGCGGCTATCCATGGGGGCGAGGAGGAGCCAGGAGTGCCACCAGGCACAGAGGAGGTAAGTATGCAATGTTTGTTATTTAAAAAAAGAAAAAGAAACAAATCTTTACAATCACTTTAATACTAAAACCTGCATAATCTCTCCCACTTATATTGTAGTCTAAGCAAGCTGTGCAGTTGTACTTGCTGTCCTGCTACCGAACAATATTTGCGGCTATTGTGTCTCAGATAGTACACTCTAATTTTTTAAATACAAGCTGGCACACTTTTTGCAGCAGACAGAGAGGATGAGCTTGCAGTGCCTCTCCTCACTTCTTGTCAGAGGCACTGAGCTCAATTGACAGCTTGGAGCCTTGGACCAATGGAAATGCTGCAGTGCAGTGTCATAGAAAGACACATGCTCCCTTCCAGCCCAGCCCTCTTAACTGTAAGGAAATACATGTGTTTATTAGTATAAGTGTAGCGGGGTGTTCCCCTTTAATGCAGAGAGACAAGAAGTTCCAGGTGAGAGGTGAGTCGGGAGGAAGTAAAGAGACATTATGGAAGTGAAAGCAGAGGAGAGAGAGAGACTACATCTCCCAGTACATCTTGCAGCACCCAGGGTGCATTGCTCCAGAACAGAGACTGCTGGGGCAGACTTTATAAAGGGGAGGCGGAGTTTTGGTCGGCCTCTTTGGACACCCCTCTCCTAGCAAGAGGATCTCTGTGCTGAACTGCTGTGTGCACAAGGCCTGAAGCCTGGGCCGTGTGCTCCTTTCCAAAGAGCCCTCTGCCAGCCTAGCAGAGCCTTAGAGACATCTAATCCTCCTTGCTGCAGTACACCAGAAGGATTGAAGACTTGGATGTCGGTGGATTCCTGTTCCTAGACGAATCGATGGAGGGAACGGACTTGGACTTGTCCAGGTGGTGAGAGCTGTTTAAAGACAGATCCTTTATCTTTACTATTCGTTGGGATTACAAAGTTGTTCTTCAAGTGCACCACCGAAAAGATTTCTAGTGAATATTGTTTCACTGAACTTCCATTTAGATCAGTCAGGCCTGACTGCATAGGTAGACATTGCTGGGTGTTAGTCTACCCATGAGGGGAAGTAGCTGTAAAAGGGCAGCGCTAGAGTTGCATAGCAATACTTTATTATTCTGATTACTCTGTTTATCTTTATTACTGTTTATTGCAGGGATCTGCAACTTGTTATACTGTTGTTTATTACTTGCCCATTAGCCTCAGGAAAATATCTGGGTAAAGTACATTTGGTGTCAGTTCCGCTTACTTTAATAGGAGTTTTAAAGTATATTCTGTGTATGTTTGTTATAGGACTGCGTCACCAACAGTTGCGGTCACGCGGTCCTATCCCTCTATCACCAGCTGTGCCACGGGAGGTTAGAGCCGATTGCCAGGGGTTGACAGCAGTGCACTACAGGGCCCAAATCAATATCAGCGGCTCTCTTAACTGGGGGTAGCGCTACACGTGGGGGCTCGTCCGGGATCCTTGTACGTTGCACGCTGCAATCAAGCCGGTCAGAAGTACCAGCATGGACCCGCTAGCAATGTCACAGTGGTGCGCAGCGATTGGCGTCGATCCAACCGCGGCGGTAGTCATTGAACTTCCAGGGAGTGACTGGAGAGAGAAACAAATTAAAGAGGTGGTACAAATATTGTCCCCAGATAGAAAGGCTTACGTGGTCGCAATGAGACCAGACTCAAGGACCAACTGCACCTATGCACTGATAGAGTGGGGACAGGATGTCCCTGAAAACTTCCACGGTGCCAGTATAAAATTGTCCGAAAAGACTGAGTTCCACCTGACACATCCTAGTCAGAAGCAGTTAGAACCCTTGGACAGAAAAGCAGGGGCTGCTGTTAAATCGCAGGCAGAGCAACAGCTGATTGATCTGAAACGACAGTACCGTGACATACAAGAGAGGTTTCAGGAGACTTCCAGTATGATAGCTGAACGCATTAAGGAGTTACGTGTCGCTCCTGAGGATCAGAAAGATGGTCAGATAAAGCCCAAACCTGGGAAGGTACCGAAGAAACGAGCTCAGGGTCGCCTGCAGGAAGTAACCATCCGGAAGGATTTCCGCATTGATGGCCAGATAGGAGAAAGAGGGCAGAAGGACAAACTGTCCTACACCAACCTCCTACACCAAATAGAGTTGGGGTTACAGAAAGGATATCAGGAATCTGAAATTAGAGAGGCTGTAATCCATGCCATCAACCCAGGTTCAAGTGTCAGGGGCATGTTAGAGAGGAAGGGTGGATTGACCCTGAACCAGCTAAAGAGGATACTGAAAAGCTACTATGAGGAGGAAGATGCTGCTGAGTTATTTCATCGACTGATAAATATGACCCAGGAGAGTGGAGAGACTCCTCAGAACTTCCTATTCCGGGCCATTGAGCTCAAGGACCGCCTGTTGTTTGCATCCAAGGATGAAGGAAATGGGGAGCATTTTGGAGTCGAGCTAGTCCAAAAGAAATTTTGGAGATCTGTGACTACGGGATTGAGGAGTGACTACATCAAGCTACAGCTGAAGCAGCATTTGGAAGATCCCTCAACTCCGGATGAGGTCCTCATTGAGAAAATGAATGAAGCAGATAAGATGGAGATTGAGAAGGACCAAAAACAGAGGAAACTTCAATCTCCTAGCACCACAAGTGCCAAAGTACAACAGATAGATGTCCCTTCAGACACTCGGGAGCTTAGTGTACTGACAGCAAGCACTGAACAGGGATCATGGTCTTCACCTATTCACCATTTCCCCACAAGTCAGACTGGACTGGAGGAGCTGTTACAGACCCAGAAAGAAATACTAGAGATGATGACGATGTTGATGACTCGTCTGGTGAAACCCCAGACAGAAGAGGTCTCACCACTCATGGCACCAAAGACCCCTACCACTAACCGCTCTATGAAACCAATACAGAGAGCCTGCTTCAAATGTGGGGGAAAAGGACATCTCAGGCGAGTATGCCCAAGCCTGGTAGTTGAGGAAAAGTCCAAACAGCTGGCGGGAAACTTCAGCGGGCCCCGGTGAAGGAGCCGACCGGGTGCCCATCATTTTCAGTGAGTTCCAAACTGAATGAGAAGCTAAGGAAGAGAAAAGACAAAACTCCTCAGAGGAACTATAGTATCCCTCAGCAGGGGTACACCCCAAAGAGAGAGGGCCAGACCCCTCAGAAGAGGCACAGCATTCCCCAAAGGGAATGCACACCTAAGAAAAACTATAATATCCCTCAGCAGGTCTGTGCGCCCATTAAAAGGAGGGAAATCGATGCATACCAGGCCCAAGAAAGACTAAAGTCAAAAGGGAGATGGACGAGAGAGAGTCCGAAGGGAAAGGACCAGAAGAAGGCGACTCCTGCCAGGCCATATCCGGAGAAACTGGTAGGCCCATCTCCTGTAGTGCCCATTCAAGTGGAGGGAGTCTACACCAGAGCCATCTTGGATACTGGGGCACAAGTGACCCTACTATACCGGGATTTCTACGATAAGCACTTGAGTCATCTGCCCATCCAGAACATAGAGGAGCTGGAAATATGGGGAATTGGAACCCAGAGCTTCCCCTATGATGGCTATCTGCCCATCCGGATGACCTTTGACCCGTCTGTGGCTGGGAAGGCCGAAGTGTTTGACACCCTGGCAGTTGTGTGCCCTCGGCCGCCAGGAGCCAACAAGAGCTCCCTTATAATAGGGACAAACACGGACCTGGTCCGAAGACTCCTGACCCCTTTAGTGGAAGAGAAGGGGCAAGCAGCCACCAAGATCCATCCCATGCTGAGGACGGCTTACCAAAGGCTGGTCCTTGAGCAGAAGACCCCGGTGGAGGGGATAGGGAAGGTGTGGAGACTTGGAAGAAGAGGGGTAGTGTTGCAGCCTGGCGAAGTAACCTGTCTCAGAGCCACTGTGAAGCTTACTTGGGAGCAGCCTGGACCCTTTGTCGTGCTGGAGTCCGACCCAAAAGGAGAGTCCTCAGGTCTGGAAGTGATACCAGAAGTGATTCCGCTGAAGGTTCTGAAGAAGGCCCATTGTAGAGTTCCAGTGAGCGTTAGAAACACTACCAGAGGCCCCATGGAAATCCCTGCCAGAATGCTGCTGGGCCAGGTGAGCCCTGCTGCCCTGGTTACCCTGTCAGAAGTAAAGGGGACGGGTGAAAGAGGAGATCTTTGAGAGAAGCTGTCCATGGAGAACTTGAATCTATCCAGGGTTTGGAAAGAGAGAGCCAAGGCCCAGTTGACTAGATGGGAGAAGATATTCTCCAGAGATGAGTTCGATGTGGGGTGTGCAAGGAGTGCCACCCATCGGATCCGCCTCCAGGAAGACAAGCCCTTCCGAGAGAGAGTCAGGCGGGTCCCCCTAGCAGATCTGGAGGATCTAAGGGAACAACTTGCAGAACTCAAGAGGACTGGTGTGATACGGGAGTCCAGGAGCTCCTATGCCTCTCCCATAGTGGTGGTCAGAAAGAAGAATGGGTCATTTAGGCTCTGTATAGACTACAGGACTCTCAACAGGAAAACCATCCCTGACCAATACACCACTCCGAGGATAGAGGATGCCCTACAGAGCTTGTCTGGAGCCAAATGGTTCAGCGTTATGGACCTCAAGAGCGGGTACTATCAGATCCCTATGCATCCAGAAGACAAGGAAAAGACAGCTTTCATAACCCCAGTGGGGTTCTTTGAATTCAATCGGATGCCCCAAGGTCTGTCTGGAGCCCCAGCTACTTTCCAACGTCTCATGGAGAAGACTGTAGGAGACATGAACCTTATTGAAGTCCTTGTATACCTGGACGATGTCATTGTCTTTGGGAGAACCTTGGAAGAACACGAAGAGAGGCTGGAAAAAGTGTTGAGAAGACTAAGTGAGGAAGGACTCAAGCTTTCGCCTGAGAAGTGTCGGTTCTACCAGTCTTCTGTGAACTATCTGGGGCACATAGTGTCTGAAGAGGGGGTGGCCACAGACCCTGAGAAATTGGAGGCAGTTACCTCCTGGCCACGACCCACCACAGTAACAGAACTCAGATCTTTCTTGGGGTTCTGCTCCTATTACAGGAGGTTTGTGGAAGTATTCGCCCGAATTGCTAGACCATTGAATGAACTACTCAAGACCGAGGGGGAAGAGGACGACTCAGGGCCCAGGAAGCCGGGAGAGTCAGTCAGAGATCAGTGGAACCAGAAGTGTGAAGAGGCCTTCCAGGCATTAAAGGAGAGCCTAACCACTGCCCTGGTCTTGGCCTACGCAGACCCAACCAAACCCTATGAACTGCACGTGGATGCTAGTCATGACGGTCTGGGAGGAGTACTTTACCAAGAACATGAAGGGCAACTGCGGCCTGTTGCCTACGTGAGTAGGAGCCTGAACCCCTCGGAGAAGAACTACCCCACGCACAAGCTGGAGTTCCTGGCCCTCAAGTGGGCGGTAGTAGACAAGCTCAAAGACTACCTGTATGGAGCGGAGTTCACTGTGAAGACCGACAACAACCCCCTGACCTACCTGTTCACCACGGCCAAGCTGGACGCCACTGGACACAGGTGGCTGGCCGCACTGTCTGGATTCAACTTCAGCCTTAAGTATAGACCAGGAGTGGGGAATCGAGACGCAGACGCTCTGTCCAGAAGATCTCATCTCCCCACCATTGAAATAGAAGATTGGACCCAAGTGGCACCGGACGGGGTGCGGGCCCTTTGTCAAGGAGCTGAATTCCAAGCTCGAGGAGGTTCCAGAGCAGAGGAAATAGGAGTTACCATAGTGGGAGTCCCCAAACACTACTGTGGAGTAGCTCAACTGGGAGAGGACAACCTGCCAAGACTGTCCAAGAAGGAGTTGAGGTGTGACCAATTGGAAGACCCCATGGGGAGATTGGTCCTGGAGGCCCTGGAGAATCAGGATCCAAACAGACTCATGCGTCAACCTTCAAAAGAAGCTCGCCTGCTGAGGAAGGAGTGGGATAGGTTGCAGCTACATCAGGGAGTGGTCTACCGAAGGGGCCCCTCTGATGACTCAGAAGATAAGTGGCAGCTGTTCCTCCCAGAGAAACATCGGGAGACTGTTCTGATTGCCCTGCATGACAATCATGGCCACCTAGGGGCTGAAAGGACCTTTCAACTTGTCAGAAGTCGGTTCTATTGGCCCTGCATGAGGGCAGAGTTAGAGGAGTACTGCCACTTATGTGCCCGATGCATCCAGAGGAAGACTTTGCCCCATCAAGCTGCCCCAATGGGCCATCTACAAAGTCAAGGCCCAATGGATCTGGTATGCATTGATTTTCTCTGCCTCGAACCCGACCTGAGTGGACTAGGAAATGTTCTGGTGATAACCGACCATTTCACCCGGTATGCCCAGGCTTTCCCGACCAAAGACCAGAAGGCCTCCACCGTAGCCAAGGTACTTATGGAGAAGTACTTTGTCCATTATGGGCTGCCACAGCGACTCCATTCAGATCAAGGGAGAGACTTTGAGAGTAAACTGATCCGGAAGCTCCTGGATTCTTTGGGAATCAAAAAGACTCGAACTACACCTTACCATCCACAGGGAGATGCTCAGCCGGAAAGGTTCAACCGAACCTTGCTCAACATGTTGGGGACTCTGGAAAGTGAGAAAAAGCAACATTGGAGCAAACACATAGCAGCCATAGTACATGCTTACAACTGCACCATCAGTGATGCTACAGGCTACTCCCCATATCGACTCATGTTTGGGAGAGAGGCGAGACTACCTGTGGACCTGGCCTTTGGCACCTCTCTGGACCATTCCTCAGTCACATCCCACAAAGGGTACGTGGACAGGCTCAGACAAAGCCTGAAAGTAGCTTATGAGCAAGCTCAAGCAGCTTCCGACCAAAGGGGGGCTAGAAATAAGAGAAACTTTGACTTGAAGGTCCGGGTGCAAGACCTACAGCCTGGGGATCGAGTGCTGTTACGCAACCTGGGGATCCCTGGGAAGCACAAACTTGCAGACAGATGGAGATCTGAACCTTATGTCATCTGTAGGAAGTTGCCGGGCCTACCTGTCTATAAGTTGAAACCAGAAGGAAAGGTAGGCCCACTGAAGATGTGGCATCGGAATCACCTGCTCCCACTTGCTGAGGCAGTTAGAATACCTCCTGCGGGAGACTCCCCTGAACGGGCCTCTATCCTGGATACTCCTAGGCCGAACACTCGGTCGCAGACCTCCCGGGCTGAAGAGGGAGAGGCCTCTCAACTTAGTGAAAATGAAGAAGGAGAACTTGATTGGCTGTGGCCTTCCCCAACTCCAGAAACTTCTAATATTGATCTTCCAGCCACTGAAGACACTCAAAATGGAACACTGAACCCAGAAGCCACAGAGTTCATCCCTTCTAGTCCTTCAGCAGAATACTGGGAAGATGCCCAGGATGGTTGTTCAGAGGAAGAGGTACCTGAGGCGCCAGAGCCAGACATCCCAAGAGAGCAAAGGACTCGAAGAGTCATCCGGCCTCCTAAGAAGCTGACCTACCCACAAATGGGGAACAGTTCGGAAGACTCTGTAGTTACTGCTAGAAGGAATGCTGAGAATCCGAATCCTTCCACTGTCCATTTAGTGGAGGGCAACCCCAGCTCACTCTCTGGCACAGTTAGACAGGTCGCCCCCACTGAAGCGACCTGTAGACAGGACAGCTCCCCATCCTATGATGATTGGTGGGAGGCTCCTCTGTCAATCCTATGCAACCGCATTGAAGCTAAAATGTTTTGCAGATCTAAAAATGTTAGATGTCTTTGGGGACCAAAGAGTTCAAGTGGGGGGAGTGTGTAGCGGGGTGTTCCCCTTTAATGCAGAGAGACAAGAAGTTCCAGGTGAGAGGTGAGTCGGGAGGAAGTAAAGAGACATTATGGAAGTGAAAGCAGAGGAGAGAGAGAGACTACCGGTACATCTCCCAGTACATCTTGCAGCACCCAGGGTGCATTGCTCCAGAACAGAGACTGCTGGGGCAGACTTTATAAAGGGGAGGCGGAGTTTTGGTCGGCCTCTTTGGACACCCCTCTCCTAGCAAGAGGATCTCTGTGCTGAACTGCTGTGTGCACAAGGCCTGAAGCCTGGGCCGTGTGCTCCTTTCCAAAGAGCCCTCTGCCAGCCTAGCAGAGCCTTAGAGACATCTAATCCTCCTTGCTGCAGTACACCAGAAGGATTGAAGACTTGGATGTCGGTGGATTCCTGTTCCTAGACGAATCGATGGAGGGAACGGACTTGGACTTGTCCAGGTGGTGAGAGCTGTTTAAAGACAGATACTTTATCTTTACTATTCGTTGGGATTACAAAGTTGTTCTTCAAGTGCACCACCGAAAAGATTTCTAGTGAATATTGTTTCACTGAACTTCCATTTAGATCAGTCAGGCCTGACTGCATAGGTAGACATTGCTGGGTGTTAGTCTACCCATGAGGGGAAGTAGCTGTAAAAGGGCAGCGCTAGAGTTGCATAGCAATACTTTATTATTCTGATTACTCTGTTTATCTTTATTACTGTTTATTGCAGGGATCTGCAACTTGTTATACTGTTGTTTATTACTTGCCCATTAGCCTCAGGAAAATATCTGGGTAAAGTACATTTGGTGTCAGTTCCGCTTACTTTAATAGGAGTTTTAAAGTATATTCTGTGTATGTTTGTTATAGGACTGCGTCACCAACAGTTGCGGTCACGCGGTCCTATCCCTCTATCACCAGCTGTGCCACGGGAGGTTAGAGCCGATTGCCAGGGGTTGACAGCAGTGCACTACAGGGCCCAAATCAATATCAGCGGCTCTCTTAACTGGGGGTAGCGCTACATAAGATTTACCCACAATCCCATGTTTTTCTCACACAGTTAGGAGGGAGAATGAGAATCTGCTGCTTCTTAAAGGGTACAAGCTAAATCATATATTATTATGCTATATGTTATAAGATAATAATTTATTATTTTTTTATTTACTGTGCAATTACTAGTTTGAATTTATAACTTCAAGCTTCAGTAATTTGTCCAGTAAGCCACCTGCTTGAGTACAGTTTTAGAAAATATAGTAAATTACCTTAAAAATAATATATAATAATTATTTGTATATTACTTATGGTAATTACCGTATATACTCGAGTATAAGCCGACTCGAGTATAAGCCGAGGTACCTAATGTTGCCTCAAAAAACTGGGAAAACTTACTGACTTGAGTATAAGCCGAGGGTCATCCTTACTGTTCCTATCCTCACTGTTCTCCTATCCTCACTGTTCTCCTATCCTCACTGTTCTCCTATCCTCACTGTTCTCCTATCCTCACTGTTCCCTAGCTCGCTATTTTACATAGTAAATAGTACCTGTAAAGAAGTTGCAGCTGCGGCGTCCATCGTTCGAATTCTGCGGTCTCTTCCTGTTCTTTCCGTGATAGGCGATTCTCATCAGACACTCTCCGCCTATCACGATCATTCTCTCATCCTGTTTCCCAGCAGACACTGTGTTGGGTGTTCCGCCAATCACAGACGTCTGCTGGGAAACTGAGGATGAGAGAATGATCGTGATAGGCGGAGAGTGTCTGATGAGAATCGCCTATCATGGAAGGAACAGGAAGAGACCGCGGAATTCGAACGATGGACGCCGCAGCCGCAACGTCTTTACAAGTACTATTTTCAATGTAAAAAATTTCGCTGACTCGAGTATAAGCCGAGGGGGGGACTTTCAGCCCAAAAAAAAGGGCTGAAAATCTCGGCTTATACTCGAGTATATACGGTAACCACTTGCCACCCAGGCACCCACTTCTCTCCTACATGTAAAAATCATAATGTTTTTGCTAGAAAATTACTCAGAACCCCCAAACATTATATATATTGTTCTAGCAGACACCCTATGAAATAAAATGGTGGTCGTTGCAAATTTTTATGTCACACGGTATTTGCGCAGCAATTTTTCAAACGTGTCTTTTTTGGAAAGAAACCTTTTCATGAAAAAAATAAAAATACAAAAAACAAAAACACCAAAGTTACCCCGATTTTTTTGTATAATGTGAAAGATGATGTAACACTGAGTATATAGATACCTAACATGTCACGCTTTAAAATTGCGCACAGTCGTGGAATGGCGCCAAAATTCAGTAATTAAAAATCTCTATAGGCGAAGCTTTACATTTTTTTGCAGGTGTTTCTCTCGCTCTAACGATCGCGGCGTATGTAACCTGTGTGTATCTGACTCTGATACTAGCCAGTGCCTCACCAGCCACTGACCTCACCGCACGACCCTGACCCAAATCTTAAAAATACATTTGGACTGGGCTGTACAAATGCCCTAGCTGTGATGCTTTACTTCACAGCTGCAATTTTTTATTTTTTTATTCTTTAGCTGCAGCATCTTTAACTCAGCCCGCAGAGCTTGACAGGCAGCACCGCCTGTCAAACTCGCCTATTGATTTCAATGGGGCCACCCTGCAACTGCAAGCCAAACTCGCTCGCAGTAGCAGCATAGTCCAACAATGTAAAACTACCATTCAGCAATGTAAAAAAAAAACAGGGAGGTGGCAGTAGCACCTCATAAACGCCTACCAGCTGCTGCTATACCACTCGTTTAAAAGTAATCCACCACAGATCACTTTTCAGAGGGCAGTAAGCATTACCCCAAATGTGAAAGAAACTTGAAACACATCATCCATTTCACACTCACCACCAACCAGGTCCCTCCCCAGCCACTTCCAATGTTAGCCACCTCCCTTCAACTTATATCACAGGTGACCATTTCCCAACCTGCAGATGACAGACCTTATTCCAAGAGATATCACTCACAATTACTCCCCCCATACGCTAATTGATATCCCTTCATGACCACCCCACACCCCCTTGCCGAGAGACATCTCTCCCCAGCCTGTCCCCACTCACCTGCTGACCTGTGGATGGGGGAATCAGTGTTATTGTGTTCTGCCATTGGGGAGCCTTCCCTACACACAGAATACAATGATCAGTGTTGCTAACCATAGCTGGCAGCACTGATTGTTCTGAAGAAAAAAAACTGACAGGCTGGTTGTACTTAAGTCGATTAATAGATTGACTTGTGTACAACCAGCTAGCCCATACATAGATCGACTACTGCTGGTCTCTGCTTAATTGGCTTAATTTTAATTCATGTATGGCCCGCTTAACCAGTACGCAGTCCCTAAACATCCTTCCACAAACCTTTACATTTTTCCTTCCCAGATTCCTTCATCCTCCTCTACTGTACATAGTGCCCACTGTCATACCCTCTTCACTCCTTTCCTGTACATACTGCTCACTGTCATACCCTCAACGCGCTTTCCCTGTACATACTGCCCTCTTTCATGCCCTCCACACTTCTCTCCTATACATAGTGCCTGTTGTCATACACTCCTCTCCTGTACATAGTGCCCACTGTCATACCCTCCACACTCCTCTGTTGTACATACCACCCACTGTCATATCCTCCACGCTCCTCTCCTGTACATACTGCTCACTGTAATACCCTCTACACTCCTCTGCTGTACATACTGCCCACTGTCATACCCTCCACACTTCTCTCCTGTACATACTGCTCACTGTAATACCCTCCACACTCCTCTGCTGTACATACCGTCCACTGTCAACCCTCCACACTCATCTCCTGTACAAAGTGCCCACTGCCATACCCTCCACACTCCTCTCCTGTACATAGTGCCCACTGTCATACCCTCCACACTCCTGTGCTGTTCATACTGCCCACTGTCATACCCTGCACACTCATCTCCTGTACATAGTGCCCACCGACATACCCTCCACACTCCTCTCTTGTACATAGTGTCCACTGTTATACCGTCCATATTCCTCTCCCTCACCTGCGCATACTTCCCACTTTTATACCATCCATACTCCTCCCCTATGCTTCTTACCCACAAAAGCAGTTCTTTAAAATTATAATGAATATCCTCAATGTTACCAGCTCTAGAATGGGCACACTTTTGTTAGTTCAACTAAAGGAAATCTTCTCAGTCCTCATATTTGCCCTGCCCATTATCAGTACTCATTTAATTTTGCGATTACTATTGTGATGTATAGAGGAACGTGGGGATGCCAGCTACTCTAAATATACCACCGGTAAAAAAAAGTGTCCCTGAAAATAATGTTTTAAATGTTGGCAATTTTGCACTTGGGCACTGCCCAAGGGCCACTGGGTCAGTAGGGGGCCCCATGAGAGGCTCCTAGGATCCTGTGATATTAAAGTGGTAGTAAACTTTGCTAACATTACTACTTTTTAGAGGCCCTGAGGTATGTTATGCCATAATGTACGAGTATGCACAGCATATTAGCACATTAGGGTACACTTGCCTGTCAGACTGAGCCCTCCAGCGCTGCGCTGTAATAAATCAGGCAAGTGCCGAGCGCTTCCATCTTCACCTAGTCTTCCTTCCGGGTTCTGTGCCTTCGGTCACTTGCCTTGGCCGGGCTGCATTGATGTCACTCCCATGCATGCTCATGTGCATCCTCTCTCTCTCTCTCTCATCCTCCCTCCCTTACTCCTCACCCCTCTCCCATCCCCTTTCTCTCTTTCTCATCCTCTCTCTCTCTATTTAATTACATTTGCTACAACAAAACATTTTTGCATTTTTTTTATTTATTCATTTTACAAGAAGCCCCGTCAAAATCCTCAGCACCAGGCCCATGATGTTCTTAATCCGGCCCTGGTTTACATTGACCTTGAAGTTCACCCTGTGAAGTTATGATATTTTCTCAGGCGTTTGCTGTGTAACTATATTTTGGGTTTCTCAAGCAAAGAAGATGTTGGCCTTTGGTATGTGCATGATTTCAACAGAGATTATGGTTAGTATTCTTTTAAAGTGGTAAAGGGCTGGTTTCATTTGAGCAGAAGGGCTAGGCATTTGTGATACCTGTATTTATGAAGGACTGTCTGCACAGAATTACAAATCCTTTGAGAAGTACAACAGCCCCCACCTATTTATTTCAACTTCGTACTTAGCTGCTTGCTTGAAGTTTAGTTTTAACCCAGATCACTTTATGCAACACTTCTAAAAGATTAATCTACTTCTCTTTTTTTCTCTCTGCAGTTAAGTGGGAACTTCCACAACAACATCCAGTCTGTTACAGTGAGATAAGCAGTCCTGGTGAAAGTGGCTGAGACATGTTATCACTCTAGCCCCTCTATCTGTCCCATATCCATCCACTTTTGGATTTGTAGCGGACATGCTGTGGCTGAGCAACTGCCCCAAAGGATGCTTATATGGCCTGAGCCCAGACAGAAAGGAAACGTGGGAGATTTTTCTGTGTACAAAAATCTGGAAGGTAATCACCACATGTGCTTGGTTCAGATAACAGTAATAACTCATACTGCAACATAAAGATATGAAGTTTTGTGCAAGCAAATAGTGATGAGCCGAACACCCCCGGGTTCGGTTCGCACCAGAACCCGCGAACGGACCGAAAGTTCGAACGAACATTAGAACCCTATTAAATACAATGGATGCGAACGTTCGAATTCTAAAGTGCTAATTATAACAACTATTATGCATGTTATTGTCCTAAACAGGGTTTGGGAACCCGGGTTCTGCACCAGGGGACATGTATCAATGCAAAAAGAAGTTTTAAAAACGGTCGTTTTTCGGGAGCAGTCATTTTAATGATGCATAAAGTGAAAAAAAAAAAGTCAAATATTCCTTTAAATATCGTACCTGGGGGGTGTCTAAAGTATGCCTGTGAAGTGCCACGTGTTTCCCGTGTTTAGAACTGTCCCTGCACAAAATGACACTTCTAAAGGAAAAAAAAGCCATTTAAAACTGCTTGCGGCTTTAATGTAATGTCTGGTCCCGGTAATATGGATGAAATTCTTTAAGAAAAATGGCATAGCTACCCCATGACCCCCCCCCCTACCCCAGCCCATTACCAGCCCCTTTGGGTCTTGTATGGATATTAAGGGGAACCCCGCACATAAAATAAAAAAGGCCCTATATACTCTGAACAGCCCTATACAGGCGGTGCATACAAGACAGGGACTGTAGGTTTGTTCTTATGTAGAATCTGTTTGTAATTTTGAACAGGTACATTGTTGAAGTGTAGCTCCAGACCAAAAATCTATTTTTAAACTTTTTGGAAAACATAGGTAAGGGTTATCACCCCTGACAACTGTTTTTGAAATGTGGTGTTTTTCTTGAAACAAGGATTGCTGATAAAGCATCAGTACAGAGGAGACACCTTTCTCCCATATTTATTCTTACAGGAGAGAATTTTCCTTCCTAGTGGTAGATTTCCTCTCACTTCCTGTTGTCTTCTTGCGTTTGCAAGTAGGAGTCGTTTGTAAGTTGGATGTTTGAAAGTAGGGACCTGCCGTATATACTCTGCAGAAATAGGCCCCTTAGTTGTTGGTGTTGGCACAACACTGTAAGCACTCACAGTTACTCTTGGTTGGTGCTGGAACGCCCTGCTGTCAACTATTATATCAGGAATTTTAATTACATATAATTGTTGAACAGTGGTAGTAAAAATTGGGCCTTTGATGGTGGTGCTGGTGCCACAACACTGTAAGCCCTGACAGTTACTCTTGGTGGGTGCAGCAATGGGCCCTGCTGTGAATTATTAGATCAAGAATTGTAATTACATGCCCCTGTTGAACAGGGGCTGAAAAATTGGGCCTTAGGCACTGGTGGCACAACACTGCAACCCCTCACAGATACTGTACTTGGAGCACAGCAATGAGCCCTGTTGCAAAGTATTGCTTCAAAAATTGTAATGACACGCCCCTGTTAAACAGGGGCTGAAAAATTGGGCCTTAGGCACTGGTGGCACAACACTGCAACTCCTCACAGATACTGTACTTGGAGCACAGCAATGAGCCCTGTTGCAAAGTATTGCTTCAAAAATTGTAATGACACGCCCCTGTTAAACAGGGGCTGAAAAATTGGGCCTTAGGCACTGGTGGCACAACACTGCAACTCCTCACAGATACTGTACTTGGAGCACAGCAATGAGCCCTGTTGCAAAGTATTGCTTCAAAAATTGTAATGACACGCCCCTGTTAAACAGGGGCTGAAAAATTGGGCCTTAGGCACTGGTGGCACAACACTGCAACTCCTCACAGATACTGTACTTGGAGCACAGCAATGAGCCCTGTTGCAAAGTATTGCTTCAAAAATTGTAATTACACGCCCCTGTTAAACAGGGGCTGAAAAATTGGGCGTTAGGCACTGGTGGCGGCACCCATAAACAAAAATGATCTTACAAGCTATCATCATCAATCGTATCATTGAGGACTCGGAGGAGGAGGATAGCCAGTCAACATAACAGCACAGGCACTCAGCATCAGCATCAGTCTTGAAGGGATGTGACATGTTAAAATCAATTAGTCTGTTATATCAGCATCAGGTGTGTGGTAGCTGGTGGTGATCCAAGACTGGTTCATCTTGATGAAAGTCAGTCGATCAACCGAGTCGGTGGACAGGCGCACCCTGTGATCCGTGACAAATCCTCCAGCAGCACTGAATGTGCGTTCCGAAAGAACGCTGGATGCAGGACAGGCCAGTAGCTCAATTGCATACTGTGCAAGCTCTGGCCAGTGATCCATCCTCAAGACCCAGTAAGCCAGAGGATTTTCGGTGGGGAAGGTGTCCAAGTCTGACCTTGCCCCTAGATATTCCTGCACCATGTTTATCAGACGCTGGCGATGGTTGCTGGAACCGATCATACTTTGGGGCTGCGGACTAAAGAATTGTCTGAACGCATCGGTCAGACGGCCACCTTCCCCACCGCTCCTTCTTTGACTGGCCGAAGCCTCAGCAACTCGTTGTCCAGGACCAGGAGTTTGCAACCTCCCAGTCTCTGGGAACGCGTTGCACAGACCTTTCTGCAAGGCCTCCCGGAGTTGTCTCATCCTCTGCTCCCTCTGCGACGGTAACATAAGGTCCGCAACCTTACCCTTGTACCGTGGATCAAGGAGAGTGGCCAGCCAGTAATGGTCCCTCTCCTTGATCCGAAGAATACGAGGATCCTTCCGCAGACTTTGCAGGATCAGGGAGGCCATGCAGCGTAGGTTTGCTGAGGCATTCGCTCCGGAGTCCTCTGGGTCACTAAGGACGACATGATCCGCAGCCACCTCCTCCCAGCCACGTACAAGTCCACTGGTTTCTTGGGACTGTAAATCATCCCTAAAAGACTGCTGCTGATGATGCTGAGTGCCAGCCTCCACCTCCATGCTGACACAATCCTCCTCCTCCTCCTCCTCCTCCTCCTCTTCCTGTGCGATGGGTGGGACAGAAGGAACACTGTCTGGGTAAAGGGGGCCTTGAGAGGCAAGGAAGTCCTCCTCTTCCTGCCTCTGTTCTGCCTCAAGTGCCCTGTCCATTATTCCACGCAGCGTGTGCTCCAACAGGTGGACAAGAGGTACAGTGTCACTGATGCATGCACTGTCACTGCTCACCATCCTCGTGGCCTCCTCAAATGGTGCCAGGACAGTGCATGCATCCCTGATCATGCCCCACTGGCGTGGAGAAAAAAACCCAAGCTCCCCTGACCCTGTCCTGGTGCCGTAGTCGCACAGGTACTCATTGATGGCCCTCTGCTGCGTGTGCAGCCGCTGCAGCATGGCCAACGTTGAGTTCCACCTGGTGGGCATGTCACATATAAGGCGGTTCTTGGGCAGGTTCAACTCCTTTTGCAGCTCAGCCAGGCGAGCACTGGCATTATAAGATCTGCGGAAATGCACACAGACTTTCCTGGCCTGCCTCAGGACATCCTGTAAGCCCGGGTACCTGCCCAAGAAGCGCTGCACCACCAGGTTAAGGACGTGAGCCACACAGGGCACATGGGTCAGTTGTCCCTGTCGGAGGGCGGAGAGGAGGTTGGTGCCATTGTCGCAAACCACCATTCCTGGCTTAAGCTGGCGTGGCGTCAACCACCTCTCGGCCTGGCCCTGCAGAGCAGACAGGACCTCTGCCCCAGTGTGGCTTCTGTCCCCCAAACACACCAGCGCAAGCACGGCATGGCATCTTTTTGCCTGCGTACTTGCGTAGCCCCGTGAACGGCTACGGAGCACCGCTGGTTCATAGGACAAACCACAGGAAGAGGCCATGGAGGAAGAAGAAGAGGAGGGGGTGGAGGAGAGAGGTGTGTCACAACCAGTAGTAGCATTTTGGAGGCGTGGCGGTGGGACAACCTCCAACACTACTGCACCTTGTCCTGAATCCTTCCCAGCTGCCAAAAGAGTGACCCAATGGGCCGTGAAAGAAAGGTAACGTCCCTGTCCATGCCTGCTGGACCATGAGTCAGCGGTAATATGCACCTTACCGCTGACCGCCCTGTCCAGCGAGGCCAAGACATTGCCTTCCACATGCCGGTAGAGAGCCGGAATAGCCTTCCGTGAGAAAAAGTGGCGTTTGGGAACCTGCCACTGAGGAACCGCACATTGCACAAACTCACGGAAGGGGGCCGAGTCTACCAACTGAAAAGGCAGCAGTTGAAGCGCTAGCAATTTAGCCAAGCTAGCATTCAACCGCTGGGCATGTGGATGGCTGGGAGTGAACTTCTTTCGACGGTCCAGCAGCTGGGGCAGGGAAATTTGCCTGCTAGAATCGGACGTCGGTGTACTGCTAGCAGAGTGGGCGCAAGTACTTGGCTGTGACACACCTAATTCTACACCTTCATTCCTCTCAGTGCATGTTTCAGAGAGGACTGAAGTTATAGTGGGGTTGGAGATCCCAGCTGATGCGGTGCAAGGAGAGGTCCGCTTTGTTCTTTGGTGTGGGTCTTTGAGGTAGGCTTGCCAACGAGCTGCATGGCAGGTCAACATATGTCTGGTCAGGCATGTGGTACCCAAGCGGCTGATGTTTTGGCCACGCGATATACGCTTGAGACATATGTTGCAAACAGCAGCTGTGCGATCTGATGCACTAGCCTCAAAAAAGGCCCACACCAAAGAACTTTTTGAATGACGGGCAGAGGCAGCGCCCTGCACAGGCGGAGCTCTGCGGTGTGATTCCGTCGGTGTACTGCCCTTACGCTGGCCACCAAAGGGCATCCTGCCTCGTTGGAGATGTGCCTCCTCCTCATCCTCCTCCTCCTCCTCTCTCCTATTAGGCACCCACGTGGAGTCAGTGACCTCATCATCCCCTCCCTCCTCATCACTGGAGCCAATCTGGCAGTATGCTGCAGCTGCTGGAACATGACTGCCAGATTGGTGTCCTTCTTGAGCATCCCCTCTGTCTGCTCTCACGCTACTGCCTTCCTCTAGCTGGGTTTCATCATCAGACCCTTCGAAACGCTGGGCATCCTCCTGGAGCATGTACCCAACACTGTGCTGAAACAGTTCGGGGACTCCTCAGGAGGAGGACATGGTGGGTCTAGGGAAGGAGTGACTGATGATTTGTCTGACATTGATACCAGGGAAGACGACGATTTGGCAGCTGCTTTTCCAGTACCCTGAGCCTGGGTGAGAGAGGATGAGGAGGAGGAGGAGGGCTTGGTCATCCACTCTACCAAGTCTTCGGCATGATGTGGCTCAACATGTCCAGCTGCCGAAAAGAAGGACAAGCGTGTCCCATGGCCATGTGCTGATGACAATGCACCGCGTCCACGACCAGCACTGTTGCCCCCAGACACAGAGCCTGCTTGCCCTCTTTTATTGCCTCCTGACTGTCTGCCTCTCCTTGTTTGCCTTCCAGACATTCTAATAGATGGCCTGCAGGGAGATGGGAAAAAAGCAATAAGGGCTACCTTCAGGTGTCCTTCTCTGTCCCTTGAAACAAGGACTTTCACAGTGAAAGAAACTGACACTCTCCCTACCTACAGTTTTCTGTCCCTAGAAAAAATATTTTTTTTAAGCACAATATAGCACAAGGACAATTCACTCACTGTCCTTACAGGTCCCTGGAAACAAGGACTTGCAGAGTGAAAGAAAAAAAACACTCTCCCTACCTACAGTTTTCTGTCCCTAGAAAAAATGTTTTTTTTAATCACAATATAGCACAAGAACAATTCACTCACTGTCCTTACAGGTCCCTGGAAACAAGGACTTGCAGAGTGAAAGAAAAAAAACACTCTCCCTACCTACAGTTTTCTGTCCCTAGAAAAAATGTTTTTTTTAATCACAATATAGCACAAGGACAATTCACTCACTGTCCTTACAGGTCCCTGGAAACAAGGACTTGCAGAGTGAAAGAAAAAAAACACTCTCCCTACCTACAGTTTTCTGTCCCTAGAATAAATGTTTTTTTTAAGCACAATATAGCACAAGGACAATTCACTCACTGTCCTTACAGGTCCCTGGAAACAAGGACTTGCAGAGTGAAAGAAAAAAAACACTCTCCCTACCTACAGTTTTCTGTCCCTAGAAAAAATGTTTTTTTTAATCACAATATAGCACAAGGACAATTCACTCACTGTCCTTACAGGTCCCTGGAAACAAGGACTTGCAGAGTGAAAGAAAAAAAACACTCTCCCTACCTACAGTTTTCTGTCCCTAGAAAAAATGTTTTTTTTTAATCACAATATAGCACAAGGACAATTCACTCACTGTCCTTACAGGTCCCTGGAAACAAGGACTTGCAGAGTGAAATAAACTGACACTCTCCCTACCTACAGTTTTCTGTCCCTAGAATAAATGTTTTTTTTAAGCACAATATAGCACAAGGACAATTCACTCACTGTCCTTACAGGTCCCTGGAAACAAGGACTTGCAGAGTGAAATAAACTGACACTCTCCCTACCTACAGTTTTCTGTCCCTAGAATAAATGTTTTTTTTAAGCACAATATAGCACAAGGAGAATTCACTCACTGTCCTTCCAGGTCCCTGGAAACAAGGACTTGCAGAGTGAAAGAAAAAAAACACTCTCCCTACCTACAGTTTTCTGTCCCTAGAAAAAATGTTTTTTTTAATCACAATATAGCACAAGGACAATTCACTCACTGTCCTTCCAGGTCCCTGGAAACAAGGACTTGCAGAGTGAAATAAACTGACACTCTCCCTACCTACAGTTTTCTGTCCCTAGAATAAATGTTTTTTTTAAGCACAATATAGCACAAGGACAATTCACTCACTGTCCTTACAGGTCCCTGGAAACAAGGACTTGCAGAGTGAAAGAAAAAAAACACTCTCCCTACCTACAGTTTTCTGTCCCTAGAAAAAATGTTTTTTTTAATCACAATATAGCACAAGGACAATTCACTCACTGTCCTTACAGGTCCCTGGAAACAAGGACTTGCAGAGTGAAAGAAAAAAAACACTCTCCCTACCTACAGTTTTCTGTCCCTAGAAAAAATGTTTTTTTTAATCACAATATAGCACAAGGACAATTCACTCACTGTCCTTCCAGGTCCCTGGAAACAAGGACTTGCAGAGTGAAATAAACTGACACTCTCCCTACCTACAGTTTTCTGTCCCTAGAATAAATGTTTTTTTTAAGCACAATATAGCACAAGGACAATTCACTCACTGTCCTTACAGGTCCCTGGAAACAAGGACTTGCAGAGTGAAAGAAAAAAAACACTCTCCCTACCTACAGTTTTCTGTCCCTAGAAAAAATGTTTTTTTTAATCACAATATAGCACAAGGACAATTCACTCACTGTCCTTACAGGTCCCTGGAAACAAGGACTTGCAGAGTGAAATAAACTGACACTCTCCCTACCTACAGTTTTCTGTCCCTAGAATAAATGTTTTTTTTAAGCACAATATAGCACAAGGACAATTCACTCACTGTCCTTACAGGTCCCTGGAAACAAGGACTTGCAGAGTGAAAGAAAAAAAACACTCTCCCTACCTACAGTTTTCTGTCCCTAGAAAAAATGTTTTTTTTAATCACAATATAGCACAAGGACAATTCACTCACTGTCCTTACAGGTCCCTGGAAACAAGGACTTGCAGAGTGAAATAAACTGACACTCTCCCTACCTACAGTTTTCTGTCCCTAGAATAAATGTTTTTTTTAAGCACAATATAGCACAAGGAGAATTCACTCACTGTCCTTCCAGGTCCCTGGAAACAAGGACTTGCAGAGTGAAAGAAAAAAAACACTCTCCCTACCTACAGTTTTCTGTCCCTAGAAAAAATGTTTTTTTTAATCACAATATAGCACAAGGACAATTCACTCACTGTCCTTACAGGTCCCTGGAAACAAGGACTTGCAGAGTGAAAGAAAAAAAACACTCTCCCTACCTACAGTTTTCTGTCCCTAGAAAAAATGTTTTTTTTAATCACAATATAGCACAAGGACAATTCACTCACTGTCCTTCCAGGTCCCTGGAAACAAGGACTTGCAGAGTGAAATAAACTGACACTCTCCCTACCTACAGTTTTCTGTCCCTAGAATAAATGTTTTTTTTAAGCACAATATAGCACAAGGACAATTCACTCACTGTCCTTAGAGGTCCCTGGAAACAAGGACTTGCAGAGTGAAAGAAAAAAAACACTCTCCCTACCTACAGTTTTCTGTCCCTAGAAAAAATGTTTTTTTTTAAGCACAATATAGCACAAGGACAATTCACTCACTGTCCTTCCAGGTCCCTGGAAACAAGGACTTGCAGAGTGAAAGAAAAAAAACACTCTCCCTACCTACAGTTTTCTGTCCCTAGAAAAAATGTTTTTTTTAAGCACAATATAGCACAAGGACAATTCACTCACTGTCCTTCCAGGTCCCTGGAAACAAGGACTTGCAGAGTGAAAGAAAAAAAACACTCTCCCTACCTACAGTTTTCTGTCCCTAGAAAAAATGTTTTTTTTAATCACAATATAGCACAAGGACAATTCACTCACTGTCCTTACAGGTCCCTGGAAACAAGGACTTGCAGAGTGAAAGAAACTGACACTCTCCCTACCTACAGTTTTCTGTCCCTAGAATAAATGTTTTTTTAAGCACAATATAGCACAAGGACAATTCACTCACTGTCCTTCCAGGTCCCTGGAAACAAGGACTTGCAGAGTGAAAGAAACTGACACTGTCCCTACCTACAGTTTTCTGTCCCTAGAATAAATGTTTTTTTTAAGCACACTATAGCACAAGCACAAAACACACTGACACTCTCCCTACCTATCCTTCTCTTTCCCTAAACTAAAGGAATCCAGGTTAAGCAAGAAAGAAATAACAGTCACTGTCCCTGCCTATGCTGCTCTATCCCTGCTCCGGAACACACTACACTAGGCCGCCGTGCTGGCGGCCTTTTATAGTGTGGGGCGTGTACTAAACACCCTCAGCAATAATTGGCCACAGGCATCCTGCCTGTGGCCAATCATTGCTCTCCTCGCTGCCGGCGCTGTGATTGGCCAAGCATGCGGGGTCACAGTGCATGCTTGGCCAATCACAGCGCCTGGATGACACTGCGATGGCGTAGTGCATTGTGGGCCGTTCGCGTCACTCGAATTTGGCGCGAACGGCCCAAATCGTTCGATCTTCGTCGAACGATCGAACAGCCGATGTTCGAGTCGAACGTATGTTCGACTCGAACACGAAGCTCATCCCTACAAGCAAATATTAGACTACTCAGTCAAAGTGGCTCTAAAGCAGTGGTTCTCAACTCCAGTCCTCAGGGCCCACCAACAGGCCAGGTTTGCAAGATAACTGAAATGCATCACAGGTGATATAATTTGCTGCTCAGGGATTGCAGTATTCTAGTCTGCATCTCACCAAGGTAATACTTAAAATCTGGCCTGTTAGTGGGTCCTGAGGACAGGAGTTGAGAACCACTGCTCTAAAGTCACAAAGTTTTGTTTTACCTTAATGAATTCCCTGCCCACCCCCCTCTATCCCTACACACTTAAGCCCTGTACACACGGTCGGACTTTTGCCCAACAAACTTCGTTTTAAGCAAGTTGGACCAACAATCCGACCGTGTGTACGCTCCATCGGACAAACTTTTTTTCGTTTGGTTTTGTTTTCATCGGACAAAAGTTGGGTCTGCAAATGGACCAACTTTTGCCCAACAAAAGTCCGATGGAGCAAAGTCCTACCGTGTGTACAGAAAACCATAGGACTTTTGTCCGATGGACAAAACAACTAATGTTAAAATCAATCAACAATAGCAGAAGTTGACCAAAGGGTGGCGGTAAAGAGCAGAAAAGAGCAGAAAAACCACGTGATGTTGCAAAAAGTTTTGGGAAAGTTTGCAGAAAAGTCCTGTGGTGTGTATGCTATGGGTGTGCCCGGCCAACTCCGTTGGGACAAAAATCCACGGAAAAGTCAGATGGAAGTCCGACCGTGTGTATGGGGCTTTACCTGACTCTTCACACAATCCAGCAATGTCCCATAGCTCCCAACTGTCCCTGATTTGGAGGGACTGTCCCTGATTTAGAGCAATGTTCCTCTGACCCTCTTTCCTCCTCATTTGTCCCTCATTTTGGTCTGTTCTATAGAGTTGTATATAAAATGCACTTTTTATCTATCAAACAGTGTTTCACAGTGTTAAATCTTTCATTCAATCTCTAAATCGCTTCATTTGTAAATTCCATAAACTAATATAATGGCACTTGTGGATTTAACCAATAATTTTTTTGTTGTACAATTCTCCTTTACGGGGGCGTGGCAGGGGGTGTGTCCCATGCCTACATACTTTTGCTGATAGGTGTCCCTCATTCCCATCTCAAGCTTCCCAATCTAAAGCTTCCCCATTTTAACCAAAAAGAAAAATCATGTTTACCTACAAGTGACCAACTATGCCTGTTCTACAGTGTGAGCTTCACAGATACAGCATACAGGAAGGTGCTTCATAGTTAGGTTGAAAAAAGACACAAGTCCATCTAGTTCAATCAATAGTTACATAGTTACACAGTTAGTCTGGTTGAAAAAAGACACCATATAATTCAACCCATAAAAGGAAAAAATATATATATTATACAATCCTTTATACACAATCCTATACCCACAGTTGATTCAGAGGAAGGCAAAACAAACCCAGAAAAGGGCTCCAGCAGGGGAAAAAAAACTCCTTCCTGATCCTCCAAGAGGCAATCGGAGAAACAGAGAAAAAAACAAATCAACAAAATAAATAAATAGAAAACCTCCAACTTCTGTTATTACCCACAGCTGATCCAAGGGAAGGCAAATAAAAAAAAATACATGATCCAATTTGCTCCAGTGGGGGAAGAAAATCCTTCCTGATCCCCCAATGGACATTAGTGGATATAAGTTATATTAGTAGATAACAGACTGGAGGATGATGTGTACAGTTACAAAATGCTGACCATTGGTTAAGATAGGCTCCATAAATATAACATACAGACTAGGGCATAGCTAAAAACAGAGGAGACCATGTGAGTGCTATGTGGTCTGGAATCACAGGCTCAACAATGCCTGGTTTGACAATGATTTATGCAGGTGCAATAACATTTAGCACATACATTTGGACAAAGTTATTGTGTATACAGTTTAGAAGATTGTAGACCTTAATATCACGCCTACCCACAGCAATGGTGGTCAGGCACTAGCTGACTCTGTGTTCTTCACCTATAGCATCCCCCTTTCCCATAAGGCAATCAGGCCTATGGGTACTCAATTGCCCCCAGGTCTTTTACACAATGCTATAGTGCCTGGCTACCATGCTGGGTCAGGTGCAAGCTAATCTTAGCAAAGAGGTACTTGCGGTTTGCCAGCCTGGCAGAGTGGTACAATGGAAGTCCGGGTTCCAGGCATGCAACATAAAGAAAGTAATCCAGGTCAAATTAGTGGTCAACAGGTAGGCAGAGTTCAGAGAGTAGTCCAAAGTCCAATCCAAGATCGATAACAAGGAAATCCAAACTAGCAGGCAGGACAGGGAGCAGGTGAAGGCAAAGCTCAATGCCCACAAAAAGGAAGCTTGAAGCACGTGTTGCAAACATTATCACAAGCATGACACTAAGGGATTTGCAGGCTTAAAACAGGTTTGGCGTCCACCCAGAAGCTGTGTCTACATCAATCACCCTGCAGGTTGACAGTCAGGCAGGGAGAGTGCAGCTCAGGCAAAACCAAGATGCTGGAATGTGACCAACAGCTGCCATGGAAGAGGAGCACTACACACTCCTGACATTTACCCACTAGTAGCTGGCAAATGCCAGCACAGGGGAAGATGGAAAAATGAAGATGCAGGATGCTGAGGTCAGTAGCTGGACAGGGGAAAGCTCTAGAGAGCCTAGTTAGTAGCTGATACACCTCAATAAATCTGCCCGTTTCCATGAAGTTGTTGACAACAGCACAGGAGTAGCCATGCTGTAGCGGAATTCCTCCTCTAGCTGCCAGGAAAATGACTGTTCCAATAAAGATGAAGAAAGGTGTACAGGTAAATATAGAAAGATATTGGTCGTAGGGAACTTAATTATTAGGAGCTCAGATAGAGAAATCGGTCACACTGGGTTTACTGGTTAAATTGGTTGACCAATTGTTGGGTGTGGCTGGGGAGGACCCAGCTACCATGGTACATATTGGTACAAATAACAAAATTAGGGTAAAATGGAGACTTATAAAAATGATTTTAAGGTCTTAGGTGCCAAACTTAAAAAAAGGACCTCCGGGATAGTACTTTTGAAATATTTCTGTGCCATACTAGAGAGGCATGAACAAGTGGTGGAGAAGCTGGTATAAGAAGGGTATTGGTTTCATGGAGAATTGGGCTGACTTCTCAGTTGGGTCACCTAAATGGAGAGCTTTGTTGATGAAGAAAAAAGTTAGAGAGGTGGAGGGGCTTTTAATAGGAAGTAGAATCTTGAGTGAGGGATTCGAGCAGTATTTAGCATATAGCAAGCAGGAACCAATGTGGGCACAAACTATAGAGATGCGTGAAATGGGTGGGGGCAGGGCATAAACAAGACAGTGGGGAAATAATATTAGATAAAATTAATGTTGAAATTCTATCAATTACAAATTGTAATAAAAGAACATACAAATTAAAAGGCAAGGTGCTAAAACAAAATTAAAAGGCATGTACACAAATGCCAGAAGCCTGGCAAATAATTTGATGAGCTGGAACTTTTAATACTCAAGGAGGATTTTGACTGGGAAGGTCAGAAACCTAGATGGACTGCTCAAAGGAACTAGGCTGCAAATATCCAAAGTTACACTCTCTTTAGAAGGGACAGAGTTGATAGAAGATGTGGAGAGGTATGACTATACATCAAGAGCAATCTGAAAGTGAGTGTGGGAAAGAATGTCAACAATGAGTGTGGTGATGGAGCAGAGTATGGCTGCAGCTGCATACGAGTTCTACAAACAGTAAAATAATTATAGGGTATGTTATAGGCCACAGATCTTTAACCACTTGCTTACTGGGCACTAAAACCCCCTTCGTACCTGGACCAATTTTCAGATTTCAGCGCTGACGCACTTTGAATGACAATTGCGCGGTCAGTTGCGTGGTCATACAACACTGTACCCAAATGACATTTTTTGCATTTTTTTCCCACAAATAGAGCTTTCTTTTGGTGGTATTTGATCACCTCTGCGTTTTTTATTTTTTGCGCTATAAACAAAAAAAGAATGACAATTTAAAAAAAAAACACAATTTTTTTAACTTTTTGCTATAATAAATATCCCAATTTAAAAAAAATATATATTTTTTCCTCAGTTTAGTCCGATACATATTCTTCTACATATTTTTGGTAAAACAAAATCGCAATAAGCGTTTATTGATTGGTTTGCGCTAAAGTTATAGTGTCTACAAAATAGGGGATAGATTTATGGCATTTTTATTAATATTTTTTTTTTACTAGTAATGGCGGCGATCAGCGATTTTTATCGGGACTGCGACTTTATGGCAGACACATCGGACACTTTTGGCGCTATTTTGGGACCATTCACATTTATACAGCGAACAGTGCTATAAAAATGCATTGATTACTGTATAAATGTGACTGGCAGGGAAGGGGTTAACACTAGGGGGCGAGGAAGGGGTTAAATGTGTTTCCCTAGATGTGTTCTAACTGTGGGGGGAGGGGACTGACTGGGGGAGGTGACCGATGGTTGCCCCTATGTACAAGGGACACACCATCGGTCCCCTCTCCCTGACAGGACGTGGATCTCTGTGTTTACACACAGAGATCCACGTCCCTGGCTCTATGACAGCCGATCGCAGGTACCTGCGGACATTGCGGCCGCCAGGCACGCGCATCGGCACCCGGGTGACACAGCGGGCACAGCTCTGCCGAGGGCGCGCAATGCGGAAGTAAACAAGAGGACGTCCAGGGGACGTCCTCCCGGAAGTTCAGGTCCGCGCTGCAGCCGTCTTTCGGCTATAGAGCGGATCTGAAGTGGTTAAGGAGGAGGAAGGGGGGAATTCACTGTCACAATTTGAATTGCTGGAAAACAGGATAATATTATTATTATGGAGGACCTCAGTTATCTAGACATTGATTGCGCACGGGGCCGGCTTTCTCCATTGAGAAAACCGGCAGTCTCCATTGAGAAAACCGGCAACTCTCAGTGCGCCTGCGCCGTTGTCTACGGTGCGCATGCGCCGTACACATCGGTGCAGGGTTTTCTGAAAATATCTCCTTAACCGTGTAGGTTAAGGATATATTTCTTGCACCTACAGGTAAGCCTTAATCTAGGCTTACCTGCAGGTGCAAGTTGTGTGGTTGGGTTTACAACCACTCTAATGCCTAAGCCCAATTTTGCAACTTTGACATGTGTTAGTAAAACCGTACATATCATCACAATTACTTTGTGCATCCAGGTGGATTATACCTTGTTTTTTTTTAGGACAAATTAGGCTTTCATTTGGAGGTAAATAGTTATGGATATCTAAAGGAAATTTTGAAAAAAGGGGCGGGACTTTCAGAGGTGTTGAGACATTCATTCAGAATAAATCATTGAGACAGCTGTGTATTAAAAATTAGCTTTTAATGATACATTCATTAAAATGTTTAAATTGGGGTAGACATCCCCAAAAAACATGTGCAGAAAGTTAAATGCATCCTCATAGCTAATACAACCCCAGATTAGAGGCCCTTAACTCAACAGTCCCATAAACACAATGTGAGTCCAATATACTATCCCACATATCATAGAAGAGTAGGGGAGGGGTGCCTCATCCCAATGTGTTTCGCTTTAGCTTCCTCATTGTTTCAAAGGGGTGCAGTTGAGGATGATTAAAGGAATATCCAGGATATTAGGCTGTGTCCAGTGTTAGAGGGTCACATTAATTGGTAATGTCTCCCAAAATGATCACAGATAGGCGGAGATGCAGCCCTCCCACTGCACCCACGCAAAGGCTGGGTCTCCCTCAGAGGCCACCAACAGGAGGGAGTTTCACCTTTGTTTCCTCATATCCAGTAAGTGCAAATAAAAAGTCCTATCCGATTACCCAAGCCATAAAGCACCACTAGAGGTGAATCCAAGCACTAATCCAATGAGGGTCCCCAGGGGTCTTTACTGTTGCATGGCTTGTAGTCTGTGTTCATGCAGATAAACATTTTTTTAAATTTAACTGTATATTTCTTGCTACTACCATAACCTACCACCAAAGAACAACCTAAAAGAAATTCTCCTGCTCCTGACGATTGCAGCGATACCACATATGTGTATGTTAGTTTTTCTTTGTACCCATAGTACAGCCCAGAATCAATAGTGCGCATTTTGCTTTTTTTTTTATCCAACACTAGTGATGAGCCGAACACCCCCGGGTTCGGTTCGCACCAGAACCCGCGAACGGACCGAAAGTTTGCACGAACATTAGAACCCTATTAAATACAATGGATGCGAACGTTCGGATTCTAAAGTGCTAATTATAACGACTATTATCCATGTTATTGTCCTAAACAGAGTTTGGGAACCCGGGTTCTGCACCAGGGGACATGTATCAATGCAAAAAGAAGTTTTAAAAACGGACGTTTTCCGGGAGCAGTCATTTTAATGATGCATAAAGTGAAAAAAAAAAAGTCAAATATTCCTTTAAATATTGTACCTGGGGGGTGTCTAAAGTATGCCTGTGAAGTGCCACGTGTTTCCCGTGTTTAGAACTGTCCCTGCACAAAATTACATTTCCAAAAGAAAAAAAAGCCATTTAAAACTGCTTGCGGCTTTAATGTAATGTCTGGTCCCGGTAATATGGATGAAAATCTTTAGGAAAAATGGCATAGCTACCCCATCACACCCCCCCCCCCTACCCCAGCCTATTACCAGCCCCTTTGGGTCTTGTATGGATATTAAGGGGAACCCCGCACACAAAATAAAAAAGGCCCTATATACTCTGAACAGCCGTATAAAGGCGGTGCATACAAGACAGGGACTGTAGGTTTGTTCTTATGTAGAATCTGTTTGTAATTTTGAACAGCTACATTGTTTAAGTGTAGCTCCAGCCCAAATACCTATTTTTAAGCTTTTTGGAAAACATAGGGAAGGGTTATCACCCCTGTAACATTTGTTTTGCTGTCTGTGCCCCTGTTCAGAACATTTCACCTCACTTTGCGTCCCAATGACAACTGTTTTTGAAATGTGGTGTTTTTATTGAAACAAGGATTGGTGATAAAGCATCAGTACAGAGGAGACACCTTTCTCCCATATTAATTCTTACAGGAGAGAATTTCCCGTCCTAGGGGTAGATTTCCTCTCACTTCCTGTTGTCTTCTTCCGTTTGCAAGTAGTAGTCGTTTGTAAGTTGGATGTTTGAAAGTAGGGACCTGCAGTATATACTCTGCAGAAATTGGCCCCTTAGGTGTTGGTGTTGGCACAACACTGTAAGCACTCACAGTTACTCTTGGTGGGTGCTAGAACGCCCTGCTGTCAACTATTATATCAGGAATTGTAATAACATATAATTGTTGAACAGTGGTAGTAAAAATTGGGCCTTTGATGGTGGTGCTGGTGCCACAACACTGTAAGGCCTGACAGTTACTCTTGGTGGGCGCAGCAATGGGCCCTGCTGTGAATTATTAGATCAATAATTATAATTGCATGCCCCTGTTGAACAGGGGCTGAAAAATTGGGCCTTTGGTGGTGGTGGTGGTGGTGGTGGTGGTGTTGACACAACACTGTAAGGCCTGACAGTTACTCTTGGTGGGCGCAGCAATGGGCCCTGCTGTGAATTATTAGATCAATAATTATAATTGCATGCCCCTGTTGAACAGCGGCTGAAAAATTGGGCCTTAGGCACTGGTGGCACAACACTGCAACCCCTCACAGATACTGTACTTGGAGCACAGCAATGAGCCCTGTTGCAAAGTATTGCATCAAAAATTGTAATTACACGCCCCTGTTAAACAGGGGCTGAAAAATTGGTCCTTAGCCACTGGTGGCACAACACTGCAACCCCTCACAGATACTGTACTTGGAGCACAGCAATGAGCCCTGTTGCAAAGTATTGCATCAAAAATTGTAATTACACGCCCCTGTTAAACAGGGGCTGAAAAATTGGGCCTTAGCCACTGGTGGCACAACACTGCAACCCCTCACAGATACTGTACTTGGAGCACAGCAATGAGCCCTGTTGCAAAGTATTGCATCAAAAATTGTAATTACACGCCCCTGTTAAACAGGGGCTGAAAAATTGGGCCTTAGCCACTGGTGGCGGCACCCATAAACCAAAATGATCTTCCAAGCTATCATCATTAATCGGATCATTGAGGAGGAGGAGGAGGATAGCCAGTCAACATAACAGCACAGGCACTCAGCATCAGCATCAGTCTTGAAGGGATGTGACATTTTAAAATCAATTAGTCTGTTATATCAGCATCAGGTGTGTGGTAGCTGGTGGTGATCCAAGACTGGTTCATCTTGATGAAAGTCAGTCGATCAACCGAGTCGGTGGACAGGCGCACCCTGTGATCCGTGACAAATCCTCCAGCAGCACTGAATGTGCGTTCTGAAAGAACGCTGGATGCAGGACAGGCCAGTAGCTCAATTGCATACTGTGCAAGCTCTGGCCAGTGATCCATCCTCAAGACCCAGTAAGCCAGAGGATTTTCGGTGGGGAAGGTGTCCAAGTCTGACCTTGCCCCTAGGTATTCCTGCACCATGTATATCAGACGCTGGCGATGGTTGCTGGAACCGATCATACTTTGGGGCTGCGGACTAAAGAATTGTCTGAACGCATCGGTCAGACGGCCACCTTCCCCACCGCTCCTTCTTTGACTGCCCGAAGCCTCAGCAACTCGTTGTCCAGGACCAGGAGTTTGTAACCTCCCTCTCTGGGAACGCGTTGCACAGACCTTTCTGCAAGGCCTCCCGGAGTTGTCTCATCCTCTGCTCCCTCTGCGACGGTAACATAAGGTCCGCAACCTTACCCTTGTACCGTGGATCAAGGAGAGTGGCCAGCCAGTAATGGTCCCTCTCCTTGATCCGAAGAATACGAGGATCCTTCCGCAGACTTTGCAGGATCAGGGAGGCCATGCAGCGTAGGTTAGCTGAGGCATTCAGTCCGGAGTCCTCTGGGTCACTAAGGACGACATGATCCGCAGCCACCTCCTCCCAGCCACGTACAAGTCCACTGGTTTCTTGGGACTGTAAATCATCCCTAAAAGACTGCTGCTGATGATGCTGAGTGCCAGCCTCCACCTCCATGCTGACACAATCCTCCTCCTCCTCCTCCTCTTCCTGTGCGATGGGTGGGACAGAAGGAACACTGTCTGGGTAAAGGGGGCCTTGAGAGTAGTGATGAGCCGAACACCCCCGGGTTCGGTTCGCACCAGAACCCGCGAACGGACCGAAAGTTCGTACGAACATTAGAACCCTATTAAATACAATGGATGCGAACGTTCGAATTCTAAAGTGCTAATTATAACAACTATTATGCATGTTATTGTCCTAAAAAGGGTTTGGGAACCCGGGTTCTGCACCAGGGGACATGTATCAATGCAAAAAGAAGTTTTAAAAACGGTCGTTTTTCGGGAGCAGTCATTTTAATGATGCATAAAGTGAAAAAAAAAAGTCAAATATTCCTTTAAATATCGTACCTGGGGGGTGTCTAAAGTATGCCTGTGAAGTGCCACGTGTTTCCCGTGTTTAGAACTGTCCCTGCACAAAATGACACTTCTAAAGGAAAAAAAAGCCATTTAAAACTGCTTGCGGCTTTAATGTAATGTCTGGTCCCGGTAATATAGATGAAAATCTTTAAGAAAAATGGCATAGCTACCCCATGACCCCCCCCCCCTACCCCAGCCCATTACCAGCCCCTTTGGGTCTTGTATGGATATTAAGGGGAACCCCGCACATAAAATAAAAAAGGCCCTATATACTCTGAACAGCCGTATACAGGCGGTGCATACAAGACAGGGACTGTAGGTTTGTTCTTATGTAGAATCTGTTTGTAATTTTGAACAGGTACATTGTTGAAGTGTAGCTCCAGCCCAAAAATCTATTTTTAAACTTTTTGGAAAACATAGGTAAGGGTTATCACCCCTGTAACATTTGTTTTGCTGTCTGTGCCCCTGTTCAGAACATTTCACCTCACTTTCCGTCCCAATGTCAACTGTTTTTGAAATGTGGTGTTTTTCTTGAAACAAGGATTGCTGATAAAGCATCAGTACAGAGGAGACACCTTTCTCCCATATTTATTCTTACAGGAGAGAATTTTCCTTCCTAGGGGTAGATTTCCTCTCACTTCCTGTTGTCTTCTTGCGTTTGCAAGTAGGAGTCGTTTGTAAGTTGGATGTTTGAAAGTAGGGACCTGCCGTATATACTCTGCAGAAATAGGCCCCTTAGTTGTTGGTGTTGGCACAACACTGTAAGCACTCACAGTTACTCTTGGTTGGTGCTGGAACGCCCTGCTGTCAACTATTATATCAGGAATTTTAATTACATATAATTGTTGAACAGTGGTAGTAAAAATTGGGGCTTTGATGGTGGTGCTGGTGCCACAACACTGTAAGCCCTGACAGTTACTCTTGGTGGGTGCAGCAATGGGCCCTGCTGTGAATTATTAGATCAAGAATTGTAATTGCATGCCCCTGTTGAACAGGGGCTGAAAAATTGGGCCTTTCGTGGTGGTGGTGGTGGTGGTGGTGTTGCCACAACACTGTAAGCCCTCAGAGTTACTCTTGGTGGGTGCAGGAATGGGCCCTGCTGTGAATTATTAGATCAAGAATTGTAATTACATGCCCCTTTTGAACAGGGGCTGAAAAATTGGGCCTTTCGTGGTGGTGGTGGTGGTGGCGTTGCCACAACACTGTAAGCCCTCAGAGTTACTCTTGGTGGGTGCAGCAATGGGCCCTGCTGTGAATTATTACATCAAGAATTGTAATTGCATGCCCCTGTTGAACAGGGGCTGAAAAATTGGGCCTTAGGCACTGGTGGCACAACACTACAACCCCTCACAGATACTGTACTTGGAGCACAGCAATGAGCCCTGTTGCAAAGTATTGCTTCAAAAATTGTAATGACACGCCCCTGTTAAACAGGGGCTGAAAAATTGGGCCTTAGGCACTGGTGGCACAACACTACAACCCCTCAGAGATACTGTACTTGGAGCACAGCAATGAGCCCTGTTGCAAAGTATTGCTTCAAAAATTGTAATGACACGCCCCTGGTAAACAGGGGCTGAAAAATTGGGCCTTAGGCACTGGTGCCACAACACTACAACCCCTCACAGATACTGTACTTGGAGCACAGCAATGAGCCCTATGGCAAATTATTGCTAAAAAAATTGTAATTACACGCCCCTGTAAAACAGGGGCTGAAAAATTGGGCCTTAGCCACTGGTGGCGGCACCCATAAACAAAAATGATCTTCCAAGCTATCATCATCAATCGTATCATTGAGGACTCGGAGGAGGAGGATAGCCAGTCAACATAACAGCACAGGCACTCAGCATCAGCATCAGTCTTGAAGGGATGTGACATGTTAAAATCAATTAGTCTGTTATATCAGCATCAGGTGTGTGGTAGCTGGTGGTGATCCAAGACTTGTTCATCTTGATGAAAGTCAGTCGATCAACCGAGTCGGTGGACAGGCGCACCCTGTGATCCGTGACAAATCCTCCAGCAGCACTGAATGTGCGTTCCGAAAGAACGCTGGATGCAGGACAGGCCAGTAGCTCAATTGCATACTGTGCAAGCTCTGGCCAGTGATCCATCCTCAAGACCCAGTAAGCCAGAGGATTTTCGGTGGGGAAGGTGTCCAAGTCTGACCTTGCCCCTAGATATTCCTGCACCATGTTTATCAGACGCTGGCGATGGTTGCTGGAACTGATCATACTTTGGGGCTGCGGACTAAAGAATTGTCTGAACGTATCGGTCAGACGGCCACCTTCCCCACCGCTCCTTCTTTGACTGGCCGAAGCCTCAGCAACTCGTTGTCCAGGACCAGGAGTTTGTAACCTCCCAGTCTCTGGGAACGCGTTGCACAGACCTTTCTGCAAGGCCTCCCGGAGTTGTCTCATCCTCTGCTCCCTCTGCGACGGTAACATAAGGTCCGCAACCTTACCCTTGTACCGTGGATCAAGGAGAGTGGCCAGCCAGTAATGGTCCCTCTCCTTGATCCGAAGAATACGAGGATCCTTCCGCAGACTTTGCAGGATCAGGGAGGCCATGCAGCGTAGGTTTGCTGAGGCATTCGCTCCGGAGTCCTCTGGGTCACTAAGGACGACATGATCCGCAGTCACCTCCTCCCAGCCACGTACAAGTCCACTGGTTTCTTGGGACTGTAAATCATCCCTAAAAGACTGCTGCTGATGATGCTGAGTGCCAGCCTCCACCTCCATGCTGACACAATCCTCCTCCTCCTCCTCCTCCTCCTCCTCTTCCTGTGCCATGGGTGGGACAGAAGGAACACTGTCTGGGTAAAGGGGGCCTTGAGAGGCAAGGAAGTCCTCCTCTTCCTGCCTCTGTTCTGCCTCAAGTGCCCTGTCCATTATTCCACGCAGCGTGTGCTCCAACAGGTGGACAAGAGGTACAGTGTCACTGATGCATGCACTGTCACTGCTCACCATCCTCGTGGCCTCCTCAAATGGTGCCAGGACAGTGCATGCATCCCTGATCATGCCCCACTGGCGTGGAGAAAAAAAAACAAGCTCCCCTGACCCTGTCCTGGTGCCGTAGTCGCACAGGTACTCATTGATGGCCCTCTGCTGCGTGTGCAGCCGCTGCAGCATGGCCAACGTTGAGTTCCACCTGGTGGGCATGTCACATATAAGGCGGTTCTTGGGCAGGTTCAACTCCTTTTGCAGCTCAGCCAGGCAAGCACTGGCATTATAAGATCTGCGGAAATGCACACAGACTTTCCTGGCCTGCCTCAGGACATCCTGTAAGCCCGGGTACCTGCCCAAGAACCGCTGCACCACCAGGTTAAGGACGTGAGCCACACAGGGCACATGGGTCAGTTGTCCCTGTCGAAGGGCGGAGAGGAGGTTGGTGCCATTGTCGCAAACCACCATTCCTGGCTTAAGCTGGCGTGGCGTCAACCACCTCTCGGCCTGGCCCTGCAGAGCAGACAGGACCTCTGCCCCAGTGTGGCTTCTGTCCCCCAAACACACCAGCGCAAGCACGGCATGGCATCTTTTTGCCTGCGTACTTGCGTAGCCCCGTGAACGGCTACGGAGCACCGCTGGTTCATAGGACAAACCACAGGAAGAGGCCATGGAGGAAGAAGAAGAGGAGGGGGTGGAGGAGAGAGGTGTGTCACAACCAGTAGTAGCATTTTGGAGGCGTGGCGGTGGGACAACCTCCAACACTACTGCACCTTGTCCTGCATCCTTCCCAGCTGCCAAAAGAGTGACCCAATGGGCCGTGAAAGAAAGGTAACGTCCCTGTCCATGCCTGCTGGACCATGAGTCAGCGGTAATATGCACCTTACCGCTGACCGCCCTGTCCAGCGAGGCCAAGACATTGCCTTCCACATGCCGGTAGAGAGCCGGAATAGCCTTCCGTGAGAAAAAGTGGCGTTTGGGAACCTGCCACTGAGGAACCGCACATTGCACAAACTCACGGAAGGGGGCCGAGTCTACCAACTGAAAAGGCAGCAGTTGAAGCGCTAGCAATTTAGCCAAGCTAGCATTCAACCGCTGGGCATGTGGATGGCTGGGAGTGAACTTCTTTCGACGGTCCAGCAGCTGGGGCAGGGAAATTTGCCTGCTAGAATCGGACGTCGGTGTACTGCTAGCAGAGTGGCCGCAAGTACTTGGCTGTGACACACCTAATTCTACACCTTCATTCCTCTCAGTGCATGTTTCAGAGAGGACTGAAGTTATAGTGGGGTTGGAGATCCCAGCTGATGCGGTGCAAGGAGAGATCCGCTTTGTTCTTTGGTGTGGGTCTTTGAGGTAGGCTTGCCAACGAGCTGCATGGCAGGTCAACATATGTCTGGTCAGGCATGTGGTACCCAAGCGGCTGATGTTTTGGCCACGCGATATACGCTTGAGACATATGTTGCAAACAGCAGCTGTGCGATCTGATGCACTAGCCTCAAAAAAGGCCCACACCAAGGAACTTTTTGAATGACGGGCAGAGGCAGCGCCCTGCACAGGCGGAGCTCTGCGGTGTGATTCCGTCGGTGTACTGCCCTTACGCTGGCCACCAAAGGGCATCCTGCCTCGTTGGAGATGTGCCTCCTCCTCATCCTCCTCCTCCTCCTCTCTCCTATTAGGCACCCACGTGGAGTCAGTGACCTCATCATCCCCTCCCTCCTCATCACTGGAGCCAATCTGGCAGTATGCTGCAGCTGCTGGAACATGACTGCCAGATTGGTGTCCTTCTTGAGCATCCCCTCTGTCTGCTCTCACCCTACTGCCTTCCTGTAGCTGGGTTTCATCATCATACCCTTCGAAACGCTGGGCATCCTCCTGGAGCATGTACCCAACACTGTGCTCAAACAGTTCGGGGGACTCCTCAGGAGGAGGACATGGTGGGTCTAGGGAAGGAGTGACTGATGATGAGTCTGACATTGATACCAGGGAAGAGGACGCTTTGGCAGCTGCTTTGCCAGTACCCTGAGCCTGGGTGAGAGAGGATGAGGAGGAGGAGGAGGGCTTGGTCATCCACTCTACCAAGTCTTCGGCATGATGTGGCTCAACATGTCCAGCTGCCGAAAAGAAGGACAAGCGTGTCCCATGGCCATGTGCTGATGACAATGCACCGCGTCCACGACCAGCACTGTTGCCCCCAGACACAGAGCCTGCTTGCCCTCTTTTATTGACTCCTGACTGTCTGCCTCTCCTTGTTTGCCTTCCAGACATTCTAATAGATGGCCTGCAGGGAGATGGGAAAAAAGCAATAAGGGCTACCTTCAGGTGTCCTTCTCTGTCCCTTTACTTAAGGATTTCTAAATATGGTTGAGGATGATTGCTTTTGCACAGAATAGCACAACGACAATTTCCCTGACTGTCCAAAAAACAAGGATTTCAAAGATGGTTGATGAGGAATGCTTTAGCACACTATAGCACAAGGAGAATTCCCCTCACTTTCCTTCCCTGTCCCTAGAAACAAGGACTTGCACAGTGAAAGAAACTGACACTCTCCCTACCTAGAGTTTTCTGTCCCTAGAAAAAATGTTTTTTTAAAGCACACTATAGCACAAGGAGAATTCACTCACTGTCCTTCCCTGTCCCTAGAAACAAGGACTTGCACAGTGAAAGAAACTGACACTCTCCCTACCTAGAGTTTTCTGTCCCTAGAAAAAATGTTTTTTTAAAGCACACTATAGCACAAGGAGAATTCACTCACTGTCCTTCCCTGTCCCTAGAAACAAGGACTTGCACAGTGAAAGAAACTGACACTCTCCCTACCTAGAGTTTTCTGTCCCTAGAAAAAATGTTTTTTTAAAGCACACTATAGCACAAGGAGAATTCACTCACTGTCCTTCCCTGTCCCTAGAAACAAGGACTTGCACAGTGAAAGAAACTGACACTCTCCCTACCTAGAGTTTTCTGTCCCTAGAAAAAATGTTTTTTTAAAGCACACTATAGCACAAGGAGAATTCACTCACTGTCCTTCCCTGTCCCTAGAAACAAGGACTTGCACAGTGAAAGAAACTGACACTCTCCCTACCTAGAGTTTTCTGTCCCTAGAAAAAATGTTTTTTTAAAGCACACTATAGCACAAGGAGAATTCACTCACTGTCCTTCCCTGTCCCTAGAAACAAGGACTTGCACAGTGAAAGAAACTGACACTCTCCCTACCTAGAGTTTTCTGTCCCTAGAAAAAATGTTTTTTTAAAGCACACTATAGCACAAGGAGAATTCACTCACTGTCCTTCCCTGTCCCTAGAAACAAGGACTTGCACAGTGAAAGAAACTGACACTCTCCCTACCTAGAGTTTTCTGTCCCTAGAAAAAATGTTTTTTTAAAGCACACTATAGCACAAGGAGAATTCACTCACTGTCCTTCCCTGTCCCTAGAAACAAGGACTTGCACAGTGAAAGAAACTGACACTCTCCCTACCTAGAGTTTTCTGTCCCTAGAAAAAATGTTTTTTTAAAGCACACTATAGCACAAGGAGAATTCACTCACTGTCCTTCCCTGTCCCTAGAAACAAGGACTTGCACAGTGAAAGAAACTGACACTCTCCCTACCTAGAGTTTTCTGTCCCTAGAAAAAATGTTTTTTTAAAGCACACTATAGCACAAGGAGAATTCACTCACTGTCCTTCCCTGTCCCTAGAAACAAGGACTTGCACAGTGAAAGAAACTGACACTCTCCCTACCTAGAGTTTTCTGTCCCTAGAAAAAATGTTTTTTTAAAGCACACTATAGCACAAGGAGAATTCACTCACTGTCCTTCCCTGTCCCTAGAAACAAGGACTTGCACAGTGAAAGAAACTGACACTCTCCCTACCTAGAGTTTTCTGTCCCTAGAAAAAATGTTTTTTTAAAGCACACTATAGCACAAGGAGAATTCACTCACTGTCCTTCCCTGTCCCTAGAAACAAGGACTTGCACAGTGAAAGAAACTGACACTCTCCCTACCTAGAGTTTTCTGTCCCTAGAAAAAATGTTTTTTTAAAGCACACTATAGCACAAGGAGAATTCACTCACTGTCCTTCCCTGTCCCTAGAAACAAGGACTTGCACAGTGAAAGAAACTGACACTCTCCCTACCTAGAGTTTTCTGTCCCTAGAAAAAATGTTTTTTTAAAGCACACTATAGCACAAGGAGAATTCACTCACTGTCCTTCCCTGTCCCTAGAAACAAGGACTTGCACAGTGAAAGAAACTGACACTCTCCCTACCTAGAGTTTTCTGTCCCTAGAAAAAATGTTTTTTTAAAGCACACTATAGCACAAGGAGAATTCACTCACTGTCCTTCCCTGTCCCTAGAAACAAGGACTTGCACAGTGAAAGAAACTGACACTCTCCCTACCTAGAGTTTTCTGTCCCTAGAAAAAATGTTTTTTTAAAGCACACTATAGCACAAGGAGAATTCACTCACTGTCCTTCCCTGTCCCTAGAAACAAGGACTTGCACAGTGAAAGAAACTGACACTCTCCCTACCTAGAGTTTTCTGTCCCTAGAAAAAATGTTTTTTCAAAGCACACTATAGCACAAGGAGAATTCACTCACTGTCCTTCCCTGTCCCTAGAAACAAGGACTTGCACAGTGAAAGAAACTGACACTCTCCCTACCTAGAGTTTTCTGTCCCTAGAAAAAATGTTTTTTTAAAGCACACTATAGCACAAGGAGAATTCACTCACTGTCCTTCCCTGTCCCTAGAAACAAGGACTTGCACAGTGAAAGAAACTGACACTCTCCCTACCTAGAGTTTTCTGTCCCTAGAAAAAATTTTTTTTTAAAGCACACTATAGCACAAGGAGAATTCACTCACTGTCCTTCCCTGTCCCTAGAAACAAGGACTTGCACAGTGAAAGAAACTGACACTCTCCCTACCTAGAGTTTTCTGTCCCTAGAAAAAATGTTTTTTTAAAGCACACTATAGCACAAGGAGAATTCACTCACTGTCCTTCCCTGTCCCTAGAAACAAGGACTTGCACAGTGAAAGAAACTGACACTCTCCCTACCTAGAGTTTTCTGTCCCTAGAAAAAATGTTTTTTTAAAGCACACTATAGCACAAGGAGAATTCACTCACTGTCCTTCCCTGTCCCTAGAAACAAGGACTTGCACAGTGAAAGAAACTGACACTCTCCCTACCTAGAGTTTTCTGTCCCTAGAAAAAATGTTTTTTTAAAGCACACTATAGCACAAGGAGAATTCACTCACTGTCCTTCCCTGTCCCTAGAAACAAGGACTTGCACAGTGAAAGAAACTGACACTCTCCCTACCTAGAGTTTTCTGTCCCTAGAAAAAATGTTTTTTTAAAGCACACTATAGCACAAGGAGAATTCACTCACTGTCCTTCCCTGTCCCTAGAAACAAGGACTTGCACAGTGAAAGAAACTGACACTCTCCCTACCTAGAGTTTTCTTTCCCTAGAAAAAATGTTCTTTTAAAGCACACTATAGCACAAGGAGAATTCACTCACTGTCCTTCCCTGTCCCTAGAAACAAGGACTTGCACAGTGAAAGAAACTGACACTCTCCCTACCTAGAGTTTTCTGTCCCTAGAAAAAAATGTTTTTTTAAAGCACACTATAGCACAAGGAGAATTCACTCACTGTCCTTCCCTGTCCCTAGAAACAAGGACTTGCACAGTGAAAGAAACTGACACTCTCCCTACCTAGAGTTTTCTGTCCCTAGAAAATTTTTTTTTTTAAAGCACACTATAGCACAAGGAGAATTCACTCACTGTCCTTCCCTGTCCCTAGAAACAAGGACTTGCACAGTGAAAGAAACTGACACTCTCCCTACCTAGAGTTTTCTGTCCCTAGAAAAAATGTTTTTTTAAAGCACACTATAGCACAAGGAGAATTCACTCACTGTCCTTCCCTGTCCCTAGAAACAAGGACTTGCACAGTGAAAGAAACTGACACTCTCCCTACCTAGAGTTTTCTGTCCCTAGAAAAAATGTTTTTTTAAAGCACACTATAGCACAAGGAGAATTCACTCACTGTCCTTCCCTGTCCCTAGAAACAAGGACTTGCACAGTGAAAGAAACTGACACTCTCCCTACCTAGAGTTTTCTGTCCCTAGAAAAAATGTTTTTTTAAAGCACACTATAGCACAAGGAGAATTCACTCACTGTCCTTCCCTGTCCCTAGAAACAAGGACTTGCACAGTGAAAGAAACTGACACTCTCCCTACCTAGAGTTTTCTGTCCCTAGAAAAAATGTTTTTTTAAAGCACACTATAGCACAAGGAGAATTCACTCACTGTCCTTCCCTGTCCCTAGAAACAAGGACTTGCACAGTGAAAGAAACTGACACTCTCCCTACCTAGAGTTTTCTGTCCCTAGAAAAAATGTTTTTTTAAAGCACACTATAGCACAAGGAGAATTCACTCACTGTCCTTCCCTGTCCCTAGAAACAAGGACTTGCACAGTGAAAGAAACTGACACTCTCCCTACCTAGAGTTTTCTGTCCCTAGAAAAAATGTTTTTTTAAAGCACACTATAGCACAAGGAGAATTCACTCACTGTCCTTCCCTGTCCCTAGAAACAAGGACTTGCACAGTGAAAGAAACTGACACTCTCCCTACCTAGAGTTTTCTGTCCCTAGAAAAAATGTTTTTTTAAAGCACACTATAGCACAAGGAGAATTCACTCACTGTCCTTCCCTGTCCCTAGAAACAAGGACTTGCACAGTGAAAGAAACTGACACTCTCCCTACCTAGAGTTTTCTGTCCCTAGAAAAAATGTTTTTTTAAAGCACACTATAGCACAAGGAGAATTCACTCACTGTCCTTCCCTGTCCCTAGAAACAAGGACTTGCACAGTGAAAGAAACTGACACTCTCCCTACCTAGAGTTTTCTGTCCCTAGAAAAAATGTTTTTTTAAAGCACACTATAGCACAAGGAGAATTCACTCACTGTCCTTCCCTGTCCCTAGAAACAAGGACTTGCACAGTGAAAGAAACTGACACTCTCCCTACCTAGAGTTTTCTGTCCCTAGAAAAAATGTTTTTTTAAAGCACACTATAGCACAAGGAGAATTCACTCACTGTCCTTCCCTGTCCCTAGAAACAAGGACTTGCACAGTGAAAGAAACTGACACTCTCCCTACCTAGAGTTTTCTGTCCCTAGAAAAAATGTTTTTTTAAAGCACACTATAGCACAAGGAGAATTCACTCACTGTCCTTCCCTGTCCCTAGAAACAAGGACTTGCACAGTGAAAGAAACTGACACTCTCCCTACCTAGAGTTTTCTGTCCCTAGAAAAAATGTTTTTTTAAAGCACACTATAGCACAAGGAGAATTCACTCACTGTCCTTCCCTGTCCCTAGAAACAAGGACTTGCACAGTGAAAGAAACTGACACTCTCCCTACCTAGAGTTTTCTGTCCCTAGAAAAAATGTTTTTTTAAAGCACACTATAGCACAAGGAGAATTCACTCACTGTCCTTCCCTGTCCCTAGAAACAAGGACTTGCACAGTGAAAGAAACTGACACTCTCCCTACCTAGAGTTTTCTGTCCCTAGAAAAAATGTTTTTTTAAAGCACACTATAGCACAAGGAGAATTCACTCACTGTCCTTCCCTGTCCCTAGAAACAAGGACTTGCACAGTGAAAGAAACTGACACTCTCCCTACCTAGAGTTTTCTGTCCCTAGAAAAAATGTTTTTTTAAAGCACACTATAGCACAAGGAGAATTCACTCACTGTCCTTCCCTGTCCCTAGAAACAAGGACTTGCACAGTGAAAGAAACTGACACTCTCCCTACCTAGAGTTTTCTGTCCCTAGAAAAAATGTTTTTTTAAAGCACACTATAGCACAAGGAGAATTCACTCACTGTCCTTCCCTGTCCCTAGAAACAAGGACTTGCACAGTGAAAGAAACTGACACTCTCCCTACCTAGAGTTTTCTGTCCCTAGAAAAAATGTTTTTTTAAAGCACACTATAGCACAAGGAGAATTCACTCACTGTCCTTCCCTGTCCCTAGAAACAAGGACTTGCACAGTGAAAGAAACTGACACTCTCCCTACCTAGAGTTTTCTGTCCCTAGAAAAAATGTTTTTTTAAAGCACACTATAGCACAAGGAGAATTCACTCACTGTCCTTCCCTGTCCCTAGAAACAAGGACTTGCACAGTGAAAGAAACTGACACTCTCCCTACCTAGAGTTTTCTGTCCCTAGAAAAAATGTTTTTTTAAAGCACACTATAGCACAAGGAGAATTCACTCACTGTCCTTCCCTGTCCCCTAGAAACAAGGACTTGCACAGTGAAAGAAACTGACACTCTCCCTACCTAGAGTTTTCTGTCCCTAGAAAAAATGTTTTTTTAAAGCACACTATAGCACAAGGAGAATTCACTCACTGTCCTTCCCTGTCCCTAGAAACAAGGACTTGCACAGTGAAAGAAACTGACACTCTCCCTACCTAGAGTTTTCTGTCCCTAGAAAATTTTTTTTTTAAAGCACACTATAGCACAAGGAGAATTCACTCACTGTCCTTCCCTGTCCCTAGAAACAAGGACTTGCACAGTGAAAGAAACTGACACTCTCCCTACCTAGAGTTTTCTGTCCCTAGAAAAAATGTTTTTTTAAAGCACACTATAGCACAAGGAGAATTCACTCACTGTCCTTCCCTGTCCCTAGAAACAAGGACTTGCACAGTGAAAGAAACTGACACTCTCCCTACCTAGAGTTTTCTGTCCCTAGAAAAAATGTTTTTTTTAAGCACACTATAGCACAAGGAGAATTCACTCACTGTCCTTCCCTGTCCCTAGAAACAAGGACTTGCACAGTGAAAGAAACTGACACTCTCCCTACCTAGAGTTTTCTGTCCCCTAGAAAAAATGTTTTTTTAAAGCACACTATAGCACAAGGAGAATTCACTCACTGGTCCTTCCCTGTCCCTAGAAACAAGGACTTGCACAGTGAAAGAAACTGACACTCTCCCTACCTAGAGTTTTCTGTCCCTAGAAAAAATGTTTTTTTAAAGCACACTATAGCACAAGGAGAATTCACTCACTGTCCTTCCCTGTCCCTAGAAACAAGGACTTGCACAGTGAAAGAAACTGACACTCTCCCTACCTAGAGTTTTCTGTCCCTAGAAAAAATGTTTTTTTAAAGCACACTATAGCACAAGGAGAATTCACTCACTGTCCTTCCCTGTCCCTAGAAACAAGGACTTGCACAGTGAAAGAAAACTGACACTCTCCCTACCTAGAGTTTTCTGTCCCTAGAAAAAATGTTTTTTTAAAGCACACTATAGCACAAGGAGAATTCACTCACTGTCCTTCCCTGTCCCTAGAAACAAGGACTTGCACAGTGAAAGAAACTGACACTCTCCCTACCCTAGAGTTTTCTGTCCCTAGAAAAAATGTTTTTTAAAGCACACTATAGCACAAGGAGAATTCACTCACTGTTCTTCCCTGTCCCCTAGAAACAAGGACTTGCACAGTGAAAGAAACTGACACTCTCCCTACCTAGAGTTTTCTGTCCCTAGAAAAAATGTTTTTTTAAAGCACACTATAGCACAAGGAGAATTCACTCACTGTCCTTCCTGTCCCTAGAAACAAGGACTTGCACAGTGAAAGAAACTGACACTCTCCCTACCTAGAGTTTTCTGTCCCTAGAAAAAATGTTTTTTTAAAGCACACTATAGCACAAGGAGAATTCACTCACTGTCCTTCCCTGTCCCCTAGAAACAAGGACTTGCACAGTGAAAGAAACTGACACTCTCCCTACCTAGAGTTTCTGTCCCTAGAAAAAATGTTTTTTAAAGCACACTATAGCACAAGGAGAATTCACTCACTGTCCTTCCCTGGTCCCTAGAAACAAGGACTTGCACAGTGAAAGAAACTGACACTCTCCCTACCTAGAGTTTTCTGTCCCTAGAAAAAATGTTTTTTTAAAGCACACTATAGCACAAGGAGAATTCACTCACTGTCCTTCCCTGTCCCTAGAAACAAGGACTTGCACAGTGAAAGAAACTGACACTCTCCCTACCTAGAGTTTTCTGTCCCTAGAAAAAAATGTTTTTTTTAAAGCACACTATAGCACAAGGAGAATTCACTCACTGTCCTTCCCTGTCCCTAGAAACAAGGACTTGCACAGTGAAAGAAACTGACACTCTCCCTACCTAGAGTTTTCTGTCCCTAGAAAAAATGTTTTTTTAAAGCACACTATAGCACAAGGAGAATTCACTCACTGTCCTTCCCTGTCCCTAGAAACAAGGACTTGCACAGTGAAAGAAACTGACACTCTCCCTACCTAGAGTTTTCTGTCCCTAGAAAAAATGTTTTTTTAAAGCACACTATAGCACAAGGAGAATTCACTCACTGTCCTTCCCTGTCCCTAGAAACAAGGACTTGCACAGTGAAAGAAACTGACACTCTCCCTACCTAGAGTTTTCTGTCCCTAGAAAAAATGTTTTTTTAAAGCACACTATAGCACAAGGAGAATTCACTCACTGTCCTTCCCTGTCCCTAGAAACAAGGACTTGCACAGTGAAAGAAACTGACACTCTCCCTACCTAGAGTTTTCTGTCCCTAGAAAAAATGTTTTTTTAAAGCACACTATAGCACAAGGAGAATTCACTCACTGTCCTTCCCTGTCCCTAGAAACAAGGACTTGCACAGTGAAAGAAACTGACACTCTCCCTACCTAGAGTTTTCTGTCCCTAGAAAAAAATGTTTTTTTAAAGCACACTATAGCACAAGGAGAATTCACTCACTGTCCTTCCCTGTCCCTAGAAACAAGGACTTGCACAGTGAAAGAAACTGACACTCTCCCTACCTAGAGTTTTCTGTCCCTAGAAAAAATGTTTTTTTAAAGCACACTATAGCACAAGGAGAATTCACTCACTGTCCTTCCCTGTCCCTAGAAACAAGGACTTGCACAGTGAAAGAAACTGACACTCTCCCTACCCTAGAGTTTTCTGTCCCTAGAAAAAATGTTTTTTTAAAGCACACTATAGCACAAGGAGAATTCACTCACTGTCCTTCCCTGTCCCTAGAAACAAGGACTTGCACAGTGAAAGAAACTGACACTCTCCCTACCTAGAGTTTTCTGTCCCTAGAAAAAATGTTTTTTTAAAGCACACTATAGCACAAGGAGAATTCACTCACTGTCCTTCCCTGTCCCTAGAAACAAGGACTTGCACAGTGAAAGAAACTGACACTCTCCCCTACCTAGAGTTTTCTGTCCCTAGAAAAAATGTTTTTTTAAAGCACACTATAGCACAAGGAGAATTCACTCACTGTCCTTCCCTGTCCCTAGAAACAAGGACTTGCACAGTGAAAGAAACTGACACTCTCCCTACCTAGAGTTTTCTGTCCCTAGAAAAAATGTTTTTTTAAAGCACACTATAGCACAAGGAGAATTCACTCACTGTCCTTCCCTGTCCCTAGAAACAAGGACTTGCACAGTGAAAGAAACTGACACTCTCCCTACCTAGAGTTTTCTGTCCCTAGAAAAAATGTTTTTTTAAAGCACACTATAGCACAAGGAGAATTCACTCACTGTCCTTCCCTGTCCCTAGAAACAAGGACTTGCACAGTGAAAGAAACTGACCACTCTCCCTACCTAGAGTTTTCTGTCCCTAGAAAAAATGTTTTTTTAAAGCACACTATAGCACAAGGAGAATTCACTCACTGTCCTTCCCTGTCCCTAGAAACAAGGACTTGCACAGTGAAAGAAACTGACACTCTCCCTACCTAGAGTTTTCTGTCCCTAGAAAAAATGTTTTTTTAAAGCACACTATAGCACAAGGAGAATTCACTCACTGTCCTTTCCCTGTCCCTAGAAACAAGGACTTGCACAGTGAAAGAAACTGACACTCTCCCTACCTAGAGTTTTCTGTCCCTAGAAAAAATGTTTTTTTAAAGCACACTATAGCACAAGGAGAATTCACTCACTGTCCTTCCCTGTCCCCTAGAAACAAGGACTTGCACAGTGAAAGAAACTGACACTCTCCCTACCTAGAGTTTCTGTCCCTAGAAAAAATGTTTTTTTAAAGCACACTATAGCACAAGGAGAATTCACTCACTGTCCTTCCCTGTCCCTAGAAACAAGGACTTGCACAGTGAAAGAAACTGACACTCTCCCTACCTAGAGTTTTCTGTCCCCTAGAAAAAAATGTTTTTTTAAAGCACACTATAGCACAAGGAGAATTCACTCACTGTCCTTCCCTGTCCCTAGAAACAAGGACTTGCACAGTGAAAGAAACTGACACTCTCCCTACCTAGAGTTTTCTGTCCCTAGAAAAAATGTTTTTTTAAAGCACACTATAGCACAAGGAGAATTCACTCAACTGTCCTTCCCCTGTCCCTAGAAACAAGGACTTGCACAGTGAAAGAAACTGACACTCTCCCTACCTAGAGTTTTCTGTCCCTAGAAAAAATGTTTTTTTAAAGCACACTATAGCACAAGGAGAATTCACTCACTGTCCTTCCCTGTCCCTAGAAACAAGGACTTGCACAGTGAAAGAAACTGACACTCTCCCTACCTAGAGTTTTCTGTCCCTAGAAAAATGTTTTTTTAAAGCACACTATAGCACAAGGAGAATTCACTCACTGTCCTTCCCTGTCCCTAGAAACAAGGACTTGCACAGTGAAAGAAACTGACACTCTCCCTACCTAGAGTTTTCTGTCCCTAGAAAAAATGTTTTTTTAAAGCACACTATAGCACAAGGAGAATTCACTCACTGTCCTTCCCTGTCCCTAGAAACAAGGACTTGCACAGTGAAAGAAACTGACACTCTCCCTACCTAGAGTTTTCTGTCCCTAGAAAAAATGTTTTTTTAAAGCACACTATAGCACAAGGAGAATTCACTCACTGTCCTTCCCTGTCCCTAGAAACAAGGACTTGCACAGTGAAAGAAACTGACACTCTCCCTACCTAGAGTTTTCTGTCCCTAGAAAAAATGTTTTTTAAAGCACACTATAGCACAAGGAGATTCACTCACTGTCCTTCCCTGTCCCTAGAAACAAGGACTTGCACAGTGAAAGAAACTGACACTCTCCCTACCTAGAGTTTTCTGTCCCTAGAAAAAATGTTTTTTTAAAGCACACTATAGCACAAGGAGAATTCACTCACTGTCCTTCCCCTGTCCCTAGAAACAAGGACTTGCACAGTGAAAGAAACTGACACCTCTCCCTACCTAGAGTTTTCTGTCCCTAGAAATAATGTTTTTTAAAGCACACTATAGCACAAGGAGAATTCACTCACTGTCCTTCCCTGTCCCTAGAAACAAGGACTTGCACAGTGAAAGAAACTGACACTCTCCCTACCTAGAGTTTTCTGTCCCTAGAAAAAAATGTTTTTTTAAGCACACTATAGCACAAGGAGAATTCACTCACTGTCCTTCCCTGTCCCTAGAAACAAGGACTTGCACAGTGAAAGAAACTGACACTCTCCCTACCTAGAGTTTTCTGTCCCTAGAAAAAATGTTTTTTTAAAGCACACTATAGCACAAGGAGAATTCACTCACTGTCCTTCCCTGTCCCTAGAAACAAGGACTTGCACAGTGAAAGAAACTGACACTCTCCCTACCTAGAGTTTTCTGTCCCTAGAAAAAATGTTTTTTTAAAGCACACTATAGCACAAGGAGAATTCACTCACTGTCCTTCCCTGTCCCTAGAAACAAGGGACTTGCACAGTGAAAGAAACTGACACTCTCCCTACTAGAGTTTTCTGTCCCTAGAAAAAATGTTTTTTTAAAGCACACTATAGCACAAGGAGAATTCACTCACTGTCCTTCCCTGTCCCTAGAAACAAGGACTTGCACAGTGAAAGAAACTGGACACTCTCCCTACCTAGAGTTTTCTGTCCCTAGAAAAAATGTTTTTTAAAGCACACTATAGCACAAGGAGAATTCACTCACTGTCCTTCCCTGTCCCTAGAAACAAGACTTGCACAGTGAAAGAAACTGACACTCTCCCTACCTAGAGTTTTCTGTCCCTAGAAAAAATGTTTTTTTAAAGCACACTATAGCACAAGGAGAATTCACTCACTGTCCTTCCCTGTCCCTAGAAACAAGGACTTGCACAGTGAAAGAAACTGACACTCTCCCTACCTAGAGTTTTCTGTCCCTAGAAAAAATGTTTTTTTAAAGCACACTATAGCACAAGGAGAATTCACTCACTGTCCTTCCCTGTCCCTAGAAACAAGGACTTGCACAGTGAAAGAAACTGACACTCTCCCTACCTAAGTTTT